>CM052203.1:5539029-5586603 GCA_028455805.1 Lasioglossum figueresi | reverse complement strand
AATTTTTGAATGAAAAATCCTTCCTATTTAAGTGAAGATATAATATTAATATTAATCTTGTCACTGTCCCATACACACAGAAGAAATTCAAAAATTTATTAGTCCATCTGACTCCTCAATTTTTTAATGAAAAGTCCTTCCTATTTAAGTGAAAATCTTGTCACCGTTCCATACACAGAGAAGAAATTCCAAAATTAATTTGTCCATCTGACTCCTCTATTTTTTAATTAAAAATTTCCCCTACTTAAGTGAAGATCTTATACCAGTATTAATTTTGTAACTGTTCCATACACAGAGAAGCATTCCAAAATTGATTAGTCCCTCTGACTCCTCAATTTGTAAATGAAAATTGCTTCCTATTTAAGTAAAGATTCAGGAACTGTACTTTCATACTTAGCATCTGGAAAATCCTCGTCGGTTAAAATTCTATCAGCCAGAGTGCTGACTTCGGCATATCCGTCTCGAAAGGCAACACAGCCTTGTAAGGAGTACAATAAGCGACGAGATCGAAGCTTCAGTTTTCAGTTTGAATCCGTGATCCACGCGGACATGTATTCGTCCTGCGCCGACGATTGCCAGTACACGAAAAGACAGATTATTCTGGCACGCCTGGTTGCATAATAAGAATCAATAAGATCGAGGAATAATGGCCTGACATGTCTCCGGTCCTATTTCCACTCTGTTTGTTTCGCGGGTTTGCATGCATGATGAATCGCGGAGTTTTATACTCGGATCAAGCCGCCAGTCGAACGTTGCCCAATAGACATCAACTGCGATATCGGTAGTTACATCCGACGTTGGCGAGCCTGCTTAACATTCGAAACTTCAGGGAAACTCCCGGAGAAAATGCAGAAAATACTCGATTTTTATTTCCTCGTAAAGATCTTCGCAGTCCACTATTTATCTGGAATTGTAAGTACATACCAATAATCTTGAAACACCAGAAATTTCAAGTTTCCAGATTGCGAACACTATTGCGAGGAATTAAAAGATAAATTTCATCATCAACATACTTTCGTTGTTTCTATTTAATTTCATTCCTCGCAATTATGTATTATTCGCTACATAAAATATTCCCATTGAGTAACACCGCATTCCCTGCTACAAACACGACCAGATATACTTGCTCCGTAATTATTTATTATTTGCTATATACTTTCGTTATTCCCAACGAAAAATACCGCGATCCCACGGCCAAACATCGCCGAGGCATTCCTCCCTAATTATTTATTATTTGCGATATGCTCTCGTTCGTTCTCGTTGAAAAATTACAACGTTTGCCGGGGACAAACAAAATTCCGGCCGGGGGCTGTTGTGGGCGGCAGTCGGACACCTGATTGGTAACATTAAACTATACACAGTATTTTTCGAAACGGTCTCGGGCAAATTGTTGTTTGCTGCGGGTGCACGCCTCGCGACGCAAATTAACGCGGCGGCCGAGCCGGTTCGGGGTCGGGCCGTTCCTTCGACTAATTAGCCCGAACTTAACCGGCTTCATAATCACGTGCCAAGGGAATCAAACAACAGATTTGCGGCTCGAAATAAACTTCGTTCACCGGGCTTATTATTGTAAGCTGCGTTATTACTGTAAACCTAGTAATGACTACCGACCCTGAAGGGATCAGCAGAATTTCGGTGTGGAGTTTCATCGGAGTTGAATATTTGCCTGCGAGCGGGAGAGTAACTCCGTGCTCTCCGAGAGAGTTGTCGGTCTAATCTTTCGTGTGTGTGTACGTTTGTGGCTCTCTCTCTCTCTCTTTCTCTTTCACTTTGGCTGAGAGCGCGTGTGTGGAGCGTGTTCTTGCCTGTGAAGCGGGAATTATGAACCTGAATTTTATGAAGGCATTAAAGAACGTCTCGCGCCACTTTTCGTCGTGGTGGTATTCCATTAGAGCCTGATGGACAGATTTCCATGAATACACACCGCGATTGCATCCCCTGTCCGACGCGAAGCACCCCCTTTTCAACCGAAAGAAGAGCCGAAGATATCAGCGGGTTTCCACTTTTCCATCAGCTCTCCCCGTCCCGGATTAATTAAACGAACTGTTGCATATTAGGCCAGCGCCTTTGCTTGTCAATTATTTTATAAATTATTTTTCACCCTTTCGTCTCTTATCCCTGGAATGTATTTCTAATAGTACGAGCAACGAACTTTGAAAATCGATATCAATGAAAATAATATTAACCCCTCGTCAAAAGATATTTGTTAGACTTTAATCAATGTAATTAAAAGAAATATAAAATATATTAAAGTGTAGGGCTTTTTATAAATGTGATTTATTATAAGTTGCTCGGATCACAGATGTTGATCGGTTTACATTCGGAGAGGTACTGCTGTCTTCTGTCTATTAGCATGCGTTGCCCTAAATACCTTGGCAACAGCCATAAACCACAAACTGCTACAAAAGTGAAAATATTCGTGTATAGACCGTTTTATTTTTATGATGGCGGTTTCGCGTTCTGACGGCGCGGTCTAAGTCCTGAATTTAATTTTCGAAGAACCTGATCACAGGTCCCGAAACGTCTCTCTAAATTAGTTCCGTCGTATAAATTTCGATGTACTTGAAACTCAATCTTCCTCCGGCCAAATAAAATCTAAAATTTCCTCGAGGAATTTAGTAGGCGGCGGATACCACACTCGTCAAACCAGATTGGTTTCATTGGTCACCGCACAAAATCGAACGGACCGACCACTGGCTTTCGTTTCTTCGCCGTACGAAATTTTTTAATAATATCCTCGTGCGTTGTCAATGTTATATATTTTACGAAATTTCATTGTTGATCTTAAATTTTTCTATCTGTGTCCGTAATGAAAATTTAGCAGTTATTCGATTTCAAAAGGTGTACGAACACTTTGTACGATCACTGTATGTATACATACAGGGTGTCTCAAAATTTCTTCAACATCCGGAAATGGGAGGTTCCTGAGATCATTCGAAGCAACATTTTCCTTTACAAAAATAGCGTTCGAGACTTTGTTAAGAAGTTGTAAACGAAAAACACTGGCCAATCGGAGCGCGACCTGGACGCGTGTTGGCACAGTCGGCCAGTTGACAATTAGCGAGCTCTGATTGGTCCGTGTTTTTCCTTAATAATTCCTTGGACATTTCACTTGTCGCTTCTTTCGCAAGTAAGACTACCTTTTCCTTGGCAATAAGACCAATAGAGATGGAACCCATATGAACTGAAGGTTTGCATCTCCTAGACAGACAACACTCGCGCGTGACTGCATACAGTCACCACAGTACACTCACACACAGCTAGACCACGTATACGTACGCGAGGATTGCAAGGGTCCGGGATTCCACTCCTGATTTCTCAGAAATGCAAATATGGGGTTTCTTAGTAGTCTAAATCGCTATATGAAAGATCAATCTAGGGAGCTATTTGCCTCAAAAGTACTACTTTTACGTTTACGACGCCTAATTCTCATTATTTGGCAGCATGTCGCGGAGCAGCGAGAAGCAATGGACAGGCGACGGTGCTGCCGCCTATCGTGGCTGTCAGTATGCTGCCGATTAATGAGAATTACGCGTCGCAAACGTAAAAGTAAAACTTCTGAGGCAAATAGCCACTTAGACTGATCATTCATGTAGCGATTTTGACTACTAAGAAACCCCGTCATTGCATTATTGAGAAATCAGGAGTGAAATCCTAGACCCTTGCAATCCTTGTACTGTACCAAACATGGACGTCATTCATCCCCTCTTCAAATCAGAATAAAACTTGAAAAGAATAAATTACACAGAATAGACTGACTTTAAGAAGTTTGAACCAAACATGGACGTCATTCATCTCTTCCTTAAATCTGAATGAAAATTGAGTGGATTAAAAAAGATTTTAAGAAGCCTGAACCAAACATGGTCGTCATTCACCTCTTTCTTAAATATGAATGAAAATTGAGTGGAATAAAAAAGATGTTAAGAAGCTGTACCAAACGTAGACGTCATTCATCCCCTCTTTAAATCAGAATAAAACATGAACAGAATAAAGTACAAAAAATAGACTGACTTTAAGTAGTTTGAACCAAACATGGACGTCATTCATCTCTTCCTTAAATCTGAATGAAAATTGAGTGGAATAAAAAAGATTTTAAGAAGCTGTACCAAACGTAGACGTCATTCATCCCCTCTCTAAATCAGAATAAAACTGGAATAGAATAAATTACACAGAATAGAGTGACTTTACGACTGTTCTAAACATAGACGTCATTCATCCCCTCTTTAAATCAGAATAAAACTGGAATAGAATAAATTACACAGAATAGACTAACTTTAAAACTACTGTTCTAAACATAGACGTCATTCATCCCCTCTTTAAATCAGAATAAAACTGGAATAGAATAAATCACACAGAATAGACTGACTTTAAAACGACTGTTCTAACCATGGACGTCATTCATCCCCTCTTAAAATCAGATTAAAAATTGAACAGAATAAATTACACACAATAGAATGACTTTAAGACGACTGTTCTAAAAATGGACGTCATTCGTCCACTCTTAAAATCAGATTAAAAATTGAACAAAATAAATTACACAGCATAGAATGACTTTAAGACGACTGTTCTAACCATGGACGTCATTCATCTCTTCCTTAAATCTGAATAAAAATTGATATGGACAGTCACGATGGGTGGCAGCACTGTCGCCTGAACATTTCTTCTCGCGGCACTGCAACAATGCTGCCGAATAATGAGAATTACGCGTGGTAAACGTAAACGTAGTACTTTTGAGGCAAATAGCCCCTTAGACTGATCTTTCAACTAGCGATTTTAACTACTAAGAAACCCCGTCTTTGCATTATTGAGAAATCAGAAGTGGAATCCCAGACCCTTGCAATTCTTGCGTATGTATACGTGGCCTGTGGTGATTGTGTGCTGTGTCGTTTATCAAGCCCTTAAGGAAGGGATGAACGATGTCCATGTTTGGTACAGTCTACTTAAATTCTTTTTCATTCCATTCAATTTTTATTCAGTTTTAATGAAGAGATGAATGACGTCCATGTTTGGTAGTCTTCTTAAAGATTTTTTCAATCTGTTCAATTTTTATTCAGATTTAAGGAAGGGATGAATGACGTCCACGTTTGATACAGGCTTCTTAAAGTCAGTCTATTCTGTGTAATTTATCCTGTTCAATTTTTATTCTGATTTTAAGAGCGCATGAATGACGTCCATGCTTGGTACAGTCTTTTTAAAGTCATTTCATTCTGTGTAACTTACTCTGCTAGGCCTATCGACAGCCACGATAGGCGGCAGCACCGTCGCCTGTCCATTTCTTCTCGCGACTCCGCGACATGCTGCCGAATAATGAGAATTACGCGTGGTAAACGTGAAAGTAGGACTTTTGAGGCAAACAGCCCCCTAGATTGATCTTTCATCTATTGATTTTGACTAATAAGGGACCCCGTATTTGCATTATTGAGAAATCAGAAGTGGAATCCCAGACCCTTACAATTCTTGCGAATGTATACGTGGCCTGTGGTGATTGTGTGCAGTGTCGTCTATCAAGCCCTTAAGGAAGGGATGAACGACGTCCATGTTTGGTACAGTCTACTTAAATTCTTTTTCATTCCATTCAATTTTTATTCAGTTTTAATGAAGAGATGAATGACGTCCATGTTTGGTAGTCTTCTTAAAGATTTTTTCAATCTGTTCAATTTTTATTCAGATTTAAGGAAGGGATGAATGACGTCCATGTTTGATACAGGCTTCTTAAAGTCAGTCTATTCTGTGTAATTTATCCTGTTCAATTTTTATTCTGATTTTAAGAGGGCATGAATGACGTCCATGCTTGGTACAGTCTTTTAAAAGTCATTTCATTCTGTGTAACTTACTCTGCTAGGCCTATCGACAGCCACGATAGGCGGCAGCACTGTCGCCTGAACATTTCTTCTTGCAGCACTGCAACAATACTGCCGAATAATGAGAATTACGCGTGGTAAACGTAAACGTAGTACTTTTGAGGCAAGTAGCCCCTTAGACTGATCTTTCAACTAGCGATTTTAACTACTAAGAAACCCCGTCTTTGCATTATTGAGAAATCAAAAGTGGAACCCCGTACCGTTGCAATCCTCGCGTACGTATAGGAGACGCAGTCCTTAACAAAGCCGCGGGCGTCATTTTTGCAAAGGAAAATGTCGCTTCAAATGATCTCAGGAACCTCCCACTTCCGGATGTTGAAGGAATTTTTGAGACACCCTGTATAGTTCTCGTCGCCCTCGGAGCATTCATATATTATTCACTGTGGCTAAATGAGGTGAAAATCACGCTCCACTGGATTGAAGACGCGGATAGAATTATTCGCAGCTATCAACGATACGGTGATACTTTTTTTACACGCTCCGCGGAAATGTTGCATAAGAATGGAGCTCGGTAATACGCAGGGATGAAGGAGAATAATCGGCGACAGAAGATTAAGCCCACACATCCTTTCGCCCACAATGCTAAAAATATATCGCGTCGGCAAAATATAAGCTACGGAACTATTAAATAATTTGGAAAATTGTGTCAACCGTATTCAGAGTGGATTGCCATTACAGAACTTTTCGGTGGAGGAACTTTCCCGTTAAAAAACGTTGGTAGTTAGAGGTGACCGGAAGTTGGGCCGATGTTTTCCACGCATTAACCCGCGCCTTCAATTTATGTGGCCGCCGTCAAAGAATTCTAGGTTAACCGCTAAAGTCAATAATATCGACGGGCGACCGACTGCCATAAGTTTAAGCTGCTCTCGGGCCAGCCTCAAAGGTGCCTTAAAGAGGTCCGCTTTAAAGGGTCACGAGTTACGTGAATTTGTGGCTTCTGTCGTGCTATGGCGCTGGCACTCGACTGAAAAGCAATGTGTTTGATATGAGCGAGCCTCGCTGAACTGATGAGACCCCGAACATCGTTACGTTATGTCAGTGAATGCGATACGCGAGGCCGTGCTGTGTGCCGTGCGGCTGAAGTTAACCCCGGCGAATCGTGCGTTAACGAGGGACTCGCACAACGTGTTCATTGTAACGATTTACAACGCCGTTCAAGAATACCATCCTCCGAAGAATTTTTCACTTTCCTGTTTCCCTTCGCCATTATCTTCCGGACCTTGTTCGCGGTTATAGAAATGTTCGCCGCAGCTTCGTGGCACAGAAATTCATTTCATCCTCTTTTTCTATTCTCTGTATTCATTTCACTGCGACAATCTGCGACACCGTTCAAGAATGTTTCGCTCGCAATTGAAGGAATTTTAACTTTCTTCGTCCCCTCAATGATTTTATAGACTCTTCTTACCGGTTGTAGAAATATTGGGTTGTAAAGAAAGTTCGTAGCGCTTTTCAGTTTTGTGGCGCCGGAAGCGTGTGTCAGTTCGATGCGCGAATAAAACAAAAGAGTTGTAAACATATTTTGAAAGCTTATGTTTCAACGTACCTCTCTGCGACAGTCATTTTTGGTTTAGACAATTCTACAGCTACCAAATAGAAGTTTAGAAATGGAAGAAACTAAGATTCATTTTCGCCGTTTGATGATTTTTTATCTTCGAAAGGGAAAGAATGCTGAAGAAACGATACGGAAGATTCGTAGCGTTTATGGGGATAGTTTTGTAGGTGAAAGTATCTTACGGAAATGGCTTGCTCGCTTCAAAATCGGCAATTTTGATTTAGAGGCTTATCAATGGCTGATGACGGTATAATCACAACAGAAATCGAAACTACAATATAGATGGCAAAAAGTAATAGAACAAAGTAGCAAATACATTGTAAAATAACATTATGCACACGAACAAATACTCTTTCTTACATTTTTGCTTCAAAAACGCTACGAACTTTCTTTACAACCCAATATTTAATTCAGTCTCTCTTCTATTTGGACTTTCAATTGTCAACAAAACAAACTGTTGCTATATGTGCCCATAATTGTGAAAGTGGTCTAAGTGAAAATTGAAAAAATATGAGTTTGTCTGTTGACTTGTATTGGCAAAGTCTACTGGCGCAGGCTATTTTACGAAATTGTGTGCAGTGTACAATTGAATTTTTGCTTCCTCTAATGCTCGACAAGGGGGCGAAGAAGAACCTTGCATTATAACAGCTGTGCTGTTGGTATTGCACATCAGTCGTTCCGTATGCTGCACAAACGCCCTGAAATTTTATTAAGCACAAACTTGGTAATCACGGGAATTCATTGTCAGATCCGGCACGCTTGGAATTTTAAGCAGGCGCCCGCGCGTCCTCTAGCGCGTTTCATTAATTTCGAACTCGGTCACGAAGACGTACAATTTAGTACTCGCACGGGTTGTACACTATTCCGTGCAATCCCAGTCGGTTATGCTTCTTATTTGCGCTCGAACTCGTTCACCTTGCCGAACATTTGCGTTTACGCATCTCCTATGCAATTTCGATGCAAACGTAAAATTAATCAACTATTAAGCCGCCGTTAGTTTGGTGGGGTCTCACAGACCCCAGAGATGTTAGATTGATTGTAACATTGTAACAACGCGTGACAGCGAGTCGGGCCTGAGTGTATTTAAAATTTTAATTACGTGGATCAGCGTTTTTACTCGGAAAAATTACAAGCCTCTCAAGCAATACCTAATCTTATATCCATGAAAAAGGTATTTATTTCTATAATACAATATATTATTTCTCATATATTGTCTCACAGACCCCACCTTACCAAAACCGGCTTAATTTTCTGTACTTCTATGAAAATAGAATTTCTGTAAAACATGGTTTTGTCCCGAAGGAGTAGTATCGATCACGTCAGACGAAGTTCCGTCAAACCGGCTCGACGTCGTCCATTTTCCCCATAGCCGTCCCCCTTCCTCGCCGTTACACTTTAATTTTTTTCTCTGTATTCGTAATATTTCGATTGCGTCCTTTGTCTCCTTTGTTCGGCGGTACGCGCACGGATGGGCTTGTGTTTTTTTTTTGTAGGAGATAATAAAGCGTATTCCACCCCTCTCCATTCTTTGACTTCCTCTCTGTTCCCTATAATGTGAAAACAGTACCTCGGTTCCTGTCTAAAAATCTTCCGTTGCGGAGGCAGCGTCGCTTCTCGGCACAGCGTAATTATTCACACACGACGAACCTAATTCGGCCACGCGAACGAACGTCAAACATTCTCTGAACCAACGTAGTTCTCCTGCGGCGCCAGACAAAAATCGAGCCGCCATATTGCTCGGACCAGAAATCGAAAAACTTGCTAAATTGAAGAATCTTCTGTTTTGTAGGATGAAAGAGAGATTCCTTCTATATTTATAACTAGACTGCGGATCTTTATGCATTTATAGAAAAATTGAGTAGATGAAATTCAAAATTATTGAAAACTTGTTTGAATTGGAGATATAGATATATATATATATCTATATCTCAACACATCTTCAATTTCAGTATATATACATATATATAAATACATATATTGACATCTCCAATTCAAACAAGTTTTCAATAATTATATATATATATATATATATATATATATATGATTTCTCCTGTATGAAAATCATTAAGGGAAGATGATTTCTCTCTTGCAAACGATGCAGGCAATTTTTATTTTGCATAAAGATCCAGAGTCTAATAATAAATATGTGACCTATTAGTTTCCTTTAAACCGAAATAAAATTCTACTTTGGTTTTGTTAATGTACAGCTATTGTAGAATATATAGGCGCACAATAGATATAATGTTTCTCCTTTTCTAGGAAATTAAAAATCACAGAAAAAGTTTTAATCATTGAAATCGTAAAATAAATCGTAGGGCAAGGGGTTAATGCATGAACTTAAATTTTTTTGAAATTGTGAGAGACATGGGGGTTTTTCCTGACAACCACACACACACTCCTGCTTTTTTCAATTTTCTTTAAAACTTCTTTAATGCTTTCGTCGATAAATGAGAAAATGATTTTTATGTCGATGAAATATACAGTCTCGCTCAAAATTATATGTACGACTAGTTAAATTTTTTATGCGGTCTAGTTTACACAGTACTAGAGAATATATATTTCAATAATAATTATGTGAGTTTCGTGTTTCCAAAGATTCTTTTTTCAACTTTTATGTCGATAACCGGGTACCCAATTAATAATAAATTCATTAGATATCTCACCAATAATAATTATTATTGTCTTGAGAAGACAGCAAGCAAACCACGCTAATGGATCATCGTAGATTGAAACAATATTAGCCCTGCCGAAGAAACTTTTCTTTATTCAAGAGATTGTAATAATTAAATTGTACAATTTGGTACTATTAGAATAAATTACACTTGCAACACAGTATGCACACATTTTTTAGCAGGGGTGTAAATGTTAAAGGGTGTCTCTTGGCGAGAAAGAAACATCACAGGAATGTCACACGTGACCGGAGCGAGGGTGGGGGAACGATAGAGTGGAAGGGGAAGGTAGAGTGGGGACCAGTCTTGATCCGGCGACTCTGCTCACGCTCCCATGATTCCTGCCAATCCCCGAGCCATAATCTGTCTGCATCTTCCGTTCCGATGGCTATACTTTTCCGGCTTCCTCCGGGCGGATGCAGACGCAGCCGAGATCCGATTCAAATAAACGAAACTCGATTATTATCGGTCGTTCTCGTGGATGTTACGCGTATCAATATTTGCGCGGACGAAATAAAATTGTGTTTGCTAAATTTTAAATGATGCCAGAGACACGCCGTGACTCGCCGAGGGTTCAAATTTCGAACGAGTCGACTTCCAGGCATATGAAGGACGCACGCCGGAATACGTTCATGTTTACCGAAGCGGCGAGATATCGTTTCGATGTTTGTTTATCCGCGCTTGTTCGTAGCTCCTTTTTGCCGGGAATGCGCGCGTTAAGTATTAATGACCGAGCCCGTTACGCATTTATTAAATCAATACATTAGTTGTGCGGTTTCATTTGCGATTCGAAGATGCCTGTTGTCGACGAGTCTATTTTTTTGTAAAGAAATATCCTTTATTTACTTTGTGAAAGTATTTTAAATTGTCCCCGAATTTTTGTCTTGTTCGCATTTATTTAATCAATAAATTAGTTGCGTGGTTTCATTTTCATTCGAAGATGCCTGTCCTACATGAGTCGAAACAGAAAAATATTTTACGAAATGCTTTTGAGGACAGTCTATTTTTTGTATTGTAATATTCATTTTCTTTGTGAAAGTATTTCCGATTGTCTCCGAATTTTTGTCTTGTTTGCATTTGCAGTTATTCGATCAATAAATTAGTTGTGCAGTGTCATTTTCATTCGAAGATGCGTGTTCTACATGAGTCGAAACAGAAAAATATTTTAGGAAATGCATTTGAGAACAGAGTCTATTTTTTATTTTGGAATATTCATTTACTTGATGAAAGTATTTTCGATTTTCTCCAAATTTTTGTCTTGTTTGCATTTGCAGTTATTCGATCAATAAATTAGTTGTGCGGTTTCATTTTCATTCGAAGATGCCTGTTCTACATGAGTCGAAACAGAAAAATATTTTACGGAATGCTTTTGAGGATAGTCTATTTTTTGTTTTGGAATATTCATTTCCTTTGTGAAAGTATTTTCGATTGTCTCCGAATTTTTGTCTTGTTTGCATTTGCAGTTATTCGATCAATAAATTAGTTGTGCGGTTTCATTTTCATTCGAAGATGCGTGTTCTACATGAGTCGAAACAGAAAAATATTTTATGAAATGCTTTTGTGGACAGTCTATTTTTTGTTTTGTAATATTCATTTTCTTTGTGAAAGTATTTTCGATTGTCTCCGAAATTTTGTCCTGTTCAAAAACACGAGTTTTGAAGGTGTGACGCTGATTTCGAATCCCCGTTTCGTTACGACTTGCATATATGTCTGCGCGTGTTCCGTAGATGTATTAAATCGTTTCCAATATTTTTCATTTTATCACTGGATACGCGATATATTGGCGTACAATGGCAATCAGTGGCAAATAAAAGTGCAATGCGGAAATATGGACGATTCGATTGCGCCGAGGTACCGTGGGATTGGAATCAAATTAAGAACGTTTATCACGTGTACGAAAAAATGGCGGTGTAAATTGACGGAAATTGATTCGTTCAGTTGGGGACAATTCCGTGGAACGGTCTGATTGGCCCTTTTAACGAATTTCGTGTAACGCGAGTAAGTTGTCGCAGCCAGCTGCTGTAACTGCCTGTTACATCGGTCGATTTTATTAAGTGTCAAACGGTGCTCTACCTCTTGTCTGCGATATGTCTCCCGGCTCCTATGTACACTCTCTTCCATAATTATCGGTACTATTAACTCCATAAAAAAGCTGTCCTTTACTTCATACTATTGCATCAGCAAATATCACACAGAAAATATTTTTTACTTTTATACTAACACACTCAATTATATTAAACGAAGCTTCACGTTTTCTGCATGTTGTTCTACCGGTTGCCAATCCTCCGTTCTCAATGTTACACCGCTTCTTCTTCCCGGTTTGAAAAAATGTCAACCTGTTATTCAGAAAGAGGAATTAATTAAACACGGTTGCGTTGTGCCGGACAAGATTTCTCGAGGAAAGTATTCGAACCTGTACCTGGAATTCAAAATCAAATCAATAGTCCACCACCATGGAGGAATGCAATTCGATTGGGAGAGAAAAATCCAATAAACACATTCCACGGTGGCACGGCATATTAGCATAAAACGACTTTCTTCTTCAGCTCTCTGTCGGTCGCGTGCGAAGAAATATCTGTTCTGTTGTATTATTAAAATAGTTCGTCGATCGCCGATATCGTTCCGCGTCGAATTTTATGTGATAAACAGTATCAGGTCAGGTAATATATTAAACGAAGTGTGAATTAAGCGGGCTTTGCGAATTACGTACATTTTTGAAAGGTTCTCCATCGTCACTTCGATCATTTCATCAAAAATAAAATGGCAATGCTGTTATATGTAACGAATTTTGATCAGCCGTACTTGATCAAAGTTTCCTTTGATTATAACTATGGCGCGAGAGTTAATGTACCAATATAAATGAAAAATTATTTCTCCAATAATGAAGATACTTTGATTAGGGGGGCCGTTCGATTATGCACTCTTTTTAATGAACGCTGATGAAAGTACGGAATATAAAACAAGCACACGCGTCGTTATCATTCTGATTGCACGAATTTGATCGAATAATTTCCCCTCGTTTTATGCTGCCTGACAGTTGAAGAAATCGCTCTGCAGTAAATGAAGCCAGATTTTTATGCTCGCATATTCCTCTCTGAATTGCGAAATACGATTACAATGTAATTCAAATACTGTGTATATAAAATACAATGTAATTCAAATACTGTGCATATAAAATACAATGTAATTCAAATACTGTGTAATATAATACAATGTAATTCAAATACTGTGTAATAAAATACAATGTAATTCAAATACTGTGCATATAAAATACAATGTAATTCAAATACTGTGCATATAAAGTACAATGTAATTCAAATACTGTGTAATAAAATACAATGTAATTCAAATACTGTGCATATAAAATACAATGTAATTCAAATACTGTGTAATAAAATACAATGTAATTCAAATACTGTGTAATAAAACACAATGTAATTCAAATACTGTGTAATAAAATACAATGTAATTCAAATACTGCGTATATAAAATAGAATGTAATTCAAATACTGTGTAATAAAATACAATGTAATTCAAATACTGTGTAATTAAATACAATGTAATTCAAATACTGCGTATATAAAATACAATGTAATTCAAATACTGTGCATATAAAATACAATGTAATTCAAATACTGTGCATATAAAATACAATGTAATTCAAATACTGTGCATATAAAATACAATGTAATTCAAATACTGTGTAATAAAATACAATGTAATTCAAATACTGTGTAATAAAATACTGTGTAATAAAATACAATGTAATTCAAATACTGTGTAATCAAATACAATGTAATTCAAATACTGCGTATATAAAATAGAATGTAATTCAAATACTTTGTATATAAAATACAATGTAATTCAATTACAATGTGTTTAAATTATCAGAACTTTGAATGAGGAAAGGATGATGGTTAAGACTAGTTTCTTGATCGAGACGCATGAGAGATCGGCACTCTAAAATCATGACCGTGCTCCATATGTGTCCGGGAATGGAATTCGCGTGCTAGAGTGCGGCTAAGACAATTTCGCCTGGCAACAATAGGAAGAATCGAAGTGTCTCGAGTAACACAGTGAATTTCAAAGGAGCCGCGCGATCTCGCGAGGCAGGAGAGCAGAATCCTGCTCCCTAAACACCGTTCGCATGCAGGCTAATCACCGGAGTGGCAAGTCGACGTGCATCTCTGATGAGATTCTCCTCTTTGGATCGGGACGTAGGACAACCTGTCGCGTAGGAAACTTCCGGGGGAGGCTTATGGCTCCTTTGTGCAAGACGTGCTGCAATTACATGCAATTGCTGGAGCTGTCATTTTCCAGTCTCCAGTCCCCCTCTCTCCCTCTTCCCATCACCCTGATCTTCTCCCTCATTTATCCCCCTTGCTGGTCGATTCTACTCTCTTCATTCTTCTCTCTCTCTCTCTACTCCTCCTCTCTTCATCTATCCTCTGTTTCCCTGTACTCCGCTGAAAAGAATCTTTTGTAGGCGTTTTTATTGCTGCGAACCTACGTATATCCTTCTCCGCGCTCGTCTGCCATCTTTCCTTTTTTTCTTCTTCTTCTTCGGTGTCGAATTCATCCGGTTCCATCGTACACGCATAGACACAGGCACAGAAAATACCACACCGTTAAACGCGCGCACGCATAGAGGTGAACCATCCCCGCACCATCCTCCGCCCCTACGTCTTCGAGATCTTCCGGGGACGCGTCCCCGCGGATCAGAAGTTGAATCCTCGTTCGTCCTCATTGCTGAATGCGATCCTTTTAATGGCATTACGCGTTTACAGCGCAGTAAGCCTTTTACTACGTCGTACCCGAGAACCGACGTGAACCAGCTTTAATACTACGCGCTCGATTTATGACTTCCTGAACGTGTATGAGCGCGAGCCTCGCCGACGGACTCTCGATGCCGCCCGAGACGAACGAATCGTCTAAATCGACAGCCTCCACGGTTTCGCTCGATATTTAGCTGTTGCACAGCCCACAGTGGAACGAATGGACATTTTAAGGTGGAAAAAAGTCATGTCAGAAAATAGATATACCATTCTTATACATATACTTCTTCGGGAATATTTACTCTGACCCTAATTATACCCATAATGATTCATTTAACAGCGATATAAGCATGAAATCAATACGTGAAAACTTTGAACCGTAATACGTCGAAAACGTACGTTTATATTCGTTACAAAGAAAATTGTGCCAGAGCAATAAATAAGAATCTTTAAGCTTTAAGTCTATTGATGACTAGACTGCGAACCTTCATGCGAAGTAAAAATATTCTGCATCGATTGCGCGAACCAGTAGTTAAATAAAAATCCACTTCAACCCTTAATAGTCTTTTTACGTTGAAAACATCCTAACAATGTTCTTAGATTTTTCGAATCGTTCACTGTTTTATATTTCACCCAGCCAATATCTTCATAAATGCATAAAAATCTGGTGACTAAAATCTCTTGACAAGAACAATTTTCTTCCCAATAAAATTATTCGTCAAAGCACGCAACCTATTCTGTTAATGAATTAGACGCGAATTACTGAAATATTTTTTAATATAAAGTGGATAATTATGTGAGCGAACATTTTAATTCCACTTTGTCGTCTCTCGTTCGGGAAATTTTATTCGTAAAACAGTATGGATTATCACGAAAGTTCGCCATTTTTGCATTGTCACGGGACCCCGCTGTTGGTTGTAGTGCACCAATGATGTCAACTTGCTCAGGGATGCACCCGCGCTATCTCGGAAAACTTTCTTACCCCCTGAAGTTTCCTTGTTATAGATTTCTCCGTTCCGAGACTCCTTACGCGGTCTACCCGTGACGCGCGATCACCTATTTACACTTTAATGTTGCTCCAGTCTCTCAATATTTACCAGAAACTCCCGCAGTGGAACTACTTTTGTTTCGGTGATGCAGTTTCTTGTTCGCTGTCGCCACCCCCCTCGAATATTAACGAGGTAACCTGGTTTTTTTCATTTTCGAAAAATCGATTTTTCTTCGAGTATAAGTTAAATCTATTCGTAATTACGTTTTTCTCGAAACCACGTTCTTCGGAAGTGTCGCCGCTATGTTTCAAGGATTTACTGGTTGAGGGAACCTTCAGCACGTCGACGCAGATTCCAAAATTTTCTGAGATCTGTCAATTTGTTCTTATTTTTGATTGTGCCAAATCCTGAAAAATATCTATTGGGTTAACAAGAAAGCAATTTCGGTATTTCCAGGTGAAATATAAGCCAATTTTTTCTATTCAAGCAATGAACTTTAGTCAATAAAATATTTTCCATTCTGTTCGAAAATCGATTTTTCTTAACAAATAAGTTATATCTATTTATAATTACGTTTTTATCGATACCACGTTCTTTGGAAGTGTCGCCACTATGTTTCAAGGATTTACTGGTTGAGGGAACCTTCAGCACGTCGACGCAGATTCCAAAATTTCGGAGGTCTGTCAATTTCTTCTTATTTTTTGATTGTGCCAAATCCTGAAAAATATCTATTGGGTTGACAAGAAAGCAATTTCGGTATTTCCAGGTGAAATATAAGCCAATTTTTTTTATTCAAGCAATGAACTTTAATCAATAAAATATTTTCCATTTTGTTCGATGATCTTCTGCCATCTTTCTGGTAGCTTCATAATTTTGAGCTTATAAAACTTCTGGTCGTTATCGACAAGAAACTGATGCAAGTGCGATTTCGGGTCATCATCATTAGCATTTGTTTTACCATTCAAGTAGTTTTGTAAACTTTGGAATAAATGGTAATCTGATGGTGCAATGTCCGGTCTATATGGTGGACGTGACATCACTTCCCAACCAAGCTTCAATAATTTTTTACGTGTTATCAAAGATGTGTGTGACGAAACACAATGGTAAAACATTCGCTGATGATGAGGATCTGAAATCGTACTTGGATCAGTTTTTTGCCGATAAGAACCAGAAGTTCTATGAGCGCGGAATTATGAAACCACTAGTAAGATGGCAAAAGATCATCGAACAAAATAAAAAATATTTTATTGATGAATGTTCACTGCTTGAGTAAAAAAATTCGTTTTTATTTCACTTTAAAACACCGAAATTACTTCTTTGCCAACCCAATATTTCAAGGATTCGCTTTTTGAGGGAATCTTCAACATGTTGCAAAATTTCTGAGATCTGTCAATTTTTTTTCACTTTAAAACACCGAAATTACTTCTTTGCCAACCCAATATTTCAAGGATTCGCTTTTTGAGGGAATATTCAACATGTTGTTGCAAAATTTCTGAGATCTGTCAATTTTTTTTCACTTTAAAACACCGAAATTACTTCCTTGCCAACTCAATATTTCAAGGATTCGCTTTTTGAGGGAATCTTCAACATGTTGTTGCAAAATTTTTGAGATCTGTCAATTTTTTTTCACTTTAAAACACCGAAATTACTTCCTTGCCAACCCAATATTTCAAGTATTCGCTTTTTGAGGGAATCTTCAACACGTTGTTGCGAAATTTCTGAGACCTGTCAATTTCTTCTTACTTTTTGGTCCTGTAAAAGGTTGAAAAATATCAGAAAACTCGGTTAAAAGTGAGTAAATAATCAAGTGTATTCATTTCTTCTCGTTCGTGTACTGTATTCATACTGATTTATTCGTTTCTGATGCATCGTGCCGAGTTGGTGCCATTAAAGAGGTCGAAAGTCGACAGAACCCCGTGTCAGCTTATCATCTCCCCTGTCGACAAGTCCTTCGAAGAGTCGTGTAGTCAATTTGCATGGAATCATCTTTTTCGCCTAACGATCGACGGTCGCTCCCTTTTCCGTAGTATTATCGGGTCGGGTTCCGTATGGAGGAAATATTAGAATTGATCAGAACCCGATTTAATCCCGCAAACGTGGAACGGGGTGAATTCTAATCTACTCGGCAACATGCCGCCGGAAATTGCGAGAATAAAAACCGATGGACTATTTTAACCAGTTCACCGGATTCCAATTTCCATCCCTTGCAAAATCAATGAGCAGTCGTGGGAACTTGGAAAATAGTCACCACTACCCTTCGTCTTCTTCTTCTTCCTCTTTTATTTAACGTTCCATTAAACTCCACTTCCAGTCCCTTTTTAACCAGACCTCCTCCGAATTTTCAACTTGTTACAACGCTCGTGAGGGGTTCTGCATTGTTGATTGCGCGGCTACGAGATCACCTAGATCGCAGAAACTGTGCAAGTTCATCGTAACATTTTTTTGTCGAAAAATTATTTTGACCAGTTGTAAAATCGCGGAGTTTCTGTTTTCCGATGCGAAAATGTTTATGAGATGTACGAATTTGAATAGATGATTATTATTAACTTCTTCAATCCACCAGAGAAAGAGATTGCCTTTTTCTGAACACCGCGAAATAATTTATGAAATTAAGCATTTGCATGAAGATCCCCCGACCAGTGATCGTATTTATCAATCTTTATGAACTACGTTTTGCATAACTATACATTAATACGTTTTGCTGGAGTTTGTGGTAATCCAATTTCCTCTGTATGTTTCGAACACTGTGCTGGGTACAGTCCGAGCCAAAAGTATTGGAAATATTAATCGAAATACTTTTAATTAAACGAGATAGCGTTTCAACGTGTATTGTAATTGGCAGTGGTGAAGGCAAATACGTTAAAAAGATTTATTTAAAATACGCTAATTGGAATTATTCATTGAAATAGTAGAACGTACTAGAAATAACTCTATAAGACAACGTATCATAACAACATTATTTTATCATCATGAATATTTAAGTCGTAAGTGAAAAATAATGAACGCGAACGATTTCATGATGATAAAATAAATTGACTAATTTTTACATTTCTATTTAAAATTTCCCCTCAATTTTAAATTTAATGCAAATAACAATAAATTTACTAATTTTAATATTCATTTACGTACTTTGTGCCCGTGTAATGAGAGATATATTTATTTGAATCAAAAGTACGTTGCGTATTAGGAAAATCGCATAAATATTACAAATTAATGTAAAAACGAAATATTTCGAATCCTATCTTACCCAGCAGTGGCCAATTACAGCGTGATGAATAAGTCCTCGATAAATAGCATTGAAAATAAACAAACAGCTTTACTATTTTTATATATATTTACATACTTCGTGCCCGTGTAATGAGGGATATATTTATCTGAATCAAAAGTACGTTGCATATTAGGAAAATCGCATAAATATTACAAATTAATGTAAAAACGAAATATTTCGAATCCTATCTTACCCAGAAGTGGCCAATTACAGCGTGACGAATAAGTCGTCGATAAATAGCATTGAAAATAAACAAACAGCTTTACTATTTCTATATTTATTTACATACTTCGTGCCCGTGTAATGAGGGATATATTTATCTGAATCAAAAGCACGTTGCGTATTAGGAAAATCGCATAAATATTACAAATTAATATAAAAATGAAATATTTCGAATCCTATCTTACCCAGCAGTGGCCAATTACAGCGTGATGAATAAGTCCTCGATAAATAGCATTGAAAATAAACAAACAACGCCGGAGGGGGGTATTAAAATTGTATAGAACGAAGTTTAATAAGCTTCAGGAAGATGTCCAGTTAATAAGGTTTTCAGAGCGTCCGCCTTCAGTAGTAACACAATATAGTCTGGCTTCGATATTATTGATCACAGATCGGCTGGAGTGTAATTAATCGGAATGCCTTGGTTATTGATACTTTGCAAGATACCTGTGCGTCGTAATCGTAACATTTCTATCACTGGAGCGTTCGAAATATTGTCCCAATGTACAGTTCGAATCGCGATGGCGATAACATTAAATCCATTATTTCTTGGACACCATCTGCCAGATTGTTGAATCGTAGTTTAGCAGGTCTAGGAGCGGTGTAATTTCGGTTACACGATCCCGCTGGCCGGGAGCTAAATTATTAGGAGGGACTTGGCAAATGCGACCATTTGCACAGCACGAGTACACCGGTACACGAGTACACGAAGTGCACTTACGGAAACGGGACACCGGTACGCTAAAACAAAATTAACCTGTCCATCGGACGTCTCCGCGTAACGAAATGCGAATTGAACAACCATACCGTGACATTTGCGGAGTTTCCCTATCGTGGGCTTCCAACTCTCTGTCAGACAGTCGTCGCAGTCATCGTCGTCGTTGTCGCAGCCGTTGACGACGTCGTCTATGCCCGTTAATGTAGGTCAAGCGTGGCTTGTAGCAGAGCTGGCTGTTCTCATTAAACACCTCCAGGCTGTGTTCAATGGGTGCGGAGATTGCCATCTTTTGCACACCCACCAACACCGAGGTCTCCTCTACTGCTTTCTCTCTCTCTCTCACTCTCTCTCTTTCTCTCTATCTCTTGTCCTCTTCCAATTTTCCCTCCCTTCAGGAGTCCTCCATGAAACCCTCTCTCACAGTCTTCCAGTATCTTCATTACCGTGCCCACGTACTTCCCCACAGTTTCGTACACTTACGTGTGTTTCCGGCGCTACTTCCACCCGGTTCCCTCTGACCATCGTCATATTTTCGACTGTGTACCTGCCATTGTTCATCCTCCTTCGCCTCGCGCACGACAGTCACGCTTGCACCACACTTTCCAGTACGTTCACCTTCCTCGTGATCTCCTGACTGCGATTTTTACGAACCACTTATTCTACATTCCTCGGATCGAGGATTTTAGGCCTTCATCGTCTCGCATTTGTTTGACTATCCATGGAACGAATGCATCACGGCACCGGATTAGAATAACTAGACTGGGGATTTGCGGTAGGTGCAATTTGGAACGGTAAAACCGATTCGGAGGATCGTAGAATGTGAACGTATTAAAATTATTAACGAGCAAATCAATTTTCACTCTGCTACTGTATGGTGCGATTCAGAGCCTGATTAAGCCGAGTAGCAGAAGTAGCAAATGCTACGGGCCTCGTGCTCTTCTAAGGGCCCCGCGCTTGCAGCAGAAAAAGCCCTCGCTACTATTAACATATATTTCTGCTAAAAAAAGGTCCTTCATTGTGTTTTGTTTTATTATTATCCAAAACCTAGGGCTCCCAGGTAACATTTGCTACGGGCCCCGCGCTTGCAGCAGAAAAAGCCCTGGCTACTATCAACATATTTTTCTGCTAAAAAAAGGTCCTTCATTGTGTTTTGTTTTATTATTATCCAAAACCTAGAGCTCCCAGGTAACATTTGCTACGGGCCCCGCGCTCGCAGCAGAAAAAGCCCTGGCTACTATCAACATATTTTTCTGCTAAAAAATGGTCCTTCATTGTGTTTTGTTTTATTATTATCCAAAACCTAGGGCTCCCAGGTAACAGTTGCTACGGGCCCCGCGCTAGCATAATCCGGCCCTGAGTATGATTGATGCACAAACATTTGATTTGAAGATCTGAGGTCTAATAATAACAAATCGAGGTTTTAATAACGGGAAAATTATAGATGGCGCAGAGGTGCGACTTTCACGCAACATCCCAACAGAATGTAGAACTATTGTTGTATTATTTTAATACTGTGAAACCCATTATGAAAGGTAATGAAGTTTTATTTTGCCCAGTTTGTTCAAATTTTCCCTTTCGGAACCAGCAGAAAATTCGAGAACATTCTACATATTTATGGGTGGTGTTCGATTGTGACAAACGAAGAGCTCTCTACCATCAATTTTTATTTTGCCCCCGTTTGTTGCAATTTTCCCTTCCGGAGCCAGCAGAAAATTCGAAAACAATTCTACACATTTATGGTTGGTGTTCGATTATTACAAACAAAGAGCTGTCTACCATCGATTTTTTGAGCCAACGGAATATTCGAAAAATGATTGAAAATCGTAGACACATTTATAGTTGGTATTCTATTACGACAAAAAGAGAACTCTGGCATAATATGACAAAGAGAGAGTTTTACTATAGATTTTTATTTTGCCCCAGTTTGTTGCAATTTTCGCTTTCGGAGCCAACAAAAAATTCTTAAAAGTTCTTTAGCTCTTTCAAACACATTTATTCTTGGTGTTCGACTATGACAAAGAGAAAGCTCTACCATAAATTTTCATTTTGCCCCAATTTGTTGCAATTTTCGCTTCCGGAGCCAGCAGAAAATTTGAAAAAATCTTAGACACATTTATGGTTGATGTTTAATTATGACAAAGAGGGAACTCTGCCATAAGTTTTTATTTTACCCCAGTTCGTTGCAATTGGGGTACAGAATTCCGCTTTCGGAGACAGCAGAAAATTCTTGAAAATTCTTAAAAGTCACAGACACGTTAATATTTAGTGGTCCATGATGAGAAAGAGAGGACTCTGCCATAAATTTTAATTTCGCCACAGTTCGTTGCAATTGGTGTACAGAATTTCGCTGTCGAAGCCAGCAGAAAGTTATTAAAAATTCTTAAAAGTCCCTGACACCTTAATAGTTGATGTTCGACGATGACAAAGACAGATCTCTGTCATAAATTTATATTTTGCCCTAGTTCGTTGCAATTGGGGTACAGAATTTACGGTGTCGGAGCCAGCAGAAAATTCTTAATAATGTTTAAAAGTCCCAGACACGTTAATAGTTGGTGTTCGACGATGACAAAGACAGAACTCCGTCATAAATTTCTATTTTGCCCCAGTTCGTTGCAATTGGGGTACAGAATTTCCGCTTTCTTAGCCAGCTGAAAATTATTAAAAATGTTTAAAAGTCCCAGACACGTTAATAGTTGGTGTTCGACGATGACAAAGACAGATCTCTGTCATAAATTTATATTTTGCCCTAGTTCGTTGCAATTGGGGTACAGAATTTACGGTGTCGGAGCCAGCAGAAAATTCTTAATAATGTTTAAAAGTCCCAGACACGTTAATAGTTGGTGTTCGACGATGACAAAGACAGAACTCCGTCATAAATTTCTATTTTGCCCCAGTTCGTTGCAATTGGGGTACAGAATTTCCGCTTTCTTAGCCAGCTGAAAATTATTAAAAATGTTCAAAAGTCCCAGACACGTTAATAGTTGGTGTTCGACGATGACAAAGACAGAACTCTGTCATAAATTTATATTTTGCCCCAGTTCGTTGCAATTGGGGTACAGAATTTCCGCTTTCTTAGCCACCTGAAAATTATTAAAAATGTTTAAAAGTCCCAGACACGTTAATAGTTGGTGTTCGACGATGACAAAGACAGAACTCTGTCATAAATTTATATTTTGCCCTAGTTCGTTGCAATTGGGGTACAGAATTTTCGCTTTCGGAGCAAGCAGAAAATTCTTTTAAAAATTTTTACAAGTCCCAGACACGTTAACAGTAGGTGTTCGGTGATGACAATGGGAGAATTCTGCCATAAATTGGTTCGCACGTGAATCTGGCAGGGTTTCTGCGTGTTTTCAAGCGTCTCGTGTTCACGGCAAAGCGTTTCCCCGGTGTTTCCACGGTGGTTTCGGGGGTACCCGTGCATCGGCGCATACATATCTACGGAATCTTGGATATATTCCGGAGGACTCTCGTGTGCACGTACATTTTCACGCACACCTGCGGGAACGCGTCCCCAAACGCAGAGTCGCATCTATGCGATCTCCAGGCACGGTTTAAGACGGCAGTCTGCTGGTGCCCTGGCATTCCCGCGGGTCGTTGAACTTCCTGATCAGGCTGGAAGCCTGTGTGCGAATATCTCCTCCCTTTCGGCTTCCTTTCTGGAACGAACGCATCCTCGTTCTCTCTGCGTCTGTGCCGAGCGTCGCGTCGGCCCAACCAGAGAACCCATGGAACGATGTGGAACGATGCAAGCCGAACCACGATGACCGGAAATCGAAAAACGGTGCCCGTTACTGTCTTACCAACTCTAAAATCCGATCCACTCAATAAGATATTACTGCTGGATCGACTTCCAGACCGGGACACACTGCTAATACTATTAAACAGTTTGTCTAAATTATTTAGTTCATTTTACTCATTCTTCGTGAGCACACAGAAAAATATTTTAACACAATTTTTCATGTCTTAAAACCAGAGTTGGGCATTAATCGATTAAAAATTGAATCAAGATTGATTGGTTAATGTGTACGATTAAAAAAGAAATCGTCGAAAAATCGACGATTGATTCCATCGATCGATGAAGTTAATCGTCAATCGTTGATTAAAAAAAGAATTCATGGAAAAATCGACGATTGATTCAATCGATTGATGAAGTTAATCGACAATCGTTGATTTAAAAAAGAAATCATCGAAAAATCGAAGACTGATTTCATCAATTGTTGAAGTTAATCGCCATACGGTCTATCCATAAATTGTAATAAGGATGGAGAAAGAGGCAGAGAGAGGGAGGAGAGAGCGGATGTAGAATTGACAGAGAAATAATAATATATTTCGACAAAAACACGTTCATTTTCAATAGTTTTTTTTATAGGATATCTCTTATGAGATTTATTACAACATAAAGTACATTACAGAGTATTACAGAATATAGTGAATTAATATAGCGAATAACGAGAACATTCGTAACATTGTGAAAAGGAAAGAAATGTAATCGTTAATCGCAATTAATGATTAATAAGTATTTAGTCGTTAACCGCAATTAACGACTAATCTAGAAGATTAATTGTTAATTATGATTAACGATCGAAGTAGAAGCTTATTCGCCAATCATATTGATTAAATTTTTTCCCAACTCTGGTTAAAACACGATAATTTTTAAATTGAAGATCCTGGCAATTCTGTATACCACGACCTAATACAATTAATACAAATAATAATTTTTATATCGAAAGGAATTTCGTACTTTACATATTCTTCATGAGCAACCAGAAAAATATTTTAACACAACAATTTTTCATTTTTTAAAGTACAATGATTTTTAAATTGAAGATCCTGCTAATTTTGTGTACCACGATCTAATATTTTCAATTACCTACTACATAAACATAATTAAAGGAAATAGTCATTTTTATATTGAAAAGAATTTCGTCCAGGGGAAAATTGTTAAAATATTCTGTTGCACGGTGAAATGCGTGCGAGCAAAGTAATTAATATATTTAATTGGATCCCGGTCGAAAGATATCGATCCTCAATTTATAACAACAGACAGATATCCTGAAGCTCTGGTTCCGGTTTCGAAATGCATTTGGTTAAATGTCTGGGTGTAAATTAATGGGTGATCGTCATCGACAGAAGGTGAAAGCCTCGCTCGTTGTCTTCTTTTTTCCCCTGTTTCGACTGCAAGGAAAGGTTTAAAATGACTCCCCGGAAGGTTTGCTGACTTCGCCCGTTCAGATGTCGAGCGTGTAACGATCCCTGTAATGATCAGCGGAGTTGATGACGCATTTAGTTCGTGAAAATCAATTTCAGGTCATGCGAAAATACATCCCCCCAGGCGACGAGCTCCCCTATCTTTTTTTTCTTGCCTGAGTAACCGCTGTTACTCGCTCAAATAAACAGGGAACAACAAATTTTTAATTGTTTCGCCGGCCCCAATTTTATTTTCCTTACAATCGATAGTTTGTGCAATTTAAAAATAACAGCGTCGAACGTGTTGGTAAAATGTGCGTTACGTGTATGTTTTTTTAATCATTAGAATTATTGAAAGAAGTGAAAAATCATTTGTAACAGTCATCGACATTTCAACTGATCAGACAAGTACTCTGACATGACTTAATTAAAGCAAGAAGCTCGTATCGAAGAAAACAAAAGAATTTCTTATCAGTTTGATCAGATCATGGCGCATTTACATCCGATTCTATGTTGTCTCTTAAAGATGCATATTACTTTGCTTACGTTTCTTCGTTTCCCTTTATTTTCAACTGTTCAAGTTTTCGCGGTGTTTAATGGACTTGTCTCGCGCGTTAAAAAGAATATCGATGTTTTTATTCGCGTTGATTTAATTGAACATGGAATACTGAGACGTCCAGACGTGGCTGACATCAACAGCTGGAGACGAGAATAAATTAGCATGAAATGCTCAGAACGGGAAGTCATCGTTCAGTTACTGATATTAATAGAATAACTTATTCTACAGGCTGTTCCAAAAATGTAGGTCCTGGAAATGTGCGATTCCTGAGGTAATTTGAAGTAACTTTTTCCTTCGCGAAAATCTTCTCCGCGGCTTTGTTACTAAGTTATTAACGGAAAAGCACGGGCCAATCAGAGCATAGGTCCCACTGAGCGTAGCGTTGGCATTGGCCGAGTCGGAATCGGTCCCCAGCCGACGCGCTCTGATTGGTCCGCGTTTCTCGTGAATATCTCCTGCACAAGACCTCGGAGAAGATTTTCGCAAAGGAAAAAGTTACTTCGAATGACGTCGGGAATCAGCCGATGTCAAAGAAAAATAACATTTTTGGGGCAACTTGCATAGGCAATAAGTTACTCGATAGATACTAGAAAATTGGTACTTTCTGGCAGAGCTTCCGCAAAATTTCGAAAAATTGCTGGAAGGGAGAGAACGATAGAGCGTTCTCGATTTATCGATTGAGAGATTGCGACTTTACGCGATTCCCACGGCGCGGAACAGGTTATTCGGAGGATCGTTGAAGCTCTTCGCTGGCGAAATTCAAACGGAATCGCCGGGGTCCTGGAGCATATTCCCGATGATTTCTCGGCATAGGCGTCGGCGGAATATGGCGTCGATCGAGAGGCAATACGAAACGGCTTATCTGTCGGTCGTCTTATTACCCTCCCGGGCTTACTTTCACGTGAGGAGAGGAGAGAGAACGAGAGACTGCAACGATAGCGGCGTTCTGCCTTTGGAATCCGCTCGCGACTATCTCCCGCCCTTTTCTTGTCTCCTTCTTTTTCCTTTCCGTACTCTCCTCCTCCTCCTCCTCCTCCTCTTCTTCATTTTTCTGCTCGCGTTATTTCATCACTCTTACGCTGTCGTGGCTCGCGGAGGCGCAGGCGTCTCTCCTGTCAAGTTTCTTAATCCGGATTAACGTGAGAAGCGGCCTAACAGTATTAAACGTTTTCACAGGAAACGAGACTTCGGTTATCGGTCCGGTGAACACGATTCTCTCCAACATCCTCCACACACCGTGGCCACTACGCGGCTTCAGCAAAAACCCATCCTGCAATTTTCTTCCATAGTTCTTTTTAGGCTTGTCTCCATTCCCGACAGCGATCCTGTAACGTTTAAACGTTCCTTATTTCTCTTAATTTTATTTGATTAATTTTGTAATTTATTTTCGTACATCGGATTCAGTGTTACATTTATCGAATCGACAGAATGAAATATTCTCCCCGTCAGCATTTGTAGTTTGCCGACGTTAATCTTTCCACAACACGTTTTCGCGTTTCTTGAAAATGCTGTTTTGTGAATACGTAATCTGCCGTAAACCCCATTTGGGGCTTACGCATTACTTAACGCCGCCACTTGTTTTGTTTGGATACTTTTCACGTTTTTCGGCCACCACCGCGCGGATCAATGTAATCCAAAAAGTAAATCTTTGGTTTTATTTTTATGCACTGTGTAATCGAGATTCGGTGCCCTTTTATTAAATGTTAAATTCCAATCGGTTTTGGTTTCTCGCACTAGATTTGCAGTTTTAATTATGGACAAATTCATGCTGCGGTCGAGGCTCGAAAATGAGTGGTTTATTTGTGTACTATGTTTTTTAACGAAGATCAAAACATTGACAATTCTCGACTGTGTTTTTCAGCATGCCGTGAAAACGTTAATATCCACTCGGCGGCGGTTACACACCAATATAAAACGCGTTAAAAGACTATAATGGACGACTGACATACGCGAGGTCGAGGGTAAAACAAAGAAGAGAAGAAAAATGGGAAAGGAAAGCTGACCCCTCGGATCCACTCTGTTTCCGGGGGCTGTCTTTATTAGCCGCAATAAAGGATGGCCTAGCAATATTGCTCCTCGTCATTGGAATTCATATATTTCTTGTTGAAACCCTTCATATCGAAGTCCTAAATTTTGGCTCGAGTGGATACTTTTCTTCTCCCACAACCCCCCTCTCCTCCTCTCTCCCTCGTTCTCGCTCTTTCTTTCTTTAACGAAGCACGTCGCGGCACGCTAAACTTTCGAGAACTCTTCAGCCTTCAAAAA
Organism: Lasioglossum figueresi; assembly: GCA_028455805.1. NCBI lineage: Eukaryota > Metazoa > Arthropoda > Insecta > Hymenoptera > Halictidae > Lasioglossum > Lasioglossum figueresi. Next base: position 5,558,541 of record CM052203.1, on the reverse strand, counting down.
CTTCCCTCCTAAAGACTGTTTACGATATAATTACAATTTTCATTCGATCCCGTGCGCTCGCACGATGCTTTCTTAATTAAGAAAATTGTTCAAATTCGTTACCCGCACGCCCGCGGCGAACTTTCAACTATTTAATATCTTGGCTGAAACATCCTTGATCTAATTGTTACGATTCGGCTCGTTAGATCTTCGATATTGCATAATACTTTCTATTTACTGTAGATGCATGGAATCAAATAGTTTGCGGAACATTAAAGTCGTTTTCTCTGAGAAACTTTTTGAGTTTTGTTCCTCGCGACGAGTACTATAGGATGCTCAAGGGTCAAGCTCAGCGGTTCAGTTTTTGAATATAATTACAGGTAGAAATGTTTATATCTAAATTCAAATTCAAATCTCAGCAAACGAATTTAAATCGAAATTCCACTTTCAATTATTATGTTTAAATCTAAAATCAAATTCAACTTTCATTCTTTAAATTCATCTTTCAATCATTATATTTAAATTCAACTTTCAATCAGTATATTTAAATTCAACTTTCAATCATTATATGTGCCGATAATTATGAAAGTGTGACTCAGGATTGCCAACACAGTGTTAAAAATGAACTCAGTATATGGAACCGATGATTCCCAGATAGAACACTACGTCTTTTAGTTGTCGTTTTCTCGTCGTTTTCACGTCTTTGCGTCTTACGTCCCGAAAAGACGCCTTTTTGGCGACGTCGTTTCTTCCACTGAAGGAAGGCATCTTGTAGACCTCTTATTTCTGCTGTAGAAACGACGTCTCCAAAGAGGCGTCTTTTTCGCGTCTAAAACACGTCTTTTTGGAAACGTCGTTTTTACGGCTGTAACGAGGCGTCTAAAAGGCGTATTTTCGCAAATGTCGTTTTTACGTCTGAAGGAAGACGTCTAAAAGGTGTATCGTTTCATCCTTCAAATATAAAATAAATCTTTATTTAATATTGGAAGTAAAATGTTTACTTTTAATTTACTTTGAATTCGTGTGTGTCACTTAATCGACATACACTTATATTATAAAAACATAAATTAATCAATTAATTTATTAATGTTCTTCTAACATTAATTAATTATTGTTCTTATTATGTGCGACTTCTTCAATAAAGACAGGTTCTGAAAATATCTCGAGGACTAGTCAATTTTTTGCAATGGTACCCCATTGATTTTTTATGTAGAATTAACAGAGAAATCGATTAGTGTAACATAAAATATGCATTTCTATTTAAGGAAATGATGGAACTGTTAATTTTACATGCGCAGTTGCACTTAAAAGAAAATCTAAAAGCCTACGAATGTAGCGCGCTCTACGAACCATTTATCATTCTCTTATAATATTTTTCCGTAAATGCATTAATAACGAAGTTGTGGTCTGCAACAATTGCGTGAAACATACTGTATATTATAACAATATACGTTTTTCACAATACAATCTTTTTGTTTGTTTAGCAAATACATTGTATTGTCGTTAATAAACTAATACTATGTTTCATTTAGAAAAAGAAGTTTGATTTTTACCTAAAAAACACTTTTAATAGAAGTTTATCTCTTCTAAGAATTATATCATTTTATATGATTTGAGCCTTTATGGGAACAAAAACTAATGAATGTAACAATATAGGTTCGCATGGCTCAGCGAGGAAGAGCACATCATCGAGTAAACGGTAGTCTCGAGTTCGAATCCCCCGTCAACTGCATACAAATTTCTGAATTGTAATAAGGTCCTTTCGAAGACAAAAAGTGGGTCCCTCAAGCAGTGCATAGAAAGTAGTTATTCTATATATGTATATATATATATATATATATACAGTTTCTAATTTTTGTTATAACTTTTTTTTAAATTTGAAGATTATTTTAGGCCTCTTTTGGGCGCCTTTTAGACGTCTTGAACCGGCGTCTTTTTGGCGAGTTTTTAGACGTCTGTAAAAGACGACAAAAATTTCGATTAAATGCCGTCTATTTGACGGACAGTTTTGTAACAAAGATTTTAGAGGACAAGGATTTTGTAACAAAGACGTTTAACACTAGGTTTACGGAGTTCTAGAAATAACTATTTCACATTATTTTATAAACATAACGAAGAATGCGTCTATCTAAATTTTTGGCCATTTTTCCAGTAATATATACACAAAGAAATAAATTTGGTAAATAATTCATCAGGGAAACATCTTTACAGTCTTAGCAATCGCAAATTAAGAATATCAGAGTCCGTCATTTTGACGGGTTCCGTAAACCTAGTGTTAATATTTTATGCGGTCTAGTTTATACAGTTAACAATAAATTCATTAGATATCTCGCCAATAATAATTATTATCGTCTTGAGAAGATGAATAGATTGAAACCGTATCAGCCCTGCCGAAGAAACTTTGATTTATTCAAGAGATTGTAATAATTAAATTGTACATTTTGGTACTAATAAAACTAAATTATACTTGCAACAAAGTGTGCACGTATTTTTGAGCGGCAGTGTACATAATTCATTTAAATACCTCGAAACAAGAAATGTATGACTTAGACAACTGTCATCCTAATTATGGGCAGAGTTGTCAACGCACGTTGCGATTCCACGGCAAATGCAATCGCGCGGACTGTTATCGATTTGCGAGAGAGACAGGGCCGCACGGTAGGGCTACGGGCAACGTTTATAGGCTCCGGTGTTATCGCAATTGCGTCTGCAACGAAAAGCGAGTGGGGAGCGGCCTCGCATTTTGCAGAGAGACGTTGAAGGCTCCAGGTTACCGTGTCCAACCTCGTGGGCTCAACCTGTTCATTGCGAGCAAGCTCGAGCACCACCGGATATTTACAGTCTGCAGTCTACTCGCTGTTCCTACTTTAATATCCTGTCATTGCCTCTGACAAACGTGAAAGGAGGAACAGGAGATGAGCGGAGGACAGGGAAATAGGCGGAAAAGAAAAAAGAGAGCATGTTTAGACAGCCAGAAAACGCTCGATTGCCTGCACTCCTGGGGAACATCAGGCTCTTCGACTCGTACGAACGATCTTCTAATTTTTATGAAATTTCCCCACCTGCCGTTAAAATGCTGGTCGACCAGTTACTTCGTTTCTCGCTAATTTTCCACACACGTTTCTCTGTAATCTCTGGAGAAAAATGAGTTGGGCGCAATTTGAAACGTAACAGAGTGATCACGAGTGTGTGCAAATCCGCTCCATGGTGCTCGATTAATTCACTGTTTGGTTAGCAGGTGGTTGTAGCTTCGAAGATATTTAGTTTGTTAACTGATGTGCCTTTCTCAACGCGTCTCCCGGTGTACCTAGGAACTGAGAAGGATTGCATAATGATTGTTCAGCATTACCATTATTGCCACGTTTGTTCAAGGCGCGAGCGACGCTCGGGAACCCGTTCAAACAAACGGGCAAGACTGACAAGTCTATTTCTGGATTTTCTTCTTCGGAAATCCTATAATGTATTTTATGACACTTTCAAATACACAATCACCTGAATTTGTTTTTAAAGTGTGCTCGCTTATCTCCGACCGTAACGTGTGCAATTCAAGTGGAAAGGGAAGTTGAGTAACAAGTGCAGAAACAGATAAAGGCGGTGCGCAATATATGCTGATGGATACGCGAATGCAGATAGGCGATACACACGTGTGCACATAGAAACGTGTAGTCGTGGTTCCATGTGCAAAGTACGAGAGGGGTCATCGGAAAGTCCTAGAGAGTAGAATAGAGATCGGGACGCGATGTCTGTGCCTACCGTCTCGCTTCTTCCCCCCGTCCTCTTCTGTCGTCTTCTTCTACCGCTGGACACGAGCCCATCCTTTGAAAATATTTCCAAGTATCCCGAATATTACGGCGAAACTCGCTCGCCTTCGAAGTACCTCTCTCGTGTCTCTTCTCTCGTTCGCTCTTTCCACCTTCCCCGAGATTCTTATTCCGTGGGATGGACCTGTGACTCGAGAGGAACTTCAACATAATATTATTCAAAATAGTTTTGATGAAAGTGGAGGAGACCGTCGAGTATGCGGCCACTTCGACAATTGATGATTATCGCTGTGTGCGCGAGTGCGTGTTATTCAACCCCGAAGAGATTCGCCGGTTATAGAAGCACGAACGTGTTATACGGGACTGTTTTGCGTCAATTTTCTTTTTGAACGAGTTTTTGAATTTAATTTGTAGTATTGAATTTAATTGTTTGAATTTAATCTGTATTATTGAATTTAATTTGTAGTATTGAATTTAATTTTTTGAATTCAATCTGTATTATTGAATTTAATTTGTAGTATTGAATTTAATTTTTTTAATTCAATCTATATTATTGAATTTAATTTTTTGAATTCAATCTGTATTATTGAATTTAATTTTTTGAATTCAATCTGTATTATTGAATTTAATTTTTTTAATTCAATCTGTATTATTGAATTTAATTTGTAGTACTGAATTTAATTTTTTGAATTTAATCTGTATTATTGAATATAATTTGTAGTATTGAATTTAATTTTTTGAATTTAACTGTATTATTGAATTTAACCTGTATTATTGAATTTAATTTGTAGTATTGATTTTAATTTTGTTAATTTAATCTGTATTATTGAATTTAATTTGTAGTATTGAATTTTATTTTTTGAATTCAATCTGTATTATTGAATTTTATTTGTAGTACTGAATTTAATTTTATGAACTCAACCTGTATGATTGAATTTAATTTGTACTACTGAATTTAATCTGTATTATTGAATTTAATTTGTAGTATTGAATTTAATGATTTTCAAAAATTAAAATTCCATTCACTATCTCGGGCAAAAACGGTCTTCGAATATATTAATTATCCAGAAAGAATGGAGATAAATCATAGATGCTCGCGCGAACGAATTATTTGGCACGGATTTCGCCCAATTTCCAGAAGGTAGATGATCGGTGCGGTGGTCGGATGATTAACGTGGAATAATAGGCGACGCCGATGCATTAAGAGGAGAGAATGCCACGTAACCTGTTCATGTTTAAATAATAAATTGCGTGCAGAACGTGGCTCCATAAAAATGCAAATTCCTTGGTAGACCGTTCCGCGATATACTATACTATAGCCGCCGCGCCTTCGTCCCTTTTCCGACTTTCGTCTACTTTCGGATGGAGCGGCTTATTCCGAGACTCTAGCCTCCAGCATTACGTAACAACGCGTATATGGAACCAGCAAATATTCGCTTTAACGTAATCGTAGGAAATGCTTCCACCTCGGATTTAACCTTTCCGAGAGTTGACCTCCTTACATGCCCGTGGACTTCCGTTCCTCGCCTGGATAAAATTATATTTACTGCTAACTGGTGCACAGACATCCGTACCGTATTACTGGTAACATTTTTTTCACCTGTTGGATTGCCTCAGAACTGATAGACCTCGTAATCATGCACTAGAATGTACATTAATGTACTAGAATATACTAGAATATACGTTGAAGTGCTAAAATATACTAGAATATACCCTAAATTACTAGAATGCATTGGAATATACATTAAAGAACTAGAATATACTGGTATATACGTTGAAGTACTAGAATGTACTAGAACATACATTGAAGTAATAGAATATACATTGAAGTACTAGAATATACATTGAAGTACTAGAATATGCATTGATGTACTAGAAGATACATTGAAGTATTAGAATATACATTGAAGTACTAGAATATACACCGAAGTACTAGAATATACATTCAAGTACTGCATAGAATGTACTGGATTATACATTCAAGTACAAATAGAATGTACTGGATTATACATTCAAGTACTAAATTATGCATTATAGTACTAGAATATACTTGAATATACATTAAAATGCTAGAATATAATTGAAGTACTAGAATATACATTCAAGTACTGCATAGAATGTACTGGATTATACATTCAAGTACTGCATAGAATGTACTGGATTATACATTCAAGTACAAATAGAATGTACTGGATTATACATTCAAGTACTAAATTATGCATTATAGTACTAGAATATACTTGAATAAACATTAAAATGCTAGAATATAATTGAAGTACTAGAATATACATTGATGTACTAGAATATACATTCGTGTACTAGAATATACATTCGTGTACTAGAATATACATTGAAGTACCAGAATATACATTCAAATACTAGAATATAGATTCAAGTAATAGAATATACATTCATGTACTAGAATATACATTGAAGTGCCAGAATATACATTCAAGTACTAGAATATACATTGAAGTGCCAGAATATACATTCAAGTACTAGAATATACGAGAATGTACATTCAAGTACTAGAATGTAGGAGAATATACATTCAAGTACTAGAATATACGAGAATATACATTCAAGTACTAGAATATACGAGAATATACATTCAAGTACTAGAATATACGAGAATATACATTTAAGTACTAGAATATACGAGAATATAAATTTGAGTACTAGAATATGCGAGAATATACATTCAAGTACTAGAATATACGAGAATATACTTACATTGAAGTACTAAAATATACAAAAAATAGATTTTTGGCCCCAGTTTCGGGAACACAGTGGCGTCGCCGGAGAAATAGCAATCAGCGTGCGCCAATACCTTTTTGACGGAGCATACCTCCGGCGGAATGTTTAACCGCGGGTTCCACGGCGATGTTATTGCCGGTGAATAATTTGTTGGCGACGCACCGCCATAAAGTAGCGCGTTATAGGGGCACTGGAAAAATATGCCGGGATTCTAATATCGCGAGCAAGCAGACGTTTCAGTTCTCGTCCTCATCCCTAGGCACATAAGTTCGATACCGTGCCGTGCCTTCATCGAGTCTTTGTCGAACCAATATATCCCCGTGGCTCCATTCACGTAGCGATAAGCTCTGCCTGTATTCATGTGTAAATACTCCTTCCTTCTTCTTATATCTTCTTCCGTCTTTCTTCAGAGCCTCGCTACAGACGTAGCTGGGTAGAGTTCACGACTGCCATACCGTCGCGCCGCTTTTCCCCGGGATAACAGACCGGTATTTGGTGTTCCATTATTTCCTTCGATGGGAATACTTCGATTGTTTGCTGCCGCCATCAATGAAATTGCAAAATTACTTCCTCAAAATCAAATTTTATAGTTGCCAGTTTACTTTGGATTATCGAACCTGCCAGCGGGCCTCCTAGCTCGCGATAATAGACTGGATTATGGTTCGCTGTGCTCATAGGGAGTCGCAAAACTGCTCCTCTCTTAACGACTGAAGACCAAACGTGACCGGGAACTCTTTTCCATCGAATTTTTATACATTGGATTGGCAAGAAAGTGATTTCGGTATTTCCATGTGAAATAAAACCGAATTTCTTTATTCAAGCGATCAACTTTCATCAATAAAATATTTTCTTTGTGTTTGCTCTTTTGGCAAAATATCATCGAACGAAAGGGAAAATACGTTATTCATTAAAGTTTATTGCTTGAAATATTGAAATTACTTTCTTGCCAACCCAATATTATTGGGACAAATTATTTGAAAGATAATATAATATAATAAATTAATAATAGTAGTAGTAGTAAATAGGTTTATCTTTTGCTTTTCGCCCTCAAAATGGGGGTACATGTGTCTTGTGTGTACACTCCCGCTCAAAAATATATGGACACATTGTTGCAAGTGCGATTTAGCATACGAAAAAAAATAGTGCGAAGAACACTGATTTACTTTAAATATAGATTTTAAACGCGAATAAAGCGGATTAATTGAATAAATATTTTAAAACAGAATTGTATTGCGAAATAGACAATCCAGAGTGAACTAATATTTAGCTGGTTTTTAAGAAAGTAGAACGGTATTCCTAAAGGATTTTTGAACAGTTTGGTGAACAGTGTTCCGAAACGATTAACCTCTTAACTGCAGAATTTATTTTGAATAATCCCCCACAGAGTGTGGAATTGAAATCAAGCAAAATGTCAAATATACACGTCGAACGCAGGGCAAATGGTCCTATTATAAATTTTACGAAAAACGAGGAAGGATTTCATTTATATTTGATAAAAAATTAACAATTAATTCTTGAAAAGGTTATTGTTATTGCACCGCAATAGAGATTTGGATTGACGCGTATACACGTCGAACGCAGTTAACTGGTTAAATGCTATCTATTAAAGCCAAAGACGGCTACATTAAATACTAAAAATATGATCTACTTAGCGAGGTGCAAAAGCGTTGAAATGCATTATTAAAAGAAAAAAGGTTACATATACTATTCAGGACTCCGATAAATGATTATTTTAATTATTTTTCAAAGTTCAATTTTTTTAATTTTCCAAAAAATTCATATTTATCAAAAGCGTGTATGTGACATTTTTTGTAATTTTTAATCAATAATCCTAATCATTGCAACAGCTTCGAGAGTCACTGTATGCAGTACAATAAACAAATTAATAATAAACGGGTGAGATTGCCGTGTGTGCTTCGTTGAACCGATCGTAAAACAATGTGTGTACAGGAAACCAAATAGAATCGCCTGTGTCCACGTAATATGGGGTGACCTGTAGCCGCGGAGTCGGCTCGAGCACTTAGGGGGACGAGCGCTCATTGACCGTCCGGAAAGATGTCCAGGAAAGGCTGAATGATTCCATTGTTTGAAAAACTTTTACGTCTATTGTGCATCCGTACACTTCTATCGCCGAAGGAATTATTTCGTACCTCTTCCCATCGGTGAAAGACACTCTTCCCGATTCCTCTTCATTTATCTGCCGTAACCGACCGAAGGTAGACGAGTAGTTTCGTTAGGGTGACGCGGGAGATTCTATTCAAGCTTTTAATATCTCGAGCCTCGCCGCGTTACGGAACTTACACTTTAGTGGCATAATAAAGTGCGCGGGTATCGATTCACGATCCAACGGATAATGAACGAACCCTTCGATCTTCCTTCGCTAATAGCGGAGACTTCCAGACGCGATTTTAATCTCTTTCGATGTTTCGCCGTGTGATTTATTGGCTCCACTCGTGCGCAATCCATTCCTCTTTCTTTTTATTAGGATGGCTGATTACACTGTTCAACAGCCAAAAATTATTCCGATTCCCACTATGCGATTCTTATAGTTTCTCGCGCTGACGTCGACGTTGGAAATTTGAAAGGGTGGTTTCTCAAGATGAAAGTCTGCTCTATCGCGTGGTATAGTTCGATTTTCCGCTGGACCCTTATTTTTTTATATAAATTGAAAAATATCCTCAAAAATGGGTGCAAATCGTTGTTTAAACATGTTTAAACAATCAAATGTATTATTATTGGATATCACTGTATTCGGAAAAGTCTACAGAATCTTTCGCCGTAAAGAACGATTCAATATCTTTTATAATAACATCGCAATAATTGTTCAAAGTTGAAAAATGTGTCTTTTTTTAAACTCAATTTTCTGAAAAACTGTACGTATAGGAGAAAAATTAAGGCCAGATTCGGAATCAGCGCGAAAAACTCTATAAGAATCGCATAGCGGGAATCGAAATAATTTTTGGCAGTTGGACAGTGTTATCAAAATTTTCCTGCAATTCTGAATTTCATCAAATCAATTTTGCTATAAATGCATAAAGGTCCGCAGACTAGTGATTATTTTTATAGCGATTTTTATGCCGAAACAGTAGTATTTCCAGCAATGGGGAAACCCCTTGGCGTGAGACTCACACCGATGTAGGCGAAGCAAAAGATATCGCAACTTACCAAATATTTTATTTTTCACAATGAAACTTTCACCATCGTAAAAATGTGTTTCCGATGCTGATACAGAACTATCTCTATAACTGGAGCGAAAGCCTCTACTATAACTGTGAAAATTGTTTCCTCAGCAACGGGGGAACTCCTTGGTGTCAGACTCACACTGACGCAAGTGAAGCAAAAGATTGTAACTTTTCGAATTTGTTATTTTCTTTGATGAGAAACTTGTACAGAAATTTTCCCCCAAACGTGGGCGGGGACGTGTCGATGCGTAAAGTCCTGTCGCCCGAAATATTTATTTTGCCGAGAGATCTGTAGCTGGAGCAAGTACCATGTGGGAAAGTTTGAAATTAACACGTTCTAATCTGTGGAATGCGGTAATGGTGTGATTCATCTTGCGGGGGTAGAATAAATCTGCGGTATTGCGAAAACTGATAGGGAGAGCCACCACCCATAGTTGATGTCGTCGCTATCTTTTGTATCAAACGTTTATTATAAGACTGTGGAAACCGCGGCTGCCGTGTGTCAGCTCGTTACCGCTCGCTTTCGAAGGTTGTTAAGAGTAGATAATACGCTGCACTCCGGGGACTCGAACGGTACGTGGCGCGGCTGTTCCGACGGGTCTAATGTTGCTTTTATCGTGGCGATAAATCAAAATGCTCAGCGCAAAAGCCGAATTACTTTGCCGAGTACAACCACGCTGACGGAAAATGAATACAAATGGTGGTGACTTGGGGACGAATAGCCATTGCTATGGAACTTACACTGTCGTTGCACTTCGTTAGCATCCGCTAAGAACCCCTTGGCTCATCCTAGTTCCGCTGGATATACTCCTACGAACAAAGTTTCTTGGTTCAAACAGAAATGCGCCTTCTTTCTGACTCTTTGAGCGCGATTAAATCGCTAAAAAAACCAACCAACTTCGTTATGCTACTAATAATCACCTCCGCGAAATTAGAAATTAGTATTTTACCTTTGTATCCAACAACAATAATCAAAACTTTATTAAGGACTGCGTCTCGTACGCAGACAACAGTCGCGCGTGACTGCACACAGTCATCACGGTACACTCGGACACCGTTAGACCACGAATACGTACGCGAGGATTGCAAGGGTCCGGGATTCCACTCCTGATTTATCAATAATGCGAAGACGGAGTTTCTTAGTAGTCAAAATCGCTAGATGAAAGATCAATGTAGGAGGCTATTTGCCTCAAAAGTCCTACTTTTACGTTTACGACGCGTAATTCTCATTATTCGGCAGCATGTCGCGGAGCTGCGAGAAGCAATGAACAGGCGACGGTGCTGCCGCCTATCGTGGCTGTCCATACTATATCATAGTACAATTAATTGTATAAAATGGTGCATTCTTTAGAAGAACGAGTAGAAATAATTTTTATTTATTAACGGTTTTTATTAACGATTTGCGTCGCAGAATTGTACAGGAATGTAGAGCTATCCCAACAGATACCTTCAAAAATGTTCGTTCAGAATTTGAGAATCGTCTGTATCATTGTTTAGAAAACAACGAAGAACGTTTTAAAAATTTGTTATAGTTATAAAGAAATTACAAACTTTCTCGCAGTATAAGTATGACTCGCTCTACTTCTCTTTAAATATCTCCGAAACTAGTGTGCAGGTAAAAAAAAGTATCCTACCAAAATTGCTGGTCTTTTTACGCACAATAAGATCCCATAATAAAAAATATAGATTTCCATTTGAAAAAACCAAGTTGACCTGCCAATGACCTTGAAAACTCCACCCAAATAAAAAACTGTTTCCCCTCCTCTTATTCCCCCTTGAAATCCTTGGATACGTTTTTTACGCTTTTTTAATATCTTTTATACTTTTCGAGATACTTGGCTGGAAAGTTTTCAAATGAACGCTCTGTAGACAGTAATCGTGAACAGAATTGTGCTAATTCAATTACATTGTATTTCAATTATATAATAATTCAACTACGTCGTAACTGAATTACATAATTCAAACCTTACAATTTAATCAATTACTAATTATCTAAATCAGATGTGTAATTGAAATACAATATAATTGAAATACAGCTCTCCTAATTATAGCCCAGAACTTTGAAGAAGTGCGATATATTTTTATGTTTTACTTTCATATATAATTGTTTGCTGTCTATGCGGCGTATTTTCTATTCCTCGTCCTCGCAATTCGTAATTAATGTAATATAATTATCAACTATGTTTTATAATTGTACTACAATTGCAATTACGAATTACATTGTAATTTAATTGAACGAAGATCTGAATTATAAATTACAATATGACTGAATTACAATGTAATTCAATTATTATACTTTGTAATTTTAATTCTTGGAGTAATTCAATTGTAATGTCGCACAACTCTGCTTGTGAATGTGGTGCTGAATCCCAAGATCTAGATCACGTCATTCGGCAATGTCCAAAATATGAAGATCAACGCGATAAACACATATCAGCTTTCTTTCGTCGCAAGTACTGTCTCCCGACATGTATAAAATGCTTCCTATGTGGCCCAGATATTAAAGGCCTGTCAATTATCTTCGATTTTATTAAGCGATGTGCAATTAAAATTTAATTTGATTAAAGTAATGTAACCAAGCAGAAGCTATACAAACTAGTTCTAAGTTAAGTTAAGTTAAGAGACACGTTAAGCTGTTATGTAATACGTTAATACGTTCATGTATTGTATATGCTACATAAACCATGATGGTCTAAAGCAATAAATAAATAAATAAATACATTTGATGCCAGAAATGTTAAAGAAATTATTCAAATTATTAATAGGTGAAATGAACTGTTTCTTAAAATTCTTTAGAAAAATGTTGATCACGTTTGTGTCACGTTCATGTGTTTAATCACACCGTAAATAGCCAGGAAAGTGACATGGTTTTATGTAGCACTAAGTTAATTCCCAGAGACTTGTTAACTATGCGTTTTAACGAGCACGCACGATGTTTAATGAGTTTTTTATTTCTGTATAAATTGAAAATGAAATATTAGTGAGTGTAAAACAGTGGGTTCGTTAGACGGAATGTTTGACCCGGCGTGTCTGACTTATGATGTCTGTATTCACTTAAATCAAGCGACGATTTGATTGTACATTTACTGTCTGTTTCTACTGAGTACACTGAAGATTGCACAGACACGATGTAGGTAATTATATTTAACTACTGGCCCGTGAATGTTAATGCAAATTCCAATTTAGAGGAAGTGGAATATTTGCCTGAAATAAGATAAATTTTAAATGAATGTTTAAGTTAAAACTTCTTTAATATTTTTTGTGGAGAAACAATGAAATTATTGTAGACTTCCATGTTCTTGGATATTCACAGATGAATTTGCATTTGAAGCAATAAAAATATGTGCGGAAAATCTAAAGTGCAACATCATTGAATATAAATTTAAGAACATCGATCGCACTTTTACTATCGTAAACAAGAAAAATGATATTGGCGCTCCTGTTCGATCTTTGAAACAACTAAAGCTATTCTTGACAATGTTTTTTTCTTGACACGAGGGTTCGAAGAATAAATTGTTAATTAATCTTAGAAAATGCAATCTTTTCCTGCAGACTGTAATTACCATTAGCGATCAAATATTTAGCAGCCAGTGTTTTATTATTTTTACTATCTTCGCTTCCCGGGGTTGTTTCGTATTAGTGGTTAGTTTCCCCGGTATCAAACCGGAAGGACTCGAACGTATGTGCTCGCTTTCAGGTAAATTTATGTGTTCGGCAGGTGGCAGGACTAGGAAATATTAATCCGAAGTAATGTATCGAATCCGGTTGATGCCTTGCTGCGGGACCGTTGAACGGCGGCCAAACAGCAGCCGGTTCAACTTTTACTTTGCGCGTCGTATCGCGTACCTTCCGCCGCTTCGTAAATACTAATAAAACTGCGAGGGCGCACCCGGCCGCGTCGAAAATAAATTGAACTTCTGACGAGCGGCCATGTAAATTTTAAATGGGCGCTGGTCACGATACGACTGGCAAAAGGTCAAGGAAACGGGGGCCATCGTTTATCGGGATCATTTGCTTTTTGAACATGTCCTCGCCAAACCACCCCCAAATCATCAGGCAGCCGCGAGACTCTAAGCAAAGTCTGAAAAAGTTGACCTCCAATCTTATTTTCATTGTAATTTCTGGCATAAGATGTAAGTGGTTGTAAAAATGCAAAAGCTTTATGTAAATCGTCTAACAACAATTCGAGTCTCTTGATCCAATGTTTAAAAAGTTGGAAATTGGAACTTTCTCCATCGCAAATTCGTAAATAGTAATTTTTAGTAACCTAGTCCTTCTGATATCCGAAATAGTTGGAGTAACCCCAATCATAGAAAAGTGAAAAATGGAGATCCCTATTATTTTCATCTCAATTTTTAGTAAACTAATCCTTCTATCCGAAAAATGTCAAATTTTTAAAAGTTGGAGATTGGAACATTTTTCATCGCATCTTCGAAAATAGTAATATTTAGTAACCTTGTTCTTCTGATATCCGTAAAAAATTGGAGTAGCTCCAATCTTAGAAAAGTGAAAAATCGAGATCCCTACTTTTTTCATCGCAATTTTTAGTAAACTAATCCTTCCATCTGAAAAATGTCCAATTATTAAAAAGTTGAAAATTGGGTCTTTATTCATTGCAATTTCGATAAATAGTATTTTTTAGTAAACCAGCCCCTTTGATATCTGAAAAGAGTTCATTCCAATTTTAGAAAAGAGAAAAATCGTGATCCCTACTTTTTTCATCGCTATTTTTAGTAAACTAGTCCTTCTGTTATCTGAAAAATATCCAATTTTTCAAAAGTTGGAGATTGAAACTTTTTTCATCGCAATATCCTAAACAGTAATTTTTAGTATCCAAAAAAATTGAAGTAACTCCAATTTTAGAAAAGTGAAAAATCGTGATCCCTGCTTTTTTCATCGCAATTTTCAGCAAACTAGTCTTTCTCATATCTGAAAAACGTCCAATTGTTGAAAAGTTGAAAATTGGGACATTTTTCATTGCAATTTCGGTAAATAGTAATTTTTAGTAAACCAGCCCTTCTGATATTTGAAAAAAAACCGCTTCAATTTTTAAAAAGTGCGAAATCGTGACCCCTACTTTCTTCGCCGCAATTTCGATAAATAGTAATCTTTAGTAAACCAGCCCCTCTGATATCTGAAAAGAGTTGATTTCAATTTTAAAGAAGTGAAAAATCGTGAACCCTATTTTTTCCCTCCAGTTTTGAAAGGTCATTAATTTTCGAGAGGTGAATTTTGTCGCCGAGTGGGGAGTAGAACGCGGTATGATAATTTTTCAGTTAGGATGCAGGAAGGAGCGTTTCGGATTGACAATATAATGAAAGACCCGCTGTTAAAGGAAAAGGAGGCACAAAGAAGGTAAACAAGAAGTCGGAAAGGCGGCGGGAAGGCAGTGAAAGACAGGAGGTACATTTCCCGGTACCTTTTGCCTCTTTCCCGCGGTTAAAAGGTACTACATTGCGATCGAAAACGCCTACCTAAAGCACTTGCTAAGAGCCTTTTCTAACCCATTACTGTAGACGCTATAGAAAAGGTACGGTTGCCCTCTGGACAGGTTTAAAAGGTTTAAAGCGCGACTGGCCCGATACGTACATACATCATTCTGAACAATGATATCGGAACAGCGGTATTGTTTTGACAGGAAGATAAACATGTCCGATGCTTGTATTCGAAAGCGTACGCTCCATGTTTCATTCGGTCACTACAGCCCGTACAAAAGCAATCGGCTACACAAGGACACTTCTTCCACTCTAAATTACGTCAGCCACGTGGCGCGCGCTGCCGGTTACAATCCACCACCTTTAAGTCTACTGCAACAGCTAAATACAACGTCTCAACACTTTTTTAAAAATATTAACATTTAACTTACAGATTTCACAATATTCTAAAGACAATATTTTCAAGCATAGTGGTTTTTTACGATATTCTTTAAATGAACATTACGATATTTTTTAAATGAACAGCTGAGAAGATACCAACTTCAAACTTTTATAGATTATTCAGTGCATATTTAACACTAGCTTTACGGAGCTGTAGAAATAACTATTTCACATTATTTTATAAACATAACGAGAATGTGTCTATTCAAATTTTTGTCCATTTTTCCAATAATACGTAACTCAAGAAATAAATTTGGTAAATAATTCCACAGGAAAGTATCCTCACAATCTTAATAATCGCAAGTTAAAAATATTAGAACCCGTCATTTTGACGGGTCCCGTAAACCTAGTGTTAAAGGAGTTACCCTGGGATTGCCGACAATTCATTTCACCGACACTATCTTCATCGACACGATTTGCCCAACATTAACTTCCGTCGACACTATGTCTTCATCGACATGGTCAAATCGTCGATAAATGTCCTGCTTCTTCAGCGATATTTCTTGCAGATCCTTTATAATTAGAAGCTACGCGTAATATGGCCCGTCTGTCGCGTTCTGTTGTAGCACGAGGTCTGCCAGTACTTTTCTTTTTTCCGTAGATTTTCGGATTTTTTAGGAAGTTATACGCAACGTGACGGCTTCTATTTAATAACTTCGCGATTTTTGTGATAATTTGATTTTGTGACCGTAATAATAAAATTCGTTCGGTTTCACTTTTGTCTAATTGTTTTCCTCGATCCATCTTAACTTTAATGGCACAAATGTGCTGATAGTATATGTACTGCCGATAGATTACTGCCAGCGTACATAATAACAGAAAATATTACATGCGTCCTATCAATTTGACCGAGCAAAGTCAGCCCACGTTTACACTTTTTCCTCTAATTTCTTTTACGTACAAGATACAAACTTGCAATTCTATATGGATACTTTGAAGGACCTATCTAATATACAGGGCGTGTAATATGTACATATATCCTATTGTGTTATACGAAATATACAAATACATCAAATGTCCTATCATTTCGTTCTGCACTGTAAATCGGGCATTTTCATAACGAATTTGATGGACAAATGCGGACGGCCCAGTAAAATCAAGTTTTTTTCCCCCGGGTAAACTAGAGCGAGGGATCGCAGTCGATTTATCTTTAACTCGTTCGTAATTTGCGCTCGTAAAGAAGAGAGATACGGGGCCCGAGTAGAACAGAAAATACTGGAGGCTGACGCTTTAAGTGCATTCGATCGCGGTGTAATAGCTTTTAACTACAGAAACAAAGAAAGGTACGATTACCACCGACGTACCCTTTCATTCCTCTCCTCCTCCTCCTCCTCCTTCTTCCCGTTCGCTTCTCCTTTCGCTCCTTTTAACTCCTACTTCGCGAGCTTTCGAAACAAAGCGCGGCACTTGGCACGCATCCCGAAACTCTCAACGACCGACAGTACAGATTGTCAGGTGTTCTCTGGATGTGACCTAATATTTCACACAGGATACAACAGATACTTCTGCAGCGAACTCCCCGACGACGAACTTTCGCCCCCGAAATCCGAACATCTGTTGGATATATTTTTCTCTTTCTATTATTCCTCGTTCCGGGACTTGTTCTAGCCGGCCACAAAGAGACCGACGAGCTCCGTAATACCAAGGACAAGTAAGATTAGTTGCCTAAGTCCACAGTGGCTCGAAAAGTGTTAATGATTTTTTTTCTGACAATTAAAAGCAGAGGGTACATTGGCACAATTTAAATTAATTAAATGTACTTTATTAGTAGGCGGATCTTTGTGTCGAAATAAAAATTGGTTGCGTCAATTGCGAGAAACTGGAGCTTAATGGACAATTTTCCCTTTCTGCGCAAGTAGCACAGGTCTGCGTTAAAGATTGTAATCATTTCAAAGTATGCAGAATGTCAAGCGAAGTTACGCTAAATTTTAAAATGACAGGTTGGGTCGCCGACAACTCATTTCACCGACACTGTTTTCGTCGACACGATTCGACCGACATTATCTTTCGGCGACACTGTTTTCGTCGACGAATGTCTTCATCGACATGAAAAATTAAGATATTCCTTCGTATCATATATTTTTTTCATAATTGTCATGTAATTATTAAATTTGGATAAAAAATTAAATGATTTTTTTCTACCCTTAATAATTTAATGACGATTATGAAAAATATATGATATGAGGGAGGTAAGTTCGAGTATTTTCGTTTATTTTTCATTCGAATACCTTAATTAACAACCGAGAAAAATAATTATACAATTAAGGGTATTTATTCTCATAGCATCCTTATACGAAGGGTTAGCGACTTAAAATTTTAGGGGGTCATCTTTCGACCTAAAGCCATTGTTTTCCATACAATATTAATAAAAATTGTGGCTAAGACCGCTGGACCGTTCTTAGTCTGCTAGACCCTTTGTTTCTTAAATAAATTCCAACACAAATTCATATTATATATGAATTTAACTAATAAGACTAGACCCTTTCTTTCTTAAATAAATTCCAACACAAATTCATATTATAAACGAATTGAACTAATAAGCAAAAATTTTGCCCACAATTCCTTTCTTTGATATAAGCTTATATATATATTTTCACCCGAGGCTGATCAAGTGAACAGCACTGTATGTCGACGATTTGACCGTGTCGATAAAAACACAGTGCCGGTCAAATCGTGTCGACGAAGACATTTATTATTATTATTTATCGAGGATTTGACCATGTTTTTTAACGAAATTTGATGTCGGTCAAATCGTGTCGATGAAATGAGTTGTCGACGATCCAAGGGTAACCCCCATAGAGAAGCGCCGCGAAGAAAACTGAAGTCTTAAAACGCTCTTTCATTCTCAGATTTGGTAAACAAACTCTACAATCCAGACAGCTGGGACGGCGTTCGTGATTTATACGGTCGCAACGCGTGTAATTCAGGGAAATACGCGTGTATTTTACGGGATCTGAGTCGTCCGTTGCAAAAAAAAGAAAGAACATGAGTCGTTTCGCGCGGGAACAACATTCCTCCTTAGCTGGGATTCTTTGATCAACAGCCAATTTAAGAGTCCGCCGAGCGCCGAGAAAAAGTGGCCGAAAAAAATATGTACACTCGAAGCCTAGCAGGCTCTTTATACGATGTAAAACGAGTGGCTTGGCACCCTCGCACGAGTTTCTCCACCTTGCCGATCTACGAACGCGACGAGACCCCGTCGTTCGCAATAAAGAAAACCCATGGCGGGTGGTCCTCGGCTTCCGGTTTTTCCCGTTCGACTACCCATGCTCTTCCCCCATGCTCTCTTTCTGTCCCATTCGCGTTTCCTGCAAAACTGTTTTCCTGGCAGCGGTCTACTGTCGAAGCGATTCTTCAATGCGTCCGCGCGCGTCCATCATCCCCTTTTCCGCGCAGCGGGGGCGCGAACTACGCCCTCCGATGGAAACCAGCCACTCGAATCATCGGGGACGAGATTTCGATGTACACTTTCGTACGCAAAAGAACCCACTCATAATAGATCCCATTTTGGTCGAGTATTTTCAAAAGCAAGCGAATCTCAACAATTCTTTTCTATTTGTATTTCATTCTTTTTGTGTGTATTTAATTATTTTTTATATGTATTATATTTACGATGTTTGAGGAGTAGTTGCTGAATATGTTGCACTAGAAGAACGTGGTTCACGCGTCCTCTACACTTGTATTTTTTGACTGTGACCTTCGTGTGGCCTCAACTCTGTGGATTTCTAGAATGTGTCCTTTATTTGACCACCACCCTATATATTTCTAGAATGTAAAGTATTTTTCTACATGTAAAAACACTGAGTTTGAGAAATGCAGCACTTTGACTGATAAATTCTTTTTCCCATAATGAAACGATTTCGTTGAGAAATTAAAAATGTGACTGTTATTATTGCAGTATGCTCTTCGTTGAGATTTATTAGAAAATCATGTAACACATAAATTCTATTGAATGTA
>CM052203.1:5519257-5531348 GCA_028455805.1 Lasioglossum figueresi | reverse complement strand
GAAACATCAATAAATCATTGTTTATACGTTCCAGTGGCACCAAGAGGTTTCAAATAAAATACGAAAGATTTATAAAGAAATTAACTGCGTCAACAAGAATATCGTTACGTTGTTTTCAATGTAAAAGCACTATCAAGGGATGAAATAAATGTTTATTCAACCACTGCTTCGCACAATCGACGCAGACTATTTTCGTTTCCCATATAAAATCCGCAGTCTCGGTCAAAATCGTCCAATAAAAAAATCCCTAGAAAATGTGTCGAGTGAAATTTTCCTGTCAATAAATTTCGCCCGCATCGAGAACAATTTAAGAGTGGTTGATCGAGTGTTAATAGTTCCCCAAGTGGTTCGTCGTTAAACAAATCTGTCGTCGCAATATCGCAGGGTCAGTACCGGCGGGGCGACCAGTCAAAGTGTCAAAACCACTGTTTAAAACGTACAAAGCCGTTTCTAAGCGTGTTCCTTTGTGCCATATACATACACACGTGCCTACACATATACATATGTATATCCGTTCGCCACATTTCAACCCCGGAGAACCGCGCCGCCTTTACCAATCGAATTCTCGACTCTCTCTCCGTTGAACGGGCCGTTACGAATTTACGTGACGGAAATATCGTCCGATATTACACCGCGATATCATAAAGCCCCTATACACATCGAACCCGGGAGAATCGCGCGCGTCATTTCCACCGGCGGCGCGGCGTGGCGCGATGGCAGACGGTGTCGATCTTACGGTGATATTCTTTTCACCAATCGTAAAATTCAACCGTTTCCAGATATGCCGAGTGCTGCTCCACCGTTCGCCAATTAACACCAGTCCACCGACAGCTTCACATGGACTTCTTTCACCTCCTTTTACTACCCGGGTTTTTATTCTGTTTAGAGTGGCCTCAACGGCTCGGATTATTGGCTATTAAGTTGTTGCGCAGACAAGTCTTCGATTATTAACAGCACCTTTATTCTGACGATCGTTCCAACTTTTTGTCAGAATTATTTTAACCGCCACGCTTTCGTGGCGAATTACTCAATTTATTTCATTTTCTTTACGTAGGTTGCTGAATTGAGTACCGGCAATAAATGTTGTTTAGTTAAAAAGTTTGTGCGCCGATTGCACGACACAGGAACCAATTATAAATCTAGCAGACACCGAAATCGATTAAAATGTTTCACCTTACGAAAATGACGAAACTGTATTTACTTGGATCGGGTACAATTTTTATCGTAGTTTGTGTTGGGATAAAGAAATTGATTGAAACCGGTAATTTAAAAAATTCGAGACCTTTGGAACAATTTTAAAAGAGTTACGCGGCTTTTAAGAGTGTCGATTTAATATTGTCCTCGATTGTACACTGTTACAACTGTTACAACTGTTGTTAATAGTACCAAATTGTACAATTTAGTTATTACAATTACTTGAATAAATAAAAGTTTCTTCGGCAGGGCTAATACTGTTTCAATCTACGATGATCCATTAGCGTGGTGTACTGTCTTCTCGAGACAGTAATAATTACTATTGGTGAGATATCTAATGAATTTGTTATTAACTGTATAAACTAGACGGCATAAAAAATTAAACGTGTTATCCACATACTTTTGAGCGAGGGTGTACATACAGTTACTCGAATTAATATTCGGACGCTCTAAAAAAGACGATAACTTATTAAATATCGTACTATACGTTTTGAACTTTTTTGGGAAGCTAGATCAATTAGTTTACTATAGGATGTGAAAATTTCTTTTTCAAAAATTGCAATTGATCGGAATTGTAGAAAAAATACTAAAAGTTGCTTTTACAACTCTTTTATGTGGGCTTATAATGAAAATTTAAAACGTACGTTTCGTAGATCTTTGTCAATTATGTGCACTGTGAAAGTTTCCTCGAAATCGGCTTATGCGGGAAAAAACGACAGGCATTGAAAGATGTAAGAATTCTTAGATATAAGCCGAAAATCGTGAAAATCTGCAATTTTTACCATCTTTAAACGTTTGTAGCTCATTGCGACGTCGATCGATTTGGACGAAATTTTCAGAATACGTTTAATTGACACAGATCTACAAAACGAATGTTTTAAATTTCCAATGTTGGCCCACATAAAAAAGTTGTGAAATTGTAAAGATGTGAAATGCAACTTTTAGTATTTTTCGTATGTTTAGTATTCGGATCAACTGCAATTTTCAAAAAAATTTAAATGGTCTACAAACGTTTAAAGATGGTAAAAATTGTAGATTTTCGACCTCTAACTGCAATAAATCAAAGGATTCTTATATTCCGTTCATCTTCCAAACCTGTCGTTTTTTCCCGCATGAACCGATTTCGAGGAAACTTTGACAGTGCATATAATTGACACGTACCTACAAAACGTACTTTTTAAATTTTCAATATAGGCCCACATAAAAAAGTTGTGAAATGCAACTTGTAATATTTTTTCTACAATTCCGGTCAATTGCAATGTTCAAAAAAAATTCAATGAGCTACAAACGTTTAAAGATAGCAAAAAATACAGATTTTCACGATTTTCGACCTCTAACTGCAATAAATCAAAGGATTATTACATTCCTTTCATCTTCCAAACCTGTCGTTTTTTCCTGCATGAACCTATTTCGAGGAAACTTTGACAGTGCACATAATTGACACATACCTACAAAACGTACTTTTTAAATTTTCAATATAGGCTCACAGTAAAAAAGTTGTAAAATGCAACTTGTAATATTTTTTCTACAATTCCGATCAATTGCTATTTTTGAAAAAAATTTATTCACATCCTGTAGTAAACTAATAGCTCCAGTTTCCCAAAAAAGTTCAAATCGAATAGCACAATATCTAAAAAGCTATCGTCTTTTTTAGAGCGTCCGAATATTAATTCGAGTAACTGTATACAGTACTTTCAAACAATTTTGTTATCGCGAATTGACTGTAATTGATCGAGAGAAGTGACCCCCTCTCTGCCCCGGTATCAGACTAATCACGTGACACAATGACACGTGCACACCGGAGACGAAGCCCGTCACGTGACCGTGGAAGTGTGGGGGGGAACAGCATCGTGGAAGGGGAAGGGTAGAGAGGGGACAAGTCTTTCGACGACTGTGGAGATCAAAGAGATGAAAAATTCCGTATTGTAGAGCGTAACAAGACGAACGACCGCAATGAAACGGAAACCAGGATTTGTCAGATAATAAAGCACGATTGTTTCGGGGATGGTCGTCGACTTAATTGATCGATCACTCGAAAGGAAATCGCCCTTCCACGGGGTCGACTCGTGGCTCTGAATAATTTAGCGAAAACCTTTAGTAGCCCCGTGAATTTTCCTGAAGGGAGAAGAAAGAGAGAGAGGAACAGCCGCGTTCAGGAATGTGATTCCGTCGGCAGGACGTTCGAAGAAGATCGAACGAACTAGATATACTATGGTATAGCGCAAATTGATGTCCCAGCCACGTCGGATTTCGAGCGGTGACCGGACTCTTGCATATTCGGCGAAAATGGCCGAGCTATTATGTGTGATTAAACCCGCCGCATTAATTGTAACTTTTCTACCCGGGCCCTCCAGAAACTTTGATACGAGAATTTCATTTTTGCAATAAAACTCGCCGGGAAAATTCATAATGCCGCCGGTACGTCGTCGTCTGCGACAGTTTATATTATCGTTGGAAATTGTAAAGAGATCGGGGCTTCTGTAATGAAAGAATAGAACACGATTTCCAGAACGAATTCATTAAACTTCCGTCATTGTGCCGGTCTCTCCGATTAAAAGCCAAGTCTGGATAAAAGACGTGCGCACGATCTAACAAATTTTTCAGAAAATTTTATTCGATCCTTTGACTGCGAATCTTTATGCATTTATGACAAGTTTCAAAATGCTCTTATATATATTATTATATTTCCGACGTATTAAAATAATTAAAAAAACAAAAAATATGCAGTTTTAAAATGGAAAATGTAAAAAATAAAAATGTAGATGTAATAGAATTTTCTCCTGATTCCTTATAAGTTCATTGCATTCTACATGAAGATTTTAGTTTATTTACACGATAAATTAATCGTGAAAAGGGAGGTTCGATATTACTGAAAACATTTGTGAAAATGATTCTTGGAAACATTTGTGAAAATGTTTCCTGAAAATGTTTCTTGAAAATGTTTCTTGAAAACATTTGTGAAAATGATTCTTGAAAACATTTGTGAAAATGTTTCCTGAAAATGTTTCTTGAAAATGTTTCTTGAAAACATTTGTGAAAATGATTCTTGAAAACATTTGTGAAAATGATTCTTGAAAACATTTGTGAAAATGTTTCTTGAAAACATTCGTGAAAATGTTTCTTGAAAATGTTTCTTGAAAATGATTCTTGAAAACATTTGTGAAAATGATTCTTGAAAACATTTGTGAAAATGTTTCTTGAAAACATTTGTGAAAATGTTTCCTGAAAATGTTTCTTGAAAATGTTTCTTGAAAATGTTTCTTGAAAATGTTTCTTGAAAACATTTGTGAAAATGATTCTTGAAAACATTTGTGAAAATGTTTCTTCAAAACATTTTTTCCGGACACTTTGAAAAGCGCAAAGTGATCAAACCGGGCGAAAAGAAATGGCGATCGGTCCTCGCACAGAGGGAGCATCGTCGGATTGACTTTGCGTGAAAAAAATATGCATTCACGGAAATTCACGCGGAACCGGTGTGGAGGGGGATGAGGTTCTGCCGGTGTTTTTGGAATTTGCGTAATATTTTGTTCGCTTTTCGAACAGCACAGCGTCTCTTTGTGCACCTGCGGGGCCTTCCATTCGAGCGGGTTACACTGATTGGTTTCGTACCCATCGACCTGTGAAACAAATAGATTGCTGCGACGAAGGAATAAAAAACGAGAACGGAGGCAAGAACCGCTTGTTGAAAAGGAAAAACTGACAAGACCTCGGGACCGCTACACTTGTCACCTGAGTTTCCTTGGCAATTTTTCCTCTTTGTCGAAATGCATACACATCGATATAAACATTATGATTAAAATAACAATCCAATGAATTTATTATAACTTCATGCGTTTACAGATTCGTTTATATTTTAAATAATCTGCTTTACCCGCCTCGTTTAATCCTTTCGCGAGCAAATTATTTCTTTCAGCAAATTTATTGCTTATCCGTCGATTTACATCGCAATTGCTTTTTATCCGAGAATTCAAGCGAGATATCTGCGTCCCTCTGGTCACGGGAGAATTAAACGGAACGTGCGAAGCGGAAAAGTTATGCAAAATCTCGTGAAAGTATAATGCGTTTATTAACTGCATTTCAAATGTGCAGATATACAAAGTGTGTAACTTTTGATGTGATTATCAATACATTATCTGTTCCCCCACGCTGCCACCCGGTCACGTGACTAATCCGATACTGGCAGAGAGGGGGTAACCCCATCGAGTCGATTCCCTGATTTACAAACAGGGTGTACAGATAAAGTGTTACAAGCTGTTTCCTTAGAATCTATTGAAGATAAGAGGCCTAATATCTTATTTTTTTTTTTTTTAAACATTCTGAAACCTGCGTAATATGGGATATTTGTTAATCTTCAGAATCAAATATCGACTAAAACGATATACAATCAAATATCATACAGTGGTTGTAAAAAGTATTCGTACACCTTTTAAAATAGAATAACATTTTTATAATTGTACCAAGCGACCTGATTTTTTCTACAAAATTAGAAGCATTGATTTACGAAATGATATGCAAACAAGATTTTCCAAAAATTACAATTTTTTATTATAAAAAATCAGGTCGTTTGGTACAATCATAAAAAGGTTATTCTATTTTAAAGGAAGTGCGAATACTTTCTACACCCACTGTATGTTATTAATTTCCTTTAAACCGAGATGAAATTCTATTTTGGTTTTTTTAACGCATTACCGACCGGTGATTATTGCATAATTTTGAAAAAATCGATTGTTCATGGCTAAACACTTTTTAATGGAACCTTCAACAGTGACAGCAATTTTCATTGCGAACAAACAAGTTACCCTCAATAACGTTGTCAAATACTTTCATTTAAGATTGTAATGTAAAAGAAAATTTTCAAGCTTTCTTTTGTTACAGCACAATTATTGAAAATCCTGTTAATAGGCTTCCGGTAGGTAAAGTGTTAAGGTATAGTTATTGGGGAACACGTAAGCATGCGATAGACATAAATTTTCTCCTTTTTTAAGAAATTACGAACTACAAAAAAAAGTTCTAATTACTGAAACCGTAAAATAAATCGTAGAGCAAGGGGTCGATTAATATTTCAGAAGCGGAGTTCAGCCGCGACGAACACCAAAAAGTAATAATCCGGGAACTGACCCGATTGGCATTAATTCGAAATGAGACGCGACCGTAAAACATTTTCGGAAGATATTTAATGCGCGGCCTCGCACCGGAATACCCGGTCGGACGTGAATTTATTAAAATGCAGAAAAACCGATTACTAAGTAGCGTGCACGGAGAGCAAATAACGGGCCCAACACATTCCCGGGAGCAGACGACTGGCAATTGTTCGCCGGTGAAAAATCCGACCGTATTTCCGTGTCGCCGCGTAAAGCCTCGAACAGTTTCGACAAATTGGAAAATGTTTGGACGAAATCGAGTCGATCGAGAAGATTCCCGTTAACCAGTTCATAATGAATATTTGAACTGGCATGACAATTAACTTGTTGGGCAATATAATGACGGAGAGCCCGTCGCGTTCGCTCCCGCAACACCGAAATAATGATTTTACGGCTTTCGCGGATTCCGCGCAACGCAATAGTAGAACAAAAATTGCGAGTGCCAATGACGCAATAATTCCCGATTTAATTCGATGCGCATTCCATTCAGCGTTCCCAGAAAAATACCGAATTGTGATAACGTTGTATTCTTCTAAATTCTTTTTGTTATCATTTCTGTACGTTAAGTCGTCAATATTCATTTAATGAAGAGTTTAGTGAACACTCATAAACGGTTAGAGAGCAGTGCCGGGGAAAATAGTATTTTAAATGGTAAATAGTAAATAATCCTATTTATTTTACAGTATGTGTACAACTTTGAAAATAAAATATTTTATTTGATGCAGTAATTTTTGAAAATAGTACTTTATTTGAAGAATATTGAAAATATTTGTATTTCGTCTGTATTTTCAATTTCAATTTTAAGTATTATTGCTGAAATTAAAGGTTCGAATTCAATACATTTATAAGTGTAAATCGTTTCTTAACGATAAGATACACTGTGTGTATGTTTATGCTGTTTCTCGGAGTATTATAACAATGCAAAAAGTAAAATATTTTATTTCGTGTTTCAGATTGTTCGAATAGAAATATTTCATTTCGTGGATGAAATTGTTGAGATAGAAATATTTTATTTTCAGGTTCAGATTGTTCAAACAGTAATATTTCATTTTCGAAATTGTATTACTTATCTAAAATCCTATTGTCTTTGAGCAAAATAAAATCTAAAATATTCAATAATATTTGAAATATCTGTTTCGTCAAATAATGCCCACCACTGTTCGAAAGAAAGTAGCTGAAGTAGTTCTGACCCACAGAAATTCGGTTAGTCCGGATAATCGTGGCTGTATTCGCAACTGAAAAACTCGCGGATCGTTCGAGCCTGCGGATAACAATGTCCGGTTGTTTGCGCGAATCGGCGGGACGCGTTCGCCGGTATTCGCAGGTTAGAAGCTGCAGAGAATTCGCGCGAGAGGAATTTATTTCGCCGTGTCATTTGGCATGTTGGCGACATTCCCCGTACAATGGTCGACGACAGAAAAACAGAGGAAAAAAAGGGAACGTTCGGGGATAATCCTTGACAAGTTACACGTCGTGTTTTGCATGATCCGGGCGAGCCGAAACAAGCAGAATGGAAGAGAGCAGGAACATAGGAGGAACGAAAGTATATAAACCTGGTGGGGCTGTTTATCGAAACGTCATGCACAGGCAGCCTATCAAAAGCAGAATTGCTTTCAGGAGCCTCCTCTCCTCCTCGTTCCCTCATTTCCACGCACGCTTCATTTCCCATACACACAGCAAGCGGCACCGGCACCAACGGGATCGTTTGTTTATAGTTAATGCCGAAAGCTGCTACGCTGCTAATTCGAACCTTCTCTCTTATCAGTTCATCCGTTCCCAGTCCGCGCCGATGCCAGCGGAACAACAACTCACAGCGTCACGTTCAGCTGCGCGAGATTATGTCGATCACGGTCAACCCAGATATCACCGACCGGCCTCTTGATCATTTATTGTTGTCGTCGATGATAAGCCCACTCGCCTTATGAAAATGCCCGGAGTTCAATCTGAATTACACCGGACGATTACATTGTTAGAGTTACCAGGATTAACCAGTTAAATGTGGCGACCTCTTTTCACAGCGCGCACCCGTATGTGTCGCGAAAATCAAGCGATGACGCCAGTGCACACGGGGATGCACGAATCCATCTCAAATTATTTATAATTTTCATTTGTTTGTTTCATTTCCTCTTGCCTTCTAAACATTTTAAACATATGAAAATTCACGAATATAATTTAGTTTTCGCCAGAATTACAATTTAAATATCAAATTGTAACAAAATTTTACGCATGACGGATATAATCGTTATGACAAATTCTGCCACATCTCCATGACGGATACAGTCGGCAAACACACTTAACTGGTTAATTGACAATTTCGGATTAACAGTTTTCACTCGAAGTTAGACCACATACAGTGCGGGTAAATATCTTCCGGAAATGTTTTACGGTCGCGTCGCGTCTCGAATTAATGCCAATCGCATCAGCTCGCGGATTATTACACGTTGGTGTTCGTCGCGGCTGAACTCCGCTTCTGAAATATTAGTTAACCCCTTGCTCTACGATTTATTTTACGGTTTCAGTGATTAGAACCTCTTTTTGTAGTTCGTAATTTCTTAAAAAAGGAGAAAATTTATGTCTATCGCATGCTTTACGTGTTCCCCAATAACTATACCTTAACACTTTACCTACCGAAAGCCTATTAATAGGATTTTCAATAATTGTGCTGTAACAAAAAAAAGCTTAAAAATTTTCTTTTACATTACAATCTTAAATGAAAGTATTAGATAACGTTACTGAGGGTTACTTGTTAGTTTACAATGAAAATTGCTGTCACTGTTGAAGGTTCCATTAAAAAGTGTTTAGCCGTGAACAATCGATTTCTCAAGATTTTGCAATAATCATCGGTCGGTAATGCGTTAACAAAACCAAAATAGAATTTCATCTCGGTTTAAAGGAAATTAATAATATACAGTGGGTGTAGAAAGTATTCGTACACCCTTTAAAATAGAATAACTTTTTTATAATTGTACCAAACGACCTGATTTTTTATAATCAAGTTTAGAAGCATTGCTGAACGGTTCGCGGCTGAACTCCGCTATTGAAATATTAATCAACCCCTTGCTCTACGATTTATTTTACGGTTTCAGGGATTAGAACTTTTTTTGTAGTTCGTAATTTCTTGGAAAAGGAGAAAATTTATGTCTATTGTATGCTTTCGTGTTCCCCAATAACTATACCTTAACAAAACCAAAATAGAATTTCATCTCGGTTTAAAGGAAATTAATAACATACAATGGGTGTAGAATGTATTCGTACACCCTTTAAAATAGAATAACTTTTTTATAATTGTACCAAACGACCTGACTTTTTATAATCAAGTTTAGAAGCATTGGTTTACGAAATGATATGGAAAAAAGATTTTCCAAAACTTATAATCAACAAGTTTACATGCAAAAATAAAAAAGGCATTTTATAAATCTCTTTTATTTGGGCCCTTAAAGAAAATTTTAAATATATGTTTTGTAGATATATATTAGTTATAAACATGCTGAATATTTCATCGAAATCGATTCACACACACACGAGCTGCAAGCGGTTAGAAATTGTGAAAATCGTAGTTTTACACGACTTTTAATCAGTTTCTGCTTAAAATCCACAGAATCGTACATCTTTTGGTGCGTGTCGTTTTTCCTGTGTCAACCGATTTCGATGATATATTTCAGTATGCGTGTAACTAACATAGATCTACAAAACGTATATTTTAAATTTTCATTAAGGCCCCAAATGAAAAAGTTTTAAAAAATGCCTTTTTTGCATGTAACCCTGTAAACTATAATTTTTATAATTTATAACTTTTATAATAACATCACAATATTTGCTTAAAGTTGAAAAATACGTTTTTTCAAAGTCATGTTTCTCAAAAACTGTGCGTGAAGGAGAAAAATTAAGGGCAGATTCGGAATCAGCACAAAAAACTTTATAAGAACCACCCAACAGTAATTGGGAAAGAAATTTGGTGTTAGACAGTGTTATCATCTGAAGATGAAAATTGTTTTCTACCAACCCAAAGTGTCATATAAATATTTTTGTTCCGGTTTCAAGCGAATATTAGGTGAATAAATTAATAGGAAGAGTAGAATCATAACGCGTCGAATCTGTCCAAGAGCCGGCGAGTTCTCCAAAATTTCCTGTCGCGTCACTCGTAAATCCATCACAACATGGGTGGCGTCTAAATAATTCAGAACACGACCCCTGGCGAGCTTTGACGTCAAAACTTCGAGCTTCCTAAAAGGTGTTTCTCAGAATTAATATTGCAAATTTGCAGGCGAGCCACGCTATATGCTTGTAAAATAAATTTCGAATGGACCGGAAAGTTTCGAGAATGGCGAATTGTTCCCGTGCACCGAAATCTACTTAACTATGGAGCACGGTAATTCTCTACATTTTTCAAACTGGGTGCCCGGAAATATCGTATTATCAAACTTATTCGCTGTGTGGGTGTAAATACCCTTTTTGCAGCCAACATTGTTGGGAGAATTTCAAGATAAATATTTGTAGAGACTTTCAAAATAAACATTTTTAGAGAATTTCAACACAAATATTTTTAGAGAATTTCAAGACGAATAGTTTCAGAGAATTTCGAGACGAATATTTTTAGACAGTCTTAAGATGAATATATTTTTAAACAGTTTCAAGATAAATATTTTTACAGATTTTCAAGATCACCATTTTTAGAGAATTTCAAGACGAATATTGTTAGAAGGTTTAATATGAATATATTTTTAGACAGTTACAAGATAAATATTTTTAGAGATTTTCAATATAAACATTTTTAGAGAGTTTCAAGATAAATATTTTTTAGAGAATTTAAAGATAAACCTTTTTAGTTTATATACTATTAATTCCATCACAATACTATTATTGATTTCATTCATTTTATTCAATCTCTGTACAACTCGTGGCAAAATGTTTCGGATCGGAGACATTGATACGGATTTTACAGAAAACCGAGCCATATCTCGTCGTGTCTGGCGGCAACTCATGTCGAACGTAGATATTTTGCTTTCTGTTTCGAAAAAATGTCGATGTTGCTAACTTCAAAGGGTGGTTTCGCAAGATAAAAGTCTACCCTATTGCGTGATATTTCTCGATTTTACGCTGGACCCTTATTTTTTAAGATAAATTGGAAAATATCCTCACAAATCGGTGCAAAAGAATGGTGTCTTTCCATCTTTAACGATTGTTTAAACGTGTTTAAACAATCATAATGTATTAATATTAAATATCACTGTATTCGGGAAAGTCTACAGAATCTTTTGCTGCAAAGAACAATTCAATATCTTTTATAATAACATCACAATATTTGTTTAAGTTGAATAATATGTTTGTTTTTCAAAATCATGTTTCTTAAAAACTGCGTGTCTAGGGGAAAAATTAAGGCAGATTTGGAATCAGTGTAAAAAACTGTATAAGAATCACCCAACAGTAATTGTGTAACAAATTTGGCGTTGGATAGTGTAAATCGAATCGGAAACTTTCTTCCAGCAGTTCTATTATCCAGAAACCTTTTTCCGGGTATCATTTTGTTTATTTTCTCGTTTCTTCGTTATAATAAATGGATGCTTATGTTATTTTGTTGTTTTCCATTCTTTAATAAGCCCCTTTTAATTTCCCATCAGTTTTAACTCAATAAAATAATATTTTTTACTTCTAAAACATGAATGTTTTCTAAATCACCAAACAGTAATTGTTGAAGGTGTTGGACAGTGTAAATCGAATAGGAAACTGTCTTCCAGCAGTTCTATTATCCAGAAACC
>CM052203.1:5490283-5509913 GCA_028455805.1 Lasioglossum figueresi | reverse complement strand
ACAAAAGAAGAGAGAAAGGATCTTACGGGGTACGACAAGTTGCCCGATGATCAGGAAGGAAAATCCTTTGAGCGGGGAACCGAAAGTAGACCTTTGTCTGTGACATGCGACCGCGGATAGTAAGCTCCCGACAGTGGCGCAGTTGCGAAAGCGAAGATTCTCTCAGGATTCACGTTGTTTTCCAGAAACAAAATGAGAGCAGCGACGCCCACGCCTCAAGGCCCAGACAGATTACGTCGTCGACTGACTAGAGCTGAATGATCCGTCAAAGAAACGGTTCATCCACTCCATAAAGGAGTTCTTCGTCTATAGCGTTTCTCGCGATCACTTTGGAATCCGACCAAAGTTTTCTTCACGGGGCCGTGTGCATTTTCCTACTATCGCCTGTCGAATTGTTATGGCAAATCGTGATACTTCACTTCCATTCTGCTCCGTAAAGCTTGCCCCTTCTGTAAAAAACTACTAACACGTTGACTCGTGTAAGGTTCATGTCAAGGTAAAACATTTGGCCTTTTGCGGTGCTTTGTGGAAACCCGCACATCGTAGATATATTTGGAAAATACCAGATTCCCCTTCATTTTACAGCATGCTGTTCTTCCTTCAGGTATGAAGATACGTATCGCCGCCATCGCGTTTAGGCGTTTGTTCTAATTGTGCGCCCGTTTTGTAAACACCACCGACAACGTCTTCTCATACTTCTTTTTATTTATTAAGCTATAGAACCCCAAATGGGATTATTAGCCAACATTACAAAGATAACTTATAAACTAAGATTGAGACAATATAATGAACATTTTCGAATACAGCATTAACATATTTGATTGAACCCTCTGCACTCGGAGCTATTTTAACTTGAAAATCAAACGTTTTTCTGACCTACAATATTTCCATTCTGTATGATTTTTTAAATTTGATAGACATGAAATTGATGCGATACCTCATGCAATACTTAATTGTTTAGAAATTGGTCAGATACCGTCATATCTAATAATGTAAACAATATTTTAAATAATAGTACAGCAATTTTTAGTGACGCTTCAAAGGCGCCAGTCCAGTGCTAAGGGATAAATATATTTCTTCCACCGTCCTCGTATATAATTATTTACACGTAACCTCTCAACAGTCTAAGAAAATTTGGAACGTTCAAATTAACCGCTGAAAGTAGGGATGGGATCAAGTACCTCGCAAACAGGTTCGAACTTTGATTGATTGAATTCGAACTCTCTGTAAGTACTTCGAAAAACAGAAATAGTAGTCCTAAGTATGCTCGAACCTATACCAGACAGTTTCGAACCTTTTACAAGTACTTGAAAGATTTACTTTGTATCTTTGGTATCTTTATCTTCTAATTACTAACGAAATACTTACTTTGGTAAACGGAAATAATACTTGCAAGTATATTCGAATCTTGGTCGAACAGATGCGAAACTTTTATGAAAATCGTACCGGAACCTACTATGCAGTTCTGATTTCCAAGATTCGAGTAATACTTGGGAAAGATTCGATTTCTTTCAACATCGAAGTACAATACTTGTGAGTATCTTTTCGAAACTTGTAAGTACTCATTCCGAGGTTCGATATCAGATTGTGTAGAATGAATACTTTTCAAATATAATCACTGAAACATTAATGCTTTCAAGTAGTAATCGAAATACATGAAATGAAACTTGGTTATTGAAATTGACTCGGATTCGTAAGCACATACTGAACTTGATCTTCGAGCATGAAGATTCTCAGATAATATAAATTATCCACGAAAAAATTATAAAAATTCAGAGTAGCTAGGTCTTCGTTCAAAAATGGTTAAAATCAAACTCACGCAATCTGGAATCGCCTAAAGATTCTCAGATAATAAAAATTATTCATGAAAAAGTTATAAAAATTTTGAATAGCTACATCTTCGTTCAAAAATTGTTAAAATCAAATTTGCACAATAAGAAATCGTCTAAAAATTCTCAGAAAATAAAAATTATCCACGAAAAAATTATAAGAAATCATAGTAGCTAGGTCTTTGTTCAAAAATTGGTAAAATCAAACTCACGCAGTTTGAAATCGCCTAAAGATTCTCACATAAGAAAAATTATCCACAAAAAAATGATGAGAAATTAGAGTAGCTAGGTCTTTCTTCAAAAATTGGTAAAATCAAACTCGTGCAGTCTGTGATCGCCTAAAGATCCTGAAATAATAAAAATTATCCACAAAAAAATGATGAGAAATTAGAGTAGCTAGGTCTTTGTTCAAAAATTGGTAAAATCAAACTCGTGCAGTCTGAAATCGCCTAAAGATTCTCAGATAAGAAAAATTATCCACAAAAAAATGATGAGAAATTAGAGTAGCTAGGTCTTCGTTCAAAAATTGTTAAAATCAAACTCGTGCAGTCTGAAATCGCCTAAAGATTCTCAGATAAGAAAAATTATCCACAAAAAAATGATGAGAAATTAGAGTAGCTAGGTCTTCGCTCAAAGATTGTTAAAATCAAACTCACGCAGTCTGTAATCGCCTAAAGATCCTGAGATAATAAAAATTATCCACATAAAATTCATAAGAATTCAGAGTAGCTAAGTCTTTCTTCAAAAATTGTTAAAATCAAACTCGCGCAGTCTGAAATCGCCTAAAGTTTCTGAGACAATAAAAATTATCCATTAAGAAGTTATAAAAATTTAGAATAGCTAGATCTTCGTTCAAAAACTGTTAAAATCAAACTTGCGCAGTCTAAAAACGCCTAAAGATTCTCAGATAATAAAAAGTATCCACAAAAAAATAATAAGAAATCTGAGTATCTAGGTCTTTGTTCAAAAATTGTTAAAATCAAACTCGCGCAGTCTGAAATAGCCTAAAGATTCTCAGACAATGAAAATTATAAGAATTCAGAGTAACTAGGTCTTCGTTCAAAAATTGTAAAAATCAAACTGGCACATCCTGAAATCGCCTGAAGTTTCTCATATATTAAAAATTATCCACGAAAAAATCATAAGAATTCATAGTAGCTAGTTCTTCGTTTAAAAATGGTTAAAATCAAACTCGCGCATTCTGAAATCGCCTAACCCGCGCACACATCGGCGCGGGAGTGCGCGCGGCATTGCGTGCGACAAAGCAGTGATTACGGAAGACAAGGGCATCGAGTGAGGCCGCGTCTTTGAGGCTGTACTTAATTGCGAAGTCCAGTCGCATGCACCAGGGGTAACACAGCGACGCGGACCCGATGAAAGGAGATGCGCGCATGAAGAGAGAGGGAGAGAGAGACGGGAAAGAAGAGAGAGAGAGAGAGAGAGAGAGAGAGAGAGAACGTGAAACTAAACCTGTGGACCCTTTGGAAGAAAAGGAGGAAACAAGAAAACGTCAAGAGGGTGAATCGGTTGAGCGGTCCGTCGGGCACATTATTAAAGGAATCCGTCTGTCTGAGTATTTCCGCGACACAATTAAGCGCCTGGTGCACGGTGACCGTGAGCTGTCCGCCCTCTTCGTTTGCTTGCGTTCTTCTCTTTTCTCGATCTCTCTTCCTCTCTCTCTCTCCGTCTCCCCACCTACTGGCCACCCTTCGTTTGACTCATGCCTGGAGCTGAGCGTCCAGGAAGCCCGGGTGCATTCTCATCGAGCCGCCATCTTCGATCCCCCCTGCAACGTGGCCCGGAGCCACCAGTGCAATCTACCCGTTAGGGACCCAATAGCATCTCACCCCTGCGGTATTCTCCGCACGAGGACATGCTGTCCGACGGCTTTCTTTGCAACCAGTTCTATCAGTTCGAGCTGGCGCACTAGTCTGCCAGGTGGGGGAGTAAGACAGAGGGACATGGGAATGATGGGAGGAACATGGGGGACATGGGGGAGGGTACGTCTGCCTTTATAATGCATCTGGATTTTCCGTTTCTCTTTGGATCTTACCCTTTTCTTGTCCTTTTCTCTTTGTTCGAGCCCGCTTCTTCGAAACTAGCTAGTAAAGTTTCCCGCGTGCACCTTACTCTCCTTCTCTCTCCAGTGTTCTCTCTCTCTCTCTCTCTCTCTCTCTCTCTCGCTCTCTCTGTTGTGGAGTTAGACGGCTCTTTGAGCCGGAAATGCCGAGTTGACGGAGCATCACTATTGTTCGCGGGCGGATTGCATCGTGCTACCTTTTTGCTCCCTATGAAATTTCACGAGCTCCTTTAATTATTAAGCGGAGGATCGCTTCGGCGAAGTATGCTTCCTTCGGAGGGTTTTTTTGTCCTGTGAGACTTGGTTGGCGTGTTGCGATGGTTGAAGGGTGGGGATAATGTTTTTAGTGAAAATGATGGTAGCCTTTGATACTCTGGCAGCTTTTTGACGGTTTTTGTGAGGTGCAGGTATGTTTAATAAGGTTTCGGGAAGGAATGGTTGGCTCTACCAAGGTCTAGCTGCGTCTGATTACGTTTCCCAAGACTGGATAAGGTCTCAGTCTCCAATCTGCAGGCCTTAGAAGCTCAAGACGAGGTCCAGTAAGGAATGGTTGGGTCTACCAAGGTCTAGCTGCGTCTGATTACGTTTCCCAAGACTGGATAAGGTCTCAATCTCCAATCTGCAGGCCTTAGAAGCTCAAGACGAGGTCCAGTAAGGAATGGTTAGGTCTACCAAGGTCTAGCTGCGTCTGATTACGTTTTCCAAGGCTGGATAAGGTCTCAGTCTCCATTCTGCAGGCCTTAGAAGCTCAAGACGAGGTCCAGTAAGGAATGGTTTGGTCTACCAAGGTCTAGCTGCGTCTGATTACGTTTCCCAAGACTGGATAAGGTCTCAGTCTCCATTCTGCAGGCCTTAGAAGCTCAAGACGAGGTCCAGTAAGGAATGGTTTGGTCTACCAAGGTCTAGCTGCGTCTGATTACGTTTCCCAAGACTGGATAAGGTCTCAGTCTCCAATCTGCAGGCCTTAGAAGCTCTGGACGAGGTCCAGGGTCTGAGGTCTAAGGTTCAGTTGGACTCCAGTTAACCCTGGTTAGATCTAGCCAGGCACAGTTAACTCTGATTAGGATGATCAAAGTCTAGCTCGGATCTGAGTCGCGTTCTATGTCTTTCTGCAGTCCTCAGAAGTGCTTGGAGTCCTCCATCATCAGTTTCGCAATGATGAATTCCGACCACGCAGGAGGGAAAGAATTTCCCAGGTTCGCATAATGTCTACTTCCTTTTTTAATTTCAATGTCGCCTTATGCATACAAGAAAATATTCTTTGCTGTCGTCTGGTCGTCTGGATCGGGACTCTCGTCCGGCCGAATAAGGAAACCCGTCACTCTGCTGCGTGCCTCGATTTTCGTTTTCCATTTTCCCCTCCACCGCAGCTGGTCTTGCTACAATTTCATTCGCGGCGTCTGTCTGTCCTGTTCGAACGCGAAAGGATGACCAAAGGGAGAAGAAGGGAGTTCGACGACGACGGAGAAGACGAAGACGACGAAGACGACGACGACGCTCACAATCGTTGTCGAATTGTCTTCGTCTCCCTGACAGACAGCGGTTCGTCTGCAAATACACCGCGTCTTTCTCGACGGTCATTCAACGAAGTACGTCATTGTCACGCGACCACATTGTTCGAAAGACTGTCGAGAGGAACTGGCCGGGCCCCGGGAAAAGCGAAGAAAGAGGAGCTTATACGTTTGTCCGTTTGTTTTGTAATTATCCTGGCCAGCCACGGTCAGCGGCTCCTCAATTGTGTACACTTGTTCTCGAAGCGTTGTCTAACTTTCAGCATCGGGGACAATAAAACCCGCGGCGAATGTTGTGCCACCGGAATCCCTCTATTCCTCCGAATACTCCATTTTGTAAGCTCTCGTTAAATATTACGTTAAAAATGCGTTACGTGTACGTACAACTTTCGGAAAGTAATCTCTCCCGTTGCCCTTCGTGAATTATTAAAATTAACTACGTAATGATTAGACTCCGGATTTCATGGAAATTATAAGAAAAATGAGCAAGTGCAATTTAAAACAGTGAAAATATTAAAAGACTTGAAGAGTGTGAATATATTACTTTTACCACACAAAAAATTATCAATGAAGAATATAAATTTACATTTAGCTCCTGCGTCTTGCGATTGATGCACAAACTTTTTATTTTGCACGAAGGCTA
This sequence comes from Lasioglossum figueresi, assembly GCA_028455805.1. Classification (NCBI taxonomy): domain Eukaryota; kingdom Metazoa; phylum Arthropoda; class Insecta; order Hymenoptera; family Halictidae; genus Lasioglossum; species Lasioglossum figueresi. The sequence goes on along the minus strand of CM052203.1, from coordinate 5,503,850 downwards.
GTAACGATTGTGCATTTATGACAAAAACGAGTGGGCGTAAATTAAAACGGTAACAGAATAAAATTTGTATCGAGAAAGAAAATAAATTTCTATTCCAGTTTGTTGCAATTCGGGTAGACCATTTTTATTTTGAATCAAGATCCGCTGTCTAGTAACGATGACGAAAATAATGTTTTTAGATATACCAAAATATAAAACCAACCCTTCCATCGAGGTATTGAGAGAGGAGATTTGTATTGATATTTTTTTTTGTCCGACGAAAAGATCCGCAGTATAATCCCAGCGAAATACAAGCAGGGACAAGCCAGCTTAATAGTCTCTTTATTTTTAGTCTGGGGACTTTGATAAACATAGCGGCCCTATTAGCTTGGCTCACTTCTCTCGTAACTTCCGCGGTCGGTGGACGCTTATGCCACTCTGTGCCGGGACAGGTCTTTCAGAATGATTAACCTCGGCGTACATCGATCGTACTTTTCTAGTCAGGCGAGAGTTGCCGCTTAGACGACGGTAGAGTCGTTAGATTAAGACTTGTCCCCCCACTCTGCCGTTCTCCTTCTATCACGGGCCGGTCACGTGACGCGTTGCTCGTGTCACACTGTCACGTGACTGATCCGGTATTGGCAGAGAGAGGGTAAAATATTTCCCTCGATTCTGAAAACCAAATTTTTCTTCCGACCCGACATATCTCTATTTTATATAATTCTCTTCATTAGATCAGTATACTACTGTTGCAATAATGATTATATTATAATCTATATAAATAAAAATGTAAATGTTCGTTTGTTCGAAATCTTAAATCTCCGAAAAATCTTCGCCGATCGCTTTCAAATTTTGACGCAACGTTGCATTCGAACACGCGCGTGTTTCTATGTACATAATCTATATCTATATAAATAAAAATGTGAATGTTCGTTTGTTCGAAATCTTAAATCTCCGAAAGTTCTTCACCGATTGCTTTGGAATTTTGACACAACGCTGCATTCGAACACGCGCATGTTTTTATATACATAATCTATATCTATATAAATAAAAATGTGAATGTTCGTTTGTTCAAAATCTTAAATCTCCGAAAAATCTTCGCCGGTCGCTTTCAAATTTTGACACAACGTTGCATTCGAACACGCGCGTGTTTCTATATACATAATCTATATCTATATAAATAAAAATGCGAATGTTCGTTTGTTCGAAATCTTAAATTTCCGAAAAATCTTCGCCGATTGCTTTGGAATTTTGACACAACGCTGCATTCGAACACGCGCATGTTTCTATATACATAATCTATATCTATATAAATAAAAATGTGAATGTTCGTTTGTTCAAAATCTTAAATCTCCGAAAAATCTTCGCCGATCGCTTTCAAATTTTGACACAACGTTGCATTCGAACACGCGCATGTTTTTATATACATAATCTATATCTATATAAATAAAAATGTAAATGTTCGTTTGTTAAAAATCTTAAATCTCCGAAAAGTCTTCGCCGATCGCTTTCAAATTTTGACACAACGTTGCATTCGAACGCGCGCGTGTTTTTATATACATAATCTATATCTATATAAATAAAAATGTGAAGGTTCGTTTGTTCAAAATCTTAAATCTCCGAAAGTTCTTCACCGATCGATTTCAAATTTTGACACAACGTTGCATTCGAACGCGCCGCGTGTTTTTATATACATAATCTATATCTATATAAATAAAAATGCGAATGTTCGTTTGTTCAAAATCTTAAATCTCCGAAAAATCTTCGCCGATCGCTTTGGAATTTTGACACAACGTTGCATTCGAACACGCCGCGTGTTTTTATATACATAATCTATATCTATGTAAATAAAAATGTGAATGTTCGTTTGTTCAAAATCTTAAATCTCCGAAAGTTCGACACCGATTGCTTTGGAATTTTGACACAACGTTGCATTCGAACGCGCGCGTGTTTTTATATACATAATCTATATCTATATAAATTAAAATGTGAAGGTTCGTTTGTTCAAAATCTTGAATCTTCGAAAGTTCGACACCGATTGGTTTGGAATTTTGACACAACGTTGCATTCGAATACGCGCGTGTTTTTATACACCTAATCTACATATATAATTAATATAAAAAGCTCAGGGCCAAACTTTAGAATTGTGTGGTTTAGATCTAGACACGGATTGCAAAATATTGTATATCCACAAGCATTGTGAAATTAAACATATTAGAAACTTTTCTTTCTTTCCCGTTTAACCAGACTGAGCCACAGCAACGCGTGGCCGGATACAGCTAGTCTTCTTCTATCTTCTATATCTATAAAAACGCTGTCCTGATTCACTCACTAATCAACGCCCAGGCTAAACCCTTGGACATAGGAAGCTGAAATTTTGCACAGAGGTTTCCTTTACGATCTATACAAGGGATAAGAAAGAATATTTCGAAATTCAACCTCTAAGGGGGTGAAAAGGGGTTGCAATGTTTGTACGAGGAATATTTTGTTCGTGGTCGGATTTACTTGAAACTTGGTCGTAATGTTCATCGATACAATTATTTAAGTACGTAATTATTATTTTATCAATAAACCGTTGCATCAAAGTTAACCGTCAGAGAGATCTACAGAGCAACGCGAAAAGCGAAATGGAATTGAACGGCATAGATTATCATCGATCGGTAGAAATCGATTGCCCCAAATATGTTTCGGGACAATTTTATAACGTTTACGTCTCGAGGCGCGAAACTATCCACATCGCGACCGCCGCGAGAAGGCCACGACGACGAAAGAGATACTTTAAGTATAAACCAAATAGTCATAACCCTTAGGTACGTCGTAGTTTTTCAAGAATCAACTTTTTATAAATTCAATTGAAACTTATATTTGACAAATGCGGTAAAATGGTGCAAACAAGCCTAAAAATCGGTATGGGTGTCGTTATCGAGGTTTCTTGGGACGTTAATTACAAAAATGGCATCAATTTTTAAATCTAAGATGGCGACATGACATAAAATTAAAATTTGATAGGGGAGAACGGGGGGTTGAAAGGTTTTATTTTCCGAGTGCATTAACACTAGAAAGACTGAAACTTAGTATATGCCTATATTGCCCCAAAGCAGTCAAAATGACTGCATTGTGAAAGAATAACTAATGTGTAAAGAAATTTGTTTAAAATTAATTTTTAATATTTTTTATATTATTTACAGTCATACATAGCGCGTTCAAAGGGAACGAGGCGCGTGGGCAGGCCTGGCATAAAGATTCGAATAACAAGTACTACTTTAGTTATCGAACAACTGAAACTTATCAAGTATATGCTCAAATCGACAATTTATCATGAGCTTGTATGTTATCGTGTGACGGTAATAAAAAAAATATAAACTGTTATTCCAATCCAGAGCCGAACTGGCCATATAAGAAATTTACTCGATTCAATAATAAAAGTCATCATATATATATATATATATATATATAAATGAAATGAAGGAGAGGGAGGCAACTACAATGATTAATAAACGCATTTATATGTTGTACAAAAAGTCACAAAATTCTAAGAAGCTGTGTCATTATATACATAGTTGTTTTTCTAATTGAAATTGAAAAGCAGTCAAAATGACTTCTTTAGGCAATCTAGTGTTAAACGGTTTCCTGTGCGAGCGAAGCCGCGGGCAAAAGCTAGTGTATAACATAATCGTACAATACTTTCAGTAGATTTCTAAAATGTTAGACGCGTTTAGTAATTTATTGAACATAAATTGAATAATGAAAGAAATACTTTGTCACCACTCGAGTGCACAGAGTTAAAAAGGACGCGAGCAAGGTAGGCTTGCTTTAGGCCGGGAGGTGAGAAAGAGGCGTCGTCGACGTCGCCTCCGTCGCCTTCGTCGTCGTCGTCGAAAAGTAATTAGTACGCAACGGTCGTGCCGATAGCAATTCGCGATAAGGGTAATCGAATCGTGCCTGCAAATTACTTTCCACCTCCGGGGCTAGTCCGCCAGTAATTGAATAACGTCCTTACGTTGCGCGTAATTCGATTGCTTTCGGGATAAGCAGACACCAGACTTGAGAGTTGAGAAGAATGGGGGGAAATGCCGCGATAGAAAGAAACGAAGACAATGAGACACCGGAACGTTCGCGAAAATTGCCACTCGCGATCTATTAAAACACCGGATCGGCCCCGAGGCCCCGCGTGCACGAGGCCGAAAGAACCGATTAAGATTATCGAGGCGAGTGTCCGACTGCGATTGCGACCGCACTTAATTACTCGCGAGCGTTAATGGAACCGTTTACCGAACCGCTCGCCTCACGATAAAGATCGTGAGCGACGACGTGTTATCAATGCTTACCGAATTGTCTCACCGTGTTAAGCACACGTGTGCTCAGGGTTTCGATCTGTATTTTCGAACGCCTTCGCGAGATGAAGATTCTGAAGAGAGTCTAATAAATGTGTACATTTAGAGAGTCTCAGAATCGATGTCACGCACATCAATATTTTTTTAAATGATGGACGTGACGTCACCCTTTAAGCCAAGTTGAATAGATTAGTTTACCAGATGACGACAAATTATGTTTAGTTTGAATTGTTGACAAAAGAAGGAAGTAATTGTTCATTCAAAATGTTTCTTCCATTTACGACCTTGAATGACCTCGAATATTATTATGTTGGATACGAGACAATTTATCTTGACACGCGCTTTCGTATGATATAACAAATATGTGGCATTACAATTAAAAAATTGAAGGTCATCTTGATTTCTAATATTTAATATCCCTCAAAAATTAATCCAAGAATTCAATGTTAATCGAATTGAAACCTTAGGTTTTAGTGTTGAAGATCACCTTGATTTCTAATCTTTAATGACCTCCAAAAATAAATTCAAGAATTCAATGGTGATGAAATTGAAACGTTGGGTGTAATAAAAATTGACATATCTAAATTGGATATTGACAACTAGTATTGAAGATCACGTTAATTTCTAATCTTTGATATCCCTAAAAAAATTTTCCAAGAATTCAATTCTGATGAAACTGAAACCTTGGGCATAATAAAAATTGACATATCTAAATTGGTTATTGACAAGTAGTATTGAAGATCACCTTGATTTCTAAGCTTTAACATCCCTAAAAAATTAAACCAAGAATTCAATTCTGATGAAACTGAAACCTTGGGTGTAATAAAAATGGACATATCTGAATTGTTTATTGACAAGTAGTTTTGAACGTCACCTTGATTTCTAAGCTTTAACGTCCCTTTAAAATTGATCCAAGAATCTAATGCGGATGAAACTGAAACCTTAGGTGCAATAAAAATTGACTTATCTAAATAGGTTATTGACAAGTAGTATTGACCCTTGATTCCTAATCTTTAATATCCCTAAAAAATTAATCCAAGAATTCAATGCTGATGAAACTGAAACCTTGGGTGTAATCAAAATTGACATATCTAAATTGGATATTGACAAGTAGTATTGAAGATCACGTTGATTTCTACGCTTTAATGTCTCTCAAAAATTAATCCAGTCATTCAATTCTGATGAAACTGAAATCTTGGGTGTAATAAAAATTGACATATCTGAATTGTTTATTGACGTATAGTTTTGAAGGTCACCTTGATTTCTAAGCTTTAATGTTCCTAAAAAATTAATCCAAGAATTCAATTCTGATGAAACTGAAACCTCGGGTGTAATAAAAATTGACATTACTAAATTGGTTATTGACAAATAGTATTGAAGGTCAACTTGATTTTTAAGCTTTGATGTTCCCAAAAAATTAATCCAAGAATTCAATTCTGATGAAACTGAAACCTTGGGTGAAATTAAAATTGACATTACTAAATTGGTTATTGGCAAGTAGTATTCACCCTTGATTCCTAATCTTTAATATCCCTAAAAAATTAATCCAAGAATTCAATCCTGATGAAACTGAAATTTTGGGTGTAATAAAAATTGACATATCTAAATTGGATATGGACAAGTAGTATTGAAGACCACCTTGATTTCTACGCTTTAATGTCTCTCAAAAAGGAATCCAAGCATTCAATTCTGATGAAACTAAAATGTTGGGTGTAATAAAAATGGACATATCTAAATTAGTTATTGACAAGTAGTTTTGAACGTCGCCTTGATTTCTAATCTTTAACGTCTCTAAAAAATAGATCCAAGAATCCAATGCTGATGAAACTGAAACCTTAGGTGTAATAAAAATTGACTTATCTGAATAGGTTATTGACAAGTAGTATTGACCCTTGATTCCTAGTCTTTAATGTCCCTAAAAAATTAATCCAAGAATTCAATGCTGATGAAACTGAAACCTTGGGTGTAATAAAAATTGACATATCTAAATTGGATATTGACAAGTAGTATTGAAGATCACCTTGATTTCTAAGCTTTAATATCCCTAAAAAATTAATCCAAGAATTCAATTCTGATGATACTGAAACCTTGGTTGTAATAAAAGTGGACATATCTGAATTGTTTATTGACAAGTAGTTTTGAACGTCACCTTGATTTCTAAGCTTTAACGTTCCTAAAAAATTAGTCCAAGAATTCAATTCTGATGAAACTGAAACCTTGGGTGTAATAAAAATTGACTTATCTGAATAGGTTACTGACAAGTAGTATTAACCCTTGATTCCTAGTCTTTAATATCCCTAAAAAATGAATCCAACAATTCAATGCTGATGAAACTGAAACCTTGGGTGCAATAAAAATTGACACATCTAAATTGGTTATTGTGAAGTAGTATTGAAGATCACCTTGATTTCTATTCTTCAATGTCTCTCAAAAATTAACCTAAGAATTCTGTAAATAAAATTTGTGACACATCCAAATTTTGTTAACGGCATGTAGGAGTTGGTATGGAATTTGCAAATTCCGATTGAATCCGTAAAAATGAACGCGACGTTCCGCCGTGAATAAATATGGAAGCCGGCTGTCCGTGAGATCGTGAAAATACCGCAACGAGAGGAGCCTAAACGAAACTAAAGTCGAGAGTGAGCACAATGCAGACGAATACCGCCGGCAACACTGTCGCGAAGGTAAAGGAAGGGTACGACGAAGAGAGCACGGGGACGTAGACAATGTCAAAGACGGTGATGGAGATGGTAATATTGTACCGCGCTCGTCGACATAGCAATAACAATAATGAAAGCTAGAAGGATTTTCCGATGCCCTTGATGTCGAGGCACAATCCCCTCCTCTGTCTTCCTTCGGCTCTTCAGCTTCCTGGGAGATTAGCATGAAGCTGTAGAAGAGGCGGCCGAAGGGGATAAAGCAGGGAAGCGTATAATCGAATAACTAAACGATTGTATTCGCAGCTGTTCGGGAATACTCGATTATTTCGGCGAGATTTTTTCACGCATGATAAACATTTACATTTTTATCACATGTCCAAAATTTGAAAAATATTATCAGTTAAACATCATCGAATAAAAATCGATGTCGAATAAAATGATGAAAAATATTGATTTTCAATATTCTGGTATAACATGTTGGATGTATCTGGTACAAATGTAATTTCAACATCGATACGTGTCGGTGGACAAAGAAGACAAACGCGGGATTAGTTTCGTAACATTTTCATAAATATTAATGTTAACCAGGGACGCGTAACACGTCTGTATTTTAAAATGAGAATTCGACTCTTCCATGCATGCATATACGAGCCAAGGATGGATGCGACTTTCGTGAGAATCGTAAAGCCCGAGACTTTTCCCATATCAATATTGCCCCAGCCAACCTCATGTTTCTCGAGAGACTTATTACATTTAGGAAAATATTTGAATCTTGGCATCTACGACAGGTCTGTCAGCTTATCGTGTCCGATGCCCGTGTACCAAAATGCATTAAAAGTTGAAATGGCAAATAATAAAATATGCTGAGACTGAAATGTATTTCCTCGGAACTCGTGCTTTCAAACAGCTTATCCGATAAAATAGGAATGAGGCTATCTCGGAAATATTTCGGATACCAAAATCGCACAACTTTCGAATTCAAACTCTTCTCTATTTTATCTATTTATTAAAACACAAAACTTGCAAAAATTAAAATTTTCTTTCAAAATATGTTTAATAGGTTTTACTGTTTTTACTGTTTTAATTTACACATACAAAAAATTGAAATAAAAATTTAATTTTAATCGTACCATTCTTAATAATTCTTAGAATTAGAATTTTGCGAAATAAAAATATTCTGTATTGATTGTGGGGAGCAGAAATAAAATAGAAATTGATTTCATCCCTTAGCGACTTTCTTACGTTAAAAACAACATTGCAATTAATTACTTTATAAATGCACAAAGATCCGCAGTCTAGTAATAATTGATTGGGAATAAATTCCAACTGTAAGAATTGCTCTTTCATGGAAATAAAAGTAGGGTAACAATGAAGACGAGTCTGTAATAATAAATGATGAGCTATTGAAGATAAGGCGAGAGGAAGAGAGAAGATAGAACAGGATAAAGGGAAGCCGGAGTGGTTTCATAATAACATGACGGTAATTGAACGAGAGAGACCCACATCCTAATTAGCTGGGACGCTGACATTAAGAGTACACTGTTATTATCAATTAACCGCGCCGATTGATACACTTGATCGCCATGGGCCGGACGTACACACGAACACCGGTTTTTATAACCACGAGAAATACCGCGCTTTAATATCATCATCAACCTGCACGTATTATACGTATCTATACTGTGGATGTCTGTAATTATGCGAGTGCTTTATAGTCAACAATTTTAGAAAATTGTATCCATCGGTTTATTTCCCTTTTTTTTTATCGATTTACATCACTTCCAGCCACTTTCGTATTTAAAATAGTCGGCGAAATTGAACGGACAATTTCATGCGTTCCTATAACATCATTAATGTATTATATTCATTAATGTACAGCGGAAAAGTTATTATTACACGGTATCATTATATTTAAATAAATTAATGCGGTTAAATATCCAATATCAGGAAAATTCCAGAAACAATTGCATATACAATACATTATTGATTCGAATTATTGCAGTAGACTGCAGTCATGCAAATCTTCATTTTTATTTATTTATTCGCAATACATCGAATAAGAAAATTTTTTAAAAATAAATGTCACTGTGGTTGTTTCTCTGAATTTTATAAACTCGACTATGTAAAAATAAAAACTTATGCATATCGTATGCATATCATTTCTTGCAATTTATTTTTAAGTAAAAATAAAAATTTTCTTTTAAACGCGACGGACTTGGAGAAAGTACAAATACAGGGGGAAGTTGAGCGGAGTGAATAAGAGAACCTAGTTTTCGGTAACAAACGCAAATCCGCGTCGAATTCATGGCGGAAACGCAGGTTTCATGGGGAACGGATAGCAATGGCGGTGCCATTAAATAGAATCAAGCCCGTCGGATCGTTTCGAAAGAATCGAGAATAGATAATCGAACCGTGTCCCGAAGCCAATTCCGTGCAATTGCTCCCTTTCTCAAGTTTTCTCTTATGGTGCTCTCCTTCCTATTGGCTTCCGTTCAATTTCGAACAATGAAATTTCATGTAAATACGAATACCAGATACTTTTCGCGGGCTCGTTATTCGTGATCGACTTATCTTCTCTATTATTCTCTTCACTGGAATATTCGAGACAATTCAGAGTCGATCATTGCTGCACAAAATCGGATATTTATCGAAACAATTTTACCCTCATGTTTTATCTTATAAATACATAAATACAGTATTTTCTATTCCACGTTTCACCCTCTTTCCTCATGTTTTCATGAATGCATAAAACATGCAAAGTAAAAATAAAACAGTTCAAAATAGCGTTCAAAATAGAAAAAGCAACATTTCAAAAGCTTGTTTTTTTAAACTTTTTTCGATTTTATGCTTCACAAACTTCTGTTTTTCATGCATCCATAAAATCTATAGTTATCGGGCACAAAGTGTTTCGTCATGGCTAGTGTAATGGAAAATACTATTTTATTATGTTAAAAGAATCGACGTATTCACGTTTCAATGGAAGATCGCCTATAATTTTGATTAAGCAACTTTAACTTCGATAAAGAAATTATTTTGTAATACATAATATTCTTTGCATGACATGTAAACTTCATTAAAACATTCAACTTCACTTAAAACACTGGAAATTCTGGACATATTCAAGTTTGAATGAAACATTACCTATATTTTTGATCAAGCAACTTTAACTTCGATAAAGAAATTATTTTGTAATACAACATTCTTTGCATGACATGTAAACTTCATTAAAATATTCAACTTCACTTAGAACACTGGAAATTCTGGACATATTCAAGTTTGAATGAAACATTACCTATATTTTTGATTAAGCAACTTTAACTTCGATAAAGAAATTATTTTGTAATACAACATTCTTTGCATGACATGTAAACTTCATTAAAATATTCAACTTCACTTAGAACACTGGAAATTCTGGACATATTCAAGTTTGAATGAAACATTACCTATATTTTTGATTAAGCAACTTTAACTTCGATAAAGAAATTATTTTGTAATGCAATATTCTTTGCATGACATGCAGACTTCATGAAAACATTCAACATCACTTAAAACACTGAACATATTCAAGATTGAATGAAACATTACCTATATATTTTCGATTAAGTCATTTTAACTTCGATAAAGAAATTATTTTGTAATAAAATATTCTTTGCATGACATGTAAACGTCATTAAAACATTCAACATCACTTAAATCTCTGGACACATTCAAGTTTGAAAGAAATAGCATCTATACTTTTGATTAAGCAACTTTAACTTACGATAAAGAAATTATTTTGTAATACAACATTCTTTGCATGACATGTAAACTTCATTAAAATATTCAACTTCACTTAAAACACCGGAAATTCTGGACATATTCAAGTTTGAATGAAACATTACCTATATTTTTGATTAAGTAATTTTAACTTGGACAAAAAAATTATTTTGAAATACAATATTCTTTGCATGACATGCAAACTTCATGAAAACATTCAACATCACTTAAAACACTGGACATATTCAAGATTGAATGAAACATTACCTATATATTTTCGATTAAGTAATTTTAACTTCGATAAAGAAATTATTTGGTAATAAAATATTCTCTGCATGACATGTAAACGTCATTAAAACATTCAACATCACTTAAATCTCTGGACCCATTCAAGTTTGAAAGAAATAGCATCTATACTTTTGATTAAGCAACTTTAACTTACGATAAAGAAATTATTTTGTAATACAACATTCTTTGCATGCCATGTAAACTTCATTAAAATATTCAACTTCACTTAAAACACTGGACATATTCAAGATTGAATGAAACATTACGTATATATTTTTGATTAAGTAATTTTAACTTTGATAAAGGGAAATTATTTTGTAATACAATAATCTTTAGACGACATATAAACGGTAGGATATCACGCACGTTCGACTCGAAGTCTCAGGAAGATTAATATTTTACGGGGAATCGCGTAACTTGCTGTTCATCGGTCGTGACACGTCCCCAAGTGCCACGGCACGATCTGGAAAACATCTGATCTGATAATGTCTCCTCTTTTTCCAGCTAACTCATTCGGAATTAGATTACTTTCGATAGCCACCGAAGTATGGCTGTGCCGACTCCATCGAATCCCAACGGATATCAAATTACGGACGATTCCGAGTGATTCCGCGTCCTCGAAGATATTCTGTTGCACATTCCTCATTCTGTCGGTTCCGATGCCTACTTCGATCCTAGCGTTAGAAATTCCTGCAAGAATCTTCAAGTCATCTAACCACAGAATTACATAGAAATATTATTGACGTAACAAAAAAGCATTTTTGTGACCCTTTAACCAACACATTCGTTACATTTTTCTGATGGAAACGAACCCAAACACGATACAATTCGGATCTCGGTTAATCATTTAATCCACGATTCAGTGGAACCTCCAGTATCCGAACCATTCGTCTCTGAATTCTCCGAGCGACGCGTATGGAACATGATTTATTGTACAGGGTGTAACAAAATTTAGTGTCATGGTTTTGGCAGATGGTTGAGATTCAAGGTCAAATTTTTTTATGCTTGTATCGCATTTTACTCACAAAAAATATATAAAAATTTGACCTTGAATTTCAAATGTCAAGATCAATTTTGCGGCAATTTCTTTTAACAAATCTCCACCGATCGGAAGGTGTAAAACCATCTGCCAAAACCATGACACTAAATTTTGTTACACCCTGTACAAATGTATAAAGTGTTAACTTAGTCAGTTCGGATAAACGAGGCTCCACGATATCGTGAATTAAACAAATAAATATGATCGGAATGGTATCGTGTTTGGGCTCGTTTGAATCAGAAAAATGCCAAGAATACACTGGTGAAAGAATTGTTCGCTTATATGACTGAAATGATTTTTTACTTACAAAACAAGGGAAACAGTTGCAAAACGAGGGTCGCGAAAAATGTGGTACAGGGATCGGCGGGAAGTGTCGTTCCTGACTCGACTCTGAATGTCATATCTGGCGTTCGGATCGAAGAGATTCGCAATTAAACGGTGCACTGGTCGGAGGGGCGTAATCGCGATTATTTCTTGGTTCTTTTATTAGTCGTCGGAGCGGTCGGGAAAATTAATATCGCGGGTTTGTCCGGGCCGCAAATCGTTGCGTACGTGACGCACAAAATAGAAGAGCCAATTAAATCCCAGGCCCGCAAATGTTTGCGGGGTGGGGGGTAGAGAGGTGTTGTCCAGATAACCTGCGGTCGTGCAGTCCATGCCCGCATGTTACACTGTTCAGTATTTACGGGAGTGAAATAGATAACCTCCGTGAACCTCGATGGGCTCGTTCGAAATTAGTTCCCCTTTCACGCCCTTGTACCATTCGGCCGTTTAAACGAATTGTACTTAAGGGGGTAGACTCTCGTTTCCAGGATTGTAAGGGTGCAGTATGCGCCTTCCCATTTCTCGATAATGCAAAGACGGGGTCATTCAGTAGTCGAAAGCGATAGAAGAAGGATCAAACTAGGCCGCAATCGCCCTCAAAAGCTCTATTGTTACGTTTACGAGGCGTAATTTGCATTATTCGGAAGCATTAAGCTGCGCATGTACAGCGTGTATAAAAAGTAATGGTCATCCGCCGTGGGGGGAAATTATTATTATTATTATTATATATACATATCACTCTCCCTTTCTTTTTCTAGCCCTCCAGCCCTTTCTGGACGTCCAACGAAGTCTACATCTTCTTTATCCCCTATATACAGTCGGGGAAAATATAAAACAGTGAAAGTTTAGAAAAATCTGAGGACATTGTTATGATGTTTTCACAGTAAAAAATCAATTGACGGATCAAGCGAATTTTTATTTAACTCCTGCTCGCTACAATTGCAGCAAAATATTTGTATTTTGCTCATTGCGACATTCACCGATTTCGATAAAACTTTCAGTATGCATATAAGTTACCGAAATTTACAAAACGCATTTTTTTAAATAATCGCTACAGGCTCCGATAAAAAAGTTGAGTGAGTTACGTATCTCGTAATAATCTATTTTCAACCCTTATGTCGATAACAGAGTACCCACTTTAAATATTGTTTTAAAACTTCTTTAATGCTTTTGTCGATAAATAAAAA
>CM052203.1:5478497-5490183 GCA_028455805.1 Lasioglossum figueresi | reverse complement strand
AAATATTGTTTTAAAACTTCTTTAATGCTTTTGTCGATAAATAAAAAAATTATTTTGATGTCTATGACATTTACAATCTCGCTCAAAAGTATATGGACAACACGTTTCATTTTTTATGCGGTCCAGTTTACACAGTACCAGAGAAGATATATTTTAATAATAATTATGTGAGTTACGTATTTCGAAATTTTCTTTTTTCAACCCTTATGACGATAACAGGGTACCCACTTTAAATATCTTTCTTAAACTTCTCTAATGCTTTTGTCGATAAATAAAATAACTATTTTTATACCTATGATATTTACAATCTCGCTCAAAAGTATATGGACAACACGTTTAATTTTTTTCAGCGGTCCAGTTTACACAGTTAATAATAAATTCATTAGATATCTGGCCAATAATAATTATTATTGTCCTGAGAAAACAGCAAACCACGCTGATGGATCATCGTAGATTGAAACAGTGTTGGCCCTACCGAAGAAACTTTTATTTATTCAAGAGATTGTAACAATTAAATTGTACAATTTGATACTATTAGAATAAATTCTACTTGCAACAAAGTGTCCACATATTTTTGAGCGGGAGCGTAGCTATTTTCATAAAGCTGCGACAGCTACACGCTAATTGTTAATATTGCAAATTACGCCTTGTAAGCGTAAAAATAGGAAGTTTGGGGTTTATTGCGGCCTAAATTGATCTTTTATCTAGCGCTTTTGATTACTAAAAAAACTCCATCTTTGCATTATCGCGAAATAAGAAGGCACGTCCCGCACCCTTGCAACTTTGGAAACGAGTCTACGGCAAAAGTTTAGGGGAAAAGAGTGTTCAACCTCCTCAGAATTTCTTCCGAACAGAGATTCGAAGATAAATTTGTCCATTCATGATGATTTGCCAGTCTTTACTGAACATAAATATCAACAAGAGCGTCGGACATAAATATTAAGAAGAGAAGGACAGTTTGTATTAACAGTTATCCCTATCGAAAGTTCTATCTAAGCTAAAAAAAACCACCCTTCATAAACGTGAGTGGGAAGGTGCTCGAGCTTTGTCCCATTCATTACGGCATAATGAATACTGATTTCGTTTGGGAGGTACATATTGTTATGGAAATAATATTCCGGCTAAGTATGTGTACCAAATTACTGCAAGCAGGCACGAGAGGTTACGTCTAACTTCCCAAAGGGTTTATTCGACATAATAAGGTGAAATCGTGAAGACAACATGCTTCGGTGGGGAGAGAGAGAGAGGGAGGAAGGGGCTCAAAGTCAGTTTCCTTCCGGACGTCTCAAGAATCGTAAGGGGTGGAAACAATGAAGGCAGCGAAATTCCGTAGTGCGTACTACACGCTATTATAGAGTAAATAATCACGAGAGCTCGAAAACGGGGAACAGTTGTTTTCGAGGGAGCTTGTGGAAGTCTTCTCAATGCGTATGAGAGGGCTTCGAAAAGCATTACTATGCCAGCGACGTCACAATTGAAATCGCTTCGGAACACGTGTACCTTTCATCCGTCTCGTGCCTTCTCGATCTGTTATTGTTTTAAAAGTTTCTATCGGCGACGGATTGCTCTTGAACTGTTCCATTGTCCGTCAATATTGTATAATTATTTACTCATTAATTATGCTCCCTTTCCTTCGTTTCGCCGAGGCGAACGGCGACGTTCCCCCCGGTAGCGGGCATGGAGAATATAAGAATTTTTCTTATTGTAAATTGTTACCAAAAATTGGACACTTTACGTCACAGTGGAACTTCACTTTTATACTCCGTCAGAGTATCCATGCAGTCCGGATCAGCCAGAAAATCACGAATTGAAGGACACTTTGGCGAACGCGTGTGCACGCGCGTGTGTGCTCCACTTCTAACTTCTCTTTTCACAGTGCCCACTTCTTTGGCCGCCCCAATTTTTCCCGGCGAACTGAAGTTTTCGAGAGTTTTAATGACAAAATATCGGGAAACTCGAGGTGAATTGGAGACCGAGCTTGATCCTCCGAACCGGTCGCCGCGAAGAAAAACATTTCCGCTTGGACCCGTGCTATTACGTTATATCGATTATTAATGCGCTTTATACTAATTTCTACCCTCGAAAAATATCCCGTTATAATACTCCCGGCACGGCCTAATAAAACCACGTGAATCCCAGAATGCATTGCTCTTCCGTTCCAATTCCCCCGGTGGCATCTTTATTCGTGAAAACCGGGGAGCTCGGGGGAAAATCGCGTACAAGTTACGACGATAATTAGACGGAAGGCAACAAAGAGGAGAACAAGTCGGCCGGAGATCAGAGAAGTGTAAGAAGCTTGGGGGAATGCCGAAATGGCGTGTACTTTGCCCGAGAAAGCTTCTGAAAGGCGCCTGAAAATCAAGAAGGCCCGGCCGAGGAGCGGGACGGCTAAGAACACTATTGTGGAAAGTCGCTCGTCGACATGTGTACTCGCGCCTTTAGGTAGTCTGAGTCAACCCCCGACCACTCGCTTCTCCACGGCTTTTCTTTATAAAAAATCCTTTTTCCTGAAGACCGTCCTGGAAGGAGCTGCCGCGCCGCCCCACGCGAAAACTTGCCTCGTTAAATCACCCTGTCCGCCCCGGCCGCAATTCACGTTCGCGAGGATTTTTCTTCACTTTTAAGTGACCTACGATCGGGAACTTCCCGATTTCAGCGCGGGCGGTTCAACCTCTAACTGGACACGCGACTTCTGGACCTTCTTCCTCCGAACCACAAAAGACTTTTTTCTCAGAGAATCGATAACATTTTGTTGTATTTAACAATTTCGTAGCGAAAGGGTCTAGCCGGATAAGGGTGGCTCAGATTTTCCTGATTCCTGTCTTAAAACATCGTTTTATGTCTAAAAAAAACATTGTGTAAAATTTCAAATGTCTACCCCCACCGATAAGGGTGATATTGAGGTTAATTCCCCCGAACTTAAATGCAATTTGCTCTAAAACGAGAAGAGATATCGACATAGGATGAACGGCAAACAAAAGATATGGATACACTCTATATGTCAGATTTTTTTCAGAATGTTTTGCTAATTATTTATAGTTGAAAACAATTAATTAATTTTTTGCGAATTTTTTTAACCATCTTCCCCTGGGTTGACACCCACCAAAAAATTCTAAAATATTGCTACCATGCTAAACTATTTTTCATAAAAATCTCAGAAGTGTCCGCTTGGTGGAACAGTGTCAAAAACAATAAAGTATGCCGGCGAACGCTCGTAACGGCGCAGCGACTGACGTGGCTAGCGATGGGAGCGAACGGAAAGTTAGCGCCTGTACGGAAGGGCTGATACATGTAGATGTGCGACTAAATCTTCTAATATATGATTACCGTTGGAAGTCTAAACAATTATATTTTAGGAAATAGCTTACACGGATGAAGAAAACTACGTGCAAAGCTAGTTTGTTGCTGTCAAGTAACAGAAAGAAGAACCTTTTCACAAGTATGTTGTATGGTCACGGTGTTAGAGGTTCTGCTCGATCCTGCGGAGGACTCGAGTTCCAATCCTCCTCGAGTCAAAACTTTCTTTTCTTGTTTTTTTCGTTTTTTATATGTATTTATAAACTAAACGATTTTTATCGTTTGCAGTTCAATATTCTATAAAACAAACATAATTATTAATTTGTAATTATCATATAGATTAAAATGTTTTACATGTTTCTAATTTTGCGGAAATATAATTATAATTTTTAATATTTACGCCTATATAACGGATTTATTCTTTTTCTTTTTACTCCTCATTACTTTACTATAATGCAATTTAGACTTCCAACTGTAATCATGTATTAGGAGATTTAGTCGCATATCTACATGTATCAGCTCTTCCGTACAGCCGCTGACTTCCCGTTCGCTCCCATCGCTAGCCACCGCAAGTGGACTCGGTCGCTGCGCCGTTACGAGCGTTCGCCGGCATACTTTATTGTTTTTGACACTGTTCCACCAAGCGGACACTTCTGAGATTTTTATGATTAACAGTTTAGCATGGTAGCAATATTTTAGAATTTTTTGGTGGGTGTCAACCCAGGGGAAGATGGTTAAAAAAATTCCCAAAAAATTAATTAATTGTTTTCAACTATAAATAATTAGCAAAACATTCTGAAAAAAATCTGAAATATAGAGTGTATCCATATCTTTTGTTTGCCGTTCATCCTATGTCGATATCTCTTCTCGTTTTAGAGCAAATTGCATTTAAGTTCGGGGGAATTAACCTCAATATCACCCTTATCGGTGGGAGTAGACATTTGAAATTTACACAATGTTTTTTTTAGACATAAAACGATATTTTAAGATAGGAATCAGGAAAATCGGAGCGGGGGCCGCTGGCCCATGCTTATCCGGCAAGACCCTTTGTATTCATTGTAGATCCCCCAGACCACTCAAAAGCAACGAATCGGCACACAGTGGTCTAATACGCGAAATTTAGTGACATTTTGCTATAACTTCGAAGCTATTAACCCTTTGCACTCGGACCTATTTTAAATGGGAAATTAAACATTTCTTTCGACCTAGAATAATTCCATTCTATATTAACCCTTTGCACTCGGAGCCATTTTAACTAGAAAATCAAACATTTCTTCCGACCTACAATAATTTCCATTCTATATGATTTCTTTCATTTTATGGATATGAAATTGATGTAATGCCTCATACAATACTTGAATGATCAGCAATTCGTTAGATCCTAATATACTTATGCAATAATCACCGGTCGGTAATGTGTTAATAATATACCCTGTATTTATAAGGCTTCTTATTGTTTCAATATTTTGAATATTCTTTAACTACCGTTGGAAATAAGATTCTATTTTATTCCACTTTCTTAAAATTCGTCTACAAAAATTAAAAATTCTGTACAGGAAAAACGAAATGACTTTCCGAACGACCTGGTAGATTGAAAATCTGGCACAGCGTGACAGACGAGCAGATCACGGGATTCTCAATTTGCCGGAGGAGAAAAATCCCGGGACAAAGAAAACGGCACTTGTCGCGCGTCGCGTCGGCCGTTCACTTAAGAATAATTCTCCCTGTGAAGCGTGTTAAGAGCTATTACGGGCGTAATTAGCATTTCGGAGTGGACGAAATCCGGGCGAGGCAAAGCGTTGCACAAAGAGCATCCGGCACACTTTCGGTTTGTTTAAGGAAACCGCTAGACGTGGTTACGAATACGCGGAAGAGGCGTGGCGGTGGTGGCAACGGCGCGGTCGTCGGCTATCCGCGTCCCTTTTCTAACGACACCCTCGCCGACGAGTCTCACAATCCCGCCCGTGCATGTGCAAACGCGTTTGCACGTCGGGCCGAACATGTTTGAGCCATTCGCACGCGAAATTTATTCATCGGTACGACCAGTGGGGGACAGCATTCGCGAACTGTTTAGGGCCACGATGAAGAATTCAGTCGAACTCCAACGCTGACCTGTCGGCTACTCGGTCCCCAGCCCGCATGTATCCTGTTCCGTCGATAAATTTGCTCGAAAGCCCCTCCTTTCCCCCCCGAAAATAATGAAACTTTGAGATCCGCCCCTGGTCGAAACGATCGTCGACCCGGATCACTGCCGGGCGATAAATATTTTTTTTATTCAATCTCTCGTTACGCTTTCCCGTCGCCAGCCATCAAACCGCATATTGCTGCAATTCCTTGCGGTCTGCGATTTTTACGGGGACGCACGGTGCTCGTGACAATCCTCGAAAGTCCAATTTTACAGCTATCAAATCCGAAGCAATTTTGTATCGCAAAAGATTAACACATTCTGCGCCACGTGCACCACCGATGATTCCAGAACATGACATATTTATTCAGAGCGCTGAAAACCTGTATCATATAACAAGTTCAACGCTGTAGAATACGTTTCCACCAGAAGAACGGTTAGTTATTATAAGTTTGGTATTTACTTGGACAGGTAGATACCCAGAGTCATTTGAAACAACTTCTTCCTTTACGAGAATGTTCTCCGTGTCTTCGTTTAGGAGTTATCAACAAAAAACGCGGGCCAATTGACAGCAGTGGGCGGAGTCCGCTCGGCCAAGGTCATCCCCACTCTCGGCGCGAGCCGAGTTAACCGTTCTCTGATTGGCCCGTATTTTTCGTTAATAACTCCGTAACGAAGCCTCGGAGAAGATTCTCGCAAAGGAAAAAGTGACTCGAAATTACCCGAGGAATCACAGACATCAGGGACATAACGGTATATTCCTAAATATGATCCGGAATGATTGAAGGAGCAAAACCTTTAAATCGTGGGATAAAAGGACCGTCGGAAACGTCGAATACGCGACGTGAAATTCCCGGGCTCGCGCACGGTTTTTTACGACGCGAAAGCTAACAAGCCCCGGCGATATCGAGAAGGGATTGCTGAACGTTAATTCTCGTATTTATCTTGGCCAAGTTATACAACCGTCCGGGAGCATCGGGCGTCGCGCCGGGCAACGATGAAATAACGTATAACGCCCGGAAAACTTGCAGGACGACAACTTAGCGAAGCGACAAGTTTTAATTTGCCGTAGACGCGTCTGTTTGTTCACAGGTGTCTTGAGTAACAGAAGTACGAAGTTCAAACTTATTTCCCTCTCTACCTCCGCGGTACTTTCGGTGAAACTTTCCTCTGACCGTTCCTCTCCTGGCAGGAAACTTACTAGGTGGACGCTCGACGTCTAGCAGTATCTCTTAATAATTCGTTGCCGTTCATTTTTAATTGATTCGTCCGGCCTCCTCGTCGATATCCGTCTCCCTATCAGCCTCCTCCGACGGCCGGAGTCGCCCCGGAAAACTTGCCGAACTTCTCTCCCCCAAGGTTATTACGGCAGGATCTTCTTACAAGTCCGTAATTGCTGAGAATTGCCCGTTTATTTAATTAAATCACGTGTCCGGCCTCCGCCATCCGAGTTATCTCGATCTGATTATGTGAATCTCGTTCGACAAGAAAAACGTCGCCACTCGAAATTTGTCAGTTTTCCTTTTATTGCATTGAAATACTCGCCAGACTATTGACAAATATATTCCTATGTTAAACTAACCCCATAATAATGCAGCTAAACAAATTAGACAACATTACATTGTTCTTCCATTTGTGACCTTATATGACCTTGAAGATAAATGCTTTGTACACGAATGAATTCATTTTGCATACGGTTTCAGGTGATATAAACGAAGTACATAGCATTTTATTTAAAAGATTGAAGGTCGCATTCATTTCTAAAAAAATAATGCAGATGACAAAAAATTACAGACATTACATTGTTCTTCCATTTGTAACTTTGTATGACCTTGAGGATCAATGTGGTATACACTAATGAATTCCTTTTAGCATTTATCTCAAATAAACAAAGTGCATATAGCATTCCATTCAAAAAATTGAAAGGGCATCTTTCATTTCTAAACAAATAATGCAGCTAATAAAAAATTGCAGACAACATTACATTGTTCTTCCATTTGTGACCTAATATGACTTTGTACACGAATGAATTCGTTTTGACATTTATCTCAAATAAACAAAGTACATAGCATTCCATTTAAAAAATTGAAAGGGCACCTTCATTTCTAAACAAATAATGCAGCTAACAAAAAATTACAGACAACATTACATTGTACTTCCATTTGTGACCTTCTATGACCTTGAGAATCAATGTGTTTTACACTAATGAATTCCTTTTGGCATTTATCTCAAATAAACAAAGTAAATAGCATTCCATTTAAAAAATTGAAAGGGCAACTTCATTTCTAAACAAATAATGCAGCTAAAAAATATTACAGACAACATTACATTGTACTTCCATTTGTGACCTTGTATGAACTTGAGGATCAATGTGTTTTACACTAATGAATTCCTTTTGGCATTTATCTCAAATAAACAAAGTAGATAGCATTCCATTTAATAAATTGAAGGCCACCTTCATTTCTAAACATGCAGCTAACAAAAAATTACAGACAACATTACATTGTACTTCCATTTGTGACCTTGTATGAACTTGAGAATCAATGTGTTTTACACTAATGAATTCCTTTTGGCATTTATCTCAAATAAACAAAGTACATAGCATTCCATTTAATAAATTGAAAGGGGTACCTTCATTTCTAAACATGCAGCTAACAAAAAATTACAGACAACATTACATTGTACTTCCATTTGTGACCTTGTATGAACTTGAGGATCAATGTGTTTTACACTAATCAATTCCTTTTGGCATTTATCTCAAATAAACAAAGTACATAGCATTTCATTTAAAAAATTGAAAGAGCACCTTCATTTCTAAAAAAATAATGCAGCTAACAAAAAATTACAGACAACATTACATTGTTCTTCCCTTTGTGACCTTGTATGACCTTGAAGATCAATGCGTTGCGCACGAACGAATTCATTTTGGCATTTAACGCTAATGAACATGGTACATAGAATTTCATTTAAAAAATTGAAGGCCACCTTCATTTAGGCCATTTCTAAAAAATAATGCAGCTAACATAATATTACAGCCACCGTTACATTGCTTGCATATAGCAATATGAATTTTCTTCTTTCATTTTTTTTTAATCAATTGACAGGGAACATCCTCGATAAATTCCATGAAATTATTGAATCATCTTTGCTCTTATTCCGTAATAATTTGCTCGGGTCTCTGATTTGAACGTCGAGTGATCGCGACCGAGAAATACAGTGATTGTTCCTCGACTCCTCGATCATTATGGACTGCTTCCATTTAAAAAATTGAAGGTCGCCCTCATGTCTAAACAAATAATGCAGCTAAAATAAATTACAGACAGCATTACATTGCTTGCAGAAAACATGATGTAACACGATATGTAAATGATAAAATTTAAAGCTGTGGACACGGAGTGAATGTAAGTACCGAAGAAGACAATGTGGAAGGTAGGGGACACGATTAAATCACAGTGGAATCACAAAGCCACCGTGAAAGAATCATATGTAGACGCATTACCGTCAACAAAGTGGATTAGGATGAGGAAACGTGACCGAAGTCGGGCAAAGTATCTGCATCGAGGGCAAAAGACCTGCGATGCTCCTGGGGATGTGGAGCCGGAGTTAGAGTACGTGGAACGAAGTTAGAGGACGAGGAATAAACGTGGTAGCAAGGGAAAAGGATGGAGAAGAGGACCGGCGGACATCGTCCACTTACTCAAATCAATGCAAACGCTACAGTGCGACGGGCAGACGATTCGCTCTCGATTGTGGATTCAATTTCAGAAGCGTCCAGCCAGTTAGCCCATCCCCTATCCTCTTCTCTTTCGACCGTCCGAAGATTGCGAGGATGCTACGGGTCGCTGAATATGAAATATGGCTCGCTGATTATCCATGGGTATTCTCTCCTTTATGTGTCGTTGGATAAAGAAGATTTCGAGATTCGCATTCCTGGTCACGGACCTTCCTTCGAACGGAAACGTATGGCGAATCGAATCAATTCGATGAAACGGTTCTACGTGGTCTCATGCTGTTTTTGCGTAAACGAAATAGTAAATCGCCGGGCTGCGCATATTGTCGAGGCAAGACAGAAACACAGTGAATTATTTTATTTAACACTAAACGCAAAGTCTAAATGAAATCAATTTTGTCATTTTACCTCGCTTTTATTAGCTTTATAGCTCGCTTTCTTGTCTGTCTGTTTGTCTATTCGGTACAAATTTTGCAATTGATTTTAAACTTACTTCCCGATAGGCTAGAGACTTGAACCTTCAAACTTTACCACTTTAAACATACCTCAGAACTGGATGACAATGCAATATTACCTCGCTTTCTACACTAAAAAGCAGAAAATAATTATTTAAATTTAAAAAAATGTTTAATATACCACGTTTTTAAGACAGAATAAAAAGTATAAAATAATTTTTCCTAGCCCCGTACGGATGGACCTGAAACTTTGTGATTGTGAATTTTTAATAGCTATGGAAATACTTGTAAGATTTAAAACGAAAAGAAAGTGGGGCGCAAGATAATAGTAAGGAGTGTAGAGAGCTGCCCAGCTGCCGTTGAGAAAACAAACACAACAGTTCATATCATTTGCAGTGCAGTAAAATTGTTAGTGACTTAGGTTAATTATTCATGCATCAATTATCAATTGCATGCGCCCATCGTTTCTCATTTTAAATCTTACAAGTATTTTCATAGCTGTTAAAAATTCACAATCACAAATTTTCAGGGCTATTTGTATGGGGCTAGAAAAAATTATTTTATACTATTTAGTCCGTCTTAAAAACGTGGTGTATTAAACAATTTTTTTTATTTCAATAATTTTATAAGCGAACTTGTGCCAGTTATTTTTAATGCCCGGTAGGTTTAGCGTTGAATATTTTAGAACTGGCTCGACTGGAGTATTAAAGTTATGTTTCGAGCTTGAACTATTTATAATATATTATAATATATTATATATTGTCTAGTTCGATTTTCAGATCCAGTTATGATAATGTTATGCAGCATTGTATTAACACATTTAATTAATACCGATAATATCTATTAATATCGTAATTGATTTATCTCTGCTATTGTGAATGTATTATTGTCATTAAAACAAATTGCAGGTCTGCAATAATCGTAGGTGTTAACGGTCCAATAATTGTTTGTGGGAACCAGCTAGAAATACGTGCTTCGCAGAATGGTCTCTATTGTGTCTGACTATTATCCACTGTATCTACTTGCGGCACATGTCTGCACAATAACGCGACACTACGAACAAGTTTATTGAGTCCAATATATGTTGTTACCAGCGCTAAAATTACTTTATAAAATTCAGAATCGAAGAACATTAATTTCTTTCTTTTAATTTTGACGTTCGTTAATATCACTTGGTCGGATAAACGAATTTCTGTTCGATCGAAGATCACGATTGTTTAGTTAATTGGTGCATCGTTCGCGAACCGGAAACATCCGATCCTGACGTGAACGCATGCAGAGGTCGTATTTTCTCAACGTCAATATTACTAACAATTTCCGAAAGGCTTCCGGTAGCATGCATGCGTGCGTCCTTTCGTGGAACGCCAGTTGCACAAGCCCGCTCTGTAGATTTACCTCTGGTTTTCTCGTTCTCGTTCTCCATCGTTTGCTTTTACGATCGGCTAAGCTTGCATAGGGAAACCCGATGTTCTCGTCGATGAGTATAATGTAAGCTCGGAAACCCTCTGACAACACTGAACGAATTTTGACGGCCAGCTCGAACCAACTTCGAATATTTTCACTGGCACCGATTACGGATATCGAAGTACAATTAAAACCGCAGTGGCCACCGGTACACAACAAATAAATGAATATACACATTCAATACAATATGGTTATATTATTTTTTATAGTTCTATCAGATTAAAATGGTTTCGGATTTTTCATTCTGCAATATTGAAACTTTTACGAGGGTTACAGTGGAAAATTATAAAATTTGTTTTATATTTCTATCAGATTAAAATGCTTTTAGATTTTTCATTTTGCAGTTATTGACGTTTTTACGAGGGTTGCACAGTGGAAAATTATTGAGTTTGTTTAATATTATTTTTATATTTCTATCAGATTAAAATGGTTTCAGATTTTTTATTCTGCTATGATTGAAATTTTTACGAGGGTTGCACAGTGGAAAATTATTGAGTTTGTTTAATATTATTTTTATATTTCTATCAGATTAAAATGGTTTCAGATTTTTCATTTTGCAGTTATTGACATTTTTACGAGGGTTGCACAGTGGAAAATTATTGAGTTTGTTTAATA
>CM052203.1:5449468-5478397 GCA_028455805.1 Lasioglossum figueresi | reverse complement strand
ATTTTTACGAGGGTTGCACAGTGGAAAATTATTGAGTTTGTTTAATATTATTTTTATATTTCTATCAGATTAAAATGGTTTCAGATTTTTTATTCTGCTATGATTGAAATTTTTACGACGGTTGCACAGTGGAAAATTATTGAGTTTGTTTAATATTATTTTTATATTTCTATCAGATTAAAATGGTTTCAGATTCTTCATTTTGCAGTTATTGACATTTTTACAAGGGTTGCACAGTGGAAAATTATTGAGTTTGTTTAATATTATTTTTATATTTCTATCAGATTAAAATGGTTTGAGATTTTTTATTCTGCTATGATTGAAATTTTTACGAGGGTTGCACAGTGGGAAAGTTTGTTTAATATTATTTTTGTATTTCTACCAGATTCAAATGGTTGGATTAGAATGGAGGGGCGACACAGTGGAAAATTATTGAATTTGTTCAACGATATTGTTTTTTCATTAAAATTTCAGTATGAAGAGAATAAATAAACGAATGCAAGTATAATACAATCTCAAGGATGTGCATTATTTTTGGGACACCCTGTATACTGAAATGCTCGATCGAATATCCCTCGTGCAATTTGCCATTTCCGGATTTCAGTTTTAATGAATTTGCCTTGCCCAGTACAAACGATTCTTTCACCCCATTCCATTCATCCCTGACTATACTTCTGGCAGCATGGACTCGTGTTAGCTTAGCCTTTCATTATTACTTAATCGTAATAATGAAAACGCAGGAACATGTAACCACCCGACGCGAGATGACGTAGATAGCTTCGGGCACAGTGCATGCTTGATTATGCAAAATTTCACTTACGACAAGGAACTACATTGACAAGAACAGTCTACATCAGGGACGACTAATGTCATCATGACTGCACGTGGGAATATCACGTAATACGTCCAGAAGACAAATGGATAGGCAACTCAAAAAGTATCACGAACCATATTCTATAAAACTTGTATCTGATGGAACTTACCAATCTGACAGAAACATCATTAAATAATGCTAAGAAAAATTACACATTGTTCATCCATTTGTGACAATGTGTGACCTTGAGGATCAATGTTTTGTACACGAATGAATTCGTTTTGGCATTTATCTCAAATAAACAAAGTACATAGCGTTCCATTTAAAAATTGAAAGGGCTCCTGCATTTTTTTTTAAATAATGCAGCTAACAAAACATTGCAGACACCATTTCATTGTTCTCCATTTGTGATCTCGAATGATCTTGAGGATCAATGTATTGTACACAAATGAATTCATTTTGGTAATTATCACAAATGAACATAGTACACAAAATTTCATTGAAAAAATTGAAGGCCACCTTCATTTAGGCCATTTCTAAGAAAATAATGCAGCTAACAAAAAATTACAGACACCAATACATTGTTCTTCCATTTGTGACGTTGTATTACGTTGAGGATGAATGTGTTGTAGACGAATGAATTCGTTTTAGCATTTATCTCAGATAAACAAAGTGCATAGCATTTCATTTAATAAATTGAAGGCCACCTTCGTTTCTAACAAAATAATGAAGCTAACAAAAAATTACAGACACCATTTCATTGTTCTTCCATTTGAGATCTTGAATGATCTTGAGGATCAATGTATTGTACACGAATGAATTAGTTTTGGCATTTATCACAAATAAACAAAGTACATAGCACTTCATTTGAAAAATTGAAGGACACCTTCATTTAGGCCATTTCTAAAAAAATAATGCAGCTAATAAAAAATTACAGACACCAATACATTGTTCTTCCATTTGTGACGTTGTATTACGTTGAGGATGAATGTGTTGTAGACGAATGAATTCGTTTTAGCATTTATCTCAGATAAACAAAGTGCATAGCATTTCATTTAATAAATTGAAGGCCACCTTCGTTTCTAAACAAAATAATGCAGCTAACAAAAAATTACAGACACCATTTCATTGTTCTTCCATTTGATATCTTGAATGATCTTGAGGATTAATGTATTGTACACGAATGAATTCATTTTGGCATTTATCACAAATGAACATAGTACACAGAATTTCATTTGAAAAATTGAAGGACACCTTCATTTAGGCCATTTCTAAAAAAATAATGCAGCTAACAAAAAATTACAGACACCAATACATTGTTCTTCCATTTGTGATCTTGTATGACGTTGAGGATCAATGTATTGTACACGAATGAATTCGTTTTAGCATTTATCTCAAATAAACAAAGTGCATAGCATTCCATTTAAAAAATTGAAAGAGCACCTTCATTTCTAAAAAAAAAATGCAGCTAACAAAACGTTACATTGTTCTTCCATTTGTGACCATGTATGACCTTGAAATGTACATGGTACATAGAATTTCATTTGAAAAATCGAAGGCCACCTTCATTTAGGCCATTTCTAAAAAAATAATGCAGCTAACAAATTATTACTGACACCGTTACATTACTTCCAAATAGCAATATGAATTTTCTTCTTTCATTTTCTTTTAATCAATTGACAGGGAACATCCTCGATAAATTCCATGAAATTATTGAATCAACTTTGCTCTTATTCCGTAATAATTTGATCGGTTCTCTGATTTGAAAATCGAGTGATCGCGACCGTGAAATATAGGATATAATAACGACGGGCGTGATTGGTAGAATGTCCCTCGACCCCTCGATCATTAGGATTTCATAAAAATACAGGAAAAACAACGAGCAACAAGTGATACCGGGGAGAGCTCTGGTAATAGAGTTACTGAGGGGAATCCGATTCGATGCAAAATTATATCCACTTTCCCGTTGTCTTGCTCCTTTTCTGGAACCAAGGGAATCTCCGTCGAGCTGGAGACTCGATGCGATCGCGATTCCGGTCGTTAGGGTAGAATATCAGAGACGTTCTCCGTTGATGACGAAGAGGAGGCAGAGCGAAATGGGAAAAAATTTGCGCGGTGAATAGTACATCTGTGCTCTGCCAATGAGGGGCGGAATGGCAAACGAGCAAGCGAATCTTTTTACTTCGGAGTGAATAAATTACTGTACAGTCCGTACATAAACGTGCTATTCAACAATTTCTCTATTAATCCTTGCTCTTAACTTCTTTCAACAATTTGGTAATGTTCCTCTAAAAAATATTTGGTTAATTTTTGGAGAGATGCACCATTGAGAGAGATGCACCTGCTTTTATTGTAACAATACTGGATGATTTTTAACTGTTTTTTGCCTGTCATTTACATTGTATTAACCTATGCAAATAACCTCGTTTCGAAGAACACGCCTATCACATCATTTACGTGTAACAGAAGCATAAAATCTTCTTACAATTAGTGCTCCGAACTCCTGACGAAATATTTTTGTAAGTGGTACTTACAAATGTTCTTACGTTCTTATTGTATGGTTTTAACTATCAGCATCAACTTGAACAGAGACAATGATTTCTCCTTTACGATTTTTAATTGTTTTATGATAACATTTTTTGTACTAGTTCTTGTTTTTGTATATTTTTGTTTAAGTATACTAGGCACTCGTTTTCGTCAGGAGCATCCCTTTTTCAATTAATTGCAGACCGAGAAATCAAAACTGAGACTTGTTGTTTGACACGCTATTTGGGTAACGCCGTACACTTAAATTAATTAATATTGGTAATTATTTAGAAAGGTGTACTCCTCTCACATTTTGATGAAATTTAAATTTGTTATAGATTTCAAGATTTTGAACAATTTTTTTCCGGTTCATATATGAGGGGATCTCTTTTAGTTTTCGAGATATTCGCAAATAACTGTTGCTAGTACTGAATTGAATTTTCCGTATTCGTGCACGCCCCATGAAACATGTACAATGTATACTATTTCGTGTAATAACATGTGTGGCAGAGAAAAAAAGAATAGAAGTAGGGAGACGAGGCTATAAATTAAGGGGTGCGTCTACCCCAATTAGGAGTGCATCTCACCCCAGGTCCTAGGGAGAGATGCACTTTTTCGAACGTTTTTAAACAGTATATTAATATATTAATATAAAAGCTTTACTCACTTAACGTTATATTTAATTAAAGAGAATTAAACAAACAATTCAACTATGCCTGACTACACTTTCAATTCTCCTTAATAAAATTTTTATAAATAGAAAACAAAATGTGGTGCATCTCTCCCGGAATTACCCTACAAATTTTCTCTGAATGTCCATTCTGTACTCGCTAATATATTAATTTATAGCCTTATAATGAGAATATGTGCAAACATGAAAGGTTTTAAATAATTTTTAATTACTAGTTTTTCTTAAGGGAACGGTATACTAGAGACCCAAGTTCTTTACAAAAAAAAGGTTTGACCTTGAGAAAAGGGTGAAAGTGTTTGCGGATTATTATTTTTAACAGTTCGTCACCTATCCAGAGAAGAAGCGTAGAATGACGTTACAGTGCGATATATAATTTTGAAGCACCCGGTACATAAAAGCGAACAAGAATTAACGACCAATTAGGGAAGTTAAGAAAGAATCTCCGGTGGAGATAATGGAAGCGTCCGCGTCGAGGTTCGGTGTGTTGTCGCGAAATGTAATTAAGTCTACAACAATTTGTGGAAATCATTAGCAGAGACCAGAACCGCCTTCCGCGATTCCGTGAAACTCGTTCGCAAGACTTGCACACCGCGGGAGAGAGAAACTGAAAACAGAGAGGAGGCTGCTGTTCTCCTTATTATAAAGCATTCTTATTATAAGGAGGTTCTCTAATTATTGTCGTCCCTCGAGGAACGAGGACTCTCGCCTCCTCGAAGCCACTCTTCGTCTACATTAAATTATGTCTTCGACTGCTCCGAGGAACTCTCTCTATCTCTCCCCATTTCTCTTTCTCTTTCGTTGCATTAAGATGCTCTTTTAATTCGACGGGAGCACGTGCGCGTAAAGCGTCCTCGATGCTCCGTATTGTACTCTCTCCGAAGCCGTTTCGCGGAAAATTTATAAGCTCGAAAAAGGAACTCGCCTCGAACAGCTTGCGAGACTGTTTGCTTTCATGGCTCTGTCTTTAGGTCCCTCGCTTCACTTCCGGTTGCGCGAACTGGAATTCGCTAGGTTAATTAATCGAGAATAATTGCAGTTTCGTGAATGTTCGAGCGGGGCAAGTAAATCGTAAAATGAACGAGAACTGAACATTTTAATTTGCTTTGTGATTTTTACAAGTTTTAACCGAACCCCAAAATTAATCGGGAATAAATATAGTTTTGTGAATACTCAAGCAGATCAAGTAAATTGTAAAATGAACGATAAATTTTACTTTGCTTTGTAATTTTTAAAAGATTTAGACAAATCTTAAAACTAATCGAGAATAATTATAGTTTTGTGAATGTTCGAGCAGATCAAGTAATTGTAAAATGAACGATAAATTTTACTTTGCTTTGTAATTTTTAAAAGATTTAGCCAAATCTTAAAATTAATCCAGAATAATTATAGTTTTGTGAATATCCAAGCAGATCAAGTAAATTGTAAAATGAACGATGGATTTTAATTTGCTTTTTGTAATTTTTAAAAGTTTTAACCAAATCTTAAAATTAATCGAGAATAATTATAGTGTTGTGAATATTCAAGCAGATTAAGTTAATTGCAAAATGAACGGTAAATTTTAAACTTTGTAATTTTGAAAATATTTAACCAGATCTTAAAATTAATCGATAATAATTATAGTTCTGTGAATATTCAAGCAGATCATGTAAATTATAAAAGGAATGGTGAATTTTAAACTTTTTTGTAATTTTTAACAGTTTTAACCAAATCTTAATATTAATCGAGAATAATTATAGTTTCGTGAATATCCAAGCAGATCAAGTTAATTGTAAAATGAACGGTAAATTTTTAACTTCTTTGTAATTTATAAAGTTTCAACCAAATCTAGTTTTGTGAATATCCAAGCAGATCAAGTAAATTGTAAAATGAACGGTAAATTTTAATTTGCTTTGTAATTTTTAAAAGTTTTAACCAAATCTCAAAATTTATCAAGAATAACTGTAGTTTTTTATTGATATTATTTATTATTTATATATATAGTATTATTTATGTAGTATTTATTGTTGTTATTATTTTTGATTAGTTTTCAGATTGCGTTGTGGACAGTATGCCCTTCTAGTAATCTAATTATTTGATCGCATTTTCACGTGTCCATGCCGCTGATTCTCGTTCGGACTGTTTGTATAATATAATTCTCCTAAATGGGTCACTAGTGACATGTGATTATGACGCGAGACTAGGTTTACACGCACCGTCAATCCGTTATCGGGTATGACACCGAATGAACTCCAACCTACAAGTCCACACAGAAGATCCAGCTGAAAGTAATGTATTTGTGGTGTCGCGGGATTTGCTACGATAATGGTTTGTGTGAAACCGACCTAAATGTGTAAAGCTCGTTGGGAACACTGGTGGACCACATACGGCAGCGCGCAACAGCATCGAGCCACACCATTATACTATAATGACTTCTAAATACAACAAATCCTTTGTCGCTACCAAAATTAATTCATCACTATTTATTCAACACAAAGAAACACTGAACTTAGCAATATATTAGAATCCCACCTACACTGGATCCCAAAAATATTCAAACCCTCATTTTCCGATTCCCCAGATATTCTCAATATTTGAAGTACAATAATTTTGTAAAAAAAAATGGTACAATGATAAATTTCGACTCATTTTAAAGCTCGAAGCCTCTGCTTTCGCAGATTAGCATTAATTTTTTTCTAGGATTCTTGTGCATAATGTAGCAGGTGGAAGACCATGGACACATTTTTGATCGAAAGAGCTAAAAATTGAATCGACCGAGAATAGTTTTCGGATTCGAGGTACGTGGGGTCACGATTCCGAATTTTCTCGAACGAGATATAAGAAGCGAGAACGTAAATTTTCATGGGGTAGTCGGCCAGCCTCCCGACACTTTGAATAGTCACCGGGCGAGGCGGTGCGGCGAGAAGTCATTATTCCGGCATATTAGACAAGAATTTAATAAACGCGCTGATATGTTTCACTCGACAAAACCCCGGGAACAAGGGAGAGCACCGTAGGGGATGGAAATATCTTGTTATAAATCACGGGGTTCACCTATATTCGCATTCTAACGAAAAGACCCGAAGATTCCATATATTCAAGAGGATAACCGAGAAAACAATAGCCTGGATTACGTCGCGAGCACCATCGTGTGTTCGGGAAGATCAAATTTATATTCTCTAGAAACTTAGACCTCGTTTAAAACTCGCGCCCTTACCGCAATTATTGAAAATGTTAGTTATTGGAAGGTGTAATAAGAACATGTAAATTAAATCTGACCAAAATATTCTATATTTTCTACATTTCAATTATTATTCTTGTATTTTCTAATTTTTCATTTTTCCCACTTGATAATCATCTCACAATTTTTCAATCTCTTTTTTCTAACATTTATTAAAATAGCATATGCATATATTTATATTGTAACATGTAAATTAAATCTGACCAAAATATCCTATATTTTCTACATTTTAATTGTTATTTTTGATTTTTCTAATTTTTCATATTTCCCACATGATAATCATCCCACAATTTCTCAATCTCTTTTTCCCAACATTTATTAACATAGTATATGTATATAATTATATTGTAACATGTAAATTAAATCTGACCAAAATATTCTATATTATCTACATTTCATTTATTATTCTTATATTTTCTAAGTATTCATATTTCCCACATGATAATCATCCCCCAATTTCTCAATCTATTTTTTGCAACATTTATTAAAATAGCATATGTATATATTTATATTGTAACATGTAAATTAAATCTGACCAAAATATACTATATTTTCTACATTTCAATTATTATTCTTATATTTTCTAATTTTTCATATTTCCCACATGATAATCATTCCACAATTTCTCAATCTCTTTTTCCCAACATTTATTAAAATAGTATGTGTATATATTTATATTGTAACATATGAATTAAATCTTATCAAAATGTCTTATATTTTCTACATTTTAATTATTATTCTTATATTTTCTAAGTTTTCATATTTCCCATATAATAATCATTCCACAATTTCTCAATCTCTTTTTTCCAACATTTATTAAAATAGTTTACCAAAATATCCTATATTTTCTACATTTCAATTATTATTCTTATATTTTCAAATTTTTCATTTTTCCCACATGATAATTACCCCCCAATTTCTCAATCTCTTTTTTCCAACATTTATTAAAATAGTATTTAATTAAATTTAAAATTGAGGGGAAATTTTTCTATATTTATATTGTATATACAGTAATGGAACTACAGAAAAATAAAAATGCTAGTAAAACTCCTATTTCATCAAAAGTATCAACCCTCTGATCCACCCTACCCTATAAAATAAAATTATCACAAATATGTTCAGCGCATGTTGGTGCGTTCTTTGGAACAATACTACTGCACACAAACGCAGAAGAGGTTCCTGGAGGAATTTCTCTATGGTGAAATGAAGAGTTTAAAATAAGGGGGTGAAAATCACAGGCGACACTCGACGTGCCCGATCGAATTTCGTTAATGGATCACGCAAAAGTTCCCGAAGGCGTGAGTCACTGTGGGTGTAACACAAATAGTTTCTGCTGTCAGCAGGGAGCCCAATACAAATATCCGGAAGTTAATAGCTGAAGCAATTCACACCTGTCATCGCGTCAAGCGTTTTAATACACTTAACAACTCAATTATCAGATACTACGCCTTCATCCGCCGTTAACATCTAGCAATATTATTTGTTTTCATAATCTCGTTAATCCTACGAGACATACTTCTCCCACCTTCCATTGTGTCGTTTCATTATTTTCAGGGAACCGTTCGTCACGCGATTGCGTGATTAATGAAATACATGGAAATGAATCATATTCTGTGTTTGCATGGAAAAGTAATTACTAGTGGATCCTCGTGCGGAATAAAAATTTGAGTGAAGTACACAATTATTAAAAACTTAATTAACAAGCTGTGAGTAAAGTATCAATTTTAACTTTTCTTACATTTTTGTTGCTCATCCGAAATAAAAGCTTGAAAATATAGTCGGACTGACTCTATATAAATAATATGAAATACATGGATATGAATCATATTCTGTGCTTGCATGGAAAAATATTTACTAGTGGATCCTCGTGCAGAATAAAAATTTGTGTGAAATACACAATCATTAAAAACTTAATTAACAAGCTGTGAGTAAAGTATCAATTTTAACTGTTCTTACATTTTTGTTGCTCATCCGAAATAAATGCTTGAAAATATAGTCGGCCTGCATTCTAAGTGGCTCGAAGTAAATAATATGAAATACATGGAAATGAATCATATTCTGTGTTTGCATGGAAAAGTAATTACTAGTGGATCCTCGTGCGGAATAAAAATTTGAGTGAAGTACACAATTATTAAAAAACATAATTAACAGGCTGTGAGTGAAGTAAGAATCTTAATTATACTTACATTTGTTACTCGTCCAAAATAAATGCTTGAAAATATATTCGGACCGCATTTTAAGTGGCTCGAAGTAAATAATATGAAATACATGGAAATAAATCATATTTTGCGTTTGCCTAGAAAAATAATTACAAGTGGATTCTCGTGCAGAATAAAAATTTGAGTGAAATACACAATCATTAAAAATCGTAATTAACAAGCTGCGAGTAAAATATCAATTTTAACTGTTCTTACATTTTTGTTGCTCATCCGAAATGAATGCTTGAAAATATATTCGTACTGAATTTTAAGTAGCTCGTAGTAAATAATATGTAATACATGGAAATGAAACATATTCTGCGTTTGCATGGAAAAGTAAATTACTAGTGGATCCTCGTGCAGAATAAAAATTGGAGTGAAGTACACGATGATTAGAAATCATAATTAACAGGCTGTGAGTGACGTAAGAATCTTAATTGTTGTTACATTTCTGTTATTCGTCCGAGATAAATGCTTGAAAATATATTCGGACCGCATTTTAAGTGGCTCGAAGTAAATAATATGAAATACATGGAAATTAATCATATTCTGTGCTTGCATGGAAAAATAATTACTAGTGGATTCTCGTGCAGAATAAAAATTTCAGTGAAATACACAATCATTAAAAATCGTAATTAACAAGCTGCGAGTAAAGTATCAATTTTAACAGTTCTCACATTTATTACTTATCCGAAATAAATGCTTGAAAATATATTCCGCCTGCATTCTAAGTGGCTCGAAGTAAATAATATGAAATACATGGAAATTAATCATATTCTGTGCTTGCATGGAAAAATATTTAGTAGTGGATCCCCCTTTTGAATAAAAATTTGAGTGAAATACAGAATCATTCAAAATTGTAATTAACAGGCTGTGAGTGAAGTATGAACCTTAATTGTTGTTACATTTTTGTTATTCATCCGAAATAAATGCTTGAAAATATATTCGGACTGCATTTTAAGTGGCTCGAAGTAAATAATATTGCCGCGTGGGAGTTATACATAAAGCAAATACGTTTTGAGGGAGACCTAGGCCATGTAGAAACCCTTCGGAGCTGTCGACGTATCAATCAGCTGATGACTGCTCCGTTTCGCCCTATTACGCCGATAAATAGCCCCAGCGTTTCAGCCAAAGTGCCAGTCGCTCGTTTCGATCGCGTCGAATGAATGCTGTGATCGAATCGTGCATCAACCACTCATTTTTTATCGGCGCATTTCCGTGCAATCTAACAACCTGCATTCACTCCAACAGCCTGCATTTCATCGCTCAACGAAATACACAAAAAATGTATCCTAATAATTGGTTAGCTTCATCTTCGGATCACCCCAGTCATGTATCAAAATATACTTTGGTTACATTCGTTGCCATTCACCATTCATTCTCCATTTTTGTCATTAATATTCCATTTTATCCGGGCCAATTGCTTCATCAAAGATATTCTAAAATATTCCAAAATATACCTCGGTTTCCTTTTCTCCAGATCACCGATCATTCTTCGTTTCTGTCATTTTTGTTGAATTTTATTTCACCCAATTGCTGAATCAAAAATATTCCAAAATATACCTTGCTTTCCTATTCTCCAGATCACCGATCATTCTTCGTTTCTGTAATTTTTGTAGAATTTTATTTCACCCAATTGCTGAATCAAAAATATTCCAAAATGTACCTTCGTTTCCTATTCTCCAGATCACCGATCATTCTTCGTTTCTGTAATTTTTGTAGAATTTTATTTCACCCAATTGCTGAATCAAAAATATTCCAAAATGTACCTTCGTTTCCTTTTCTCCAGATCACCGATCATTCTTCGTTTCTATAATTTTTGTTGAATTCTATTTCACCCTACTGCTGAATCAAAAATATTCCAAAATATACCTTGGTCTCCTTTTCTCCAGATCACCGATCATTCTTCGTTTCTGTCATTTTTGTTGAATTTTATTTCACCCAATTGCTCAATCAAAAATATTCGAAAATATACCTTGGTCACTGTTCTATGTACAGGGTGTGTAGGAATAAATTGAACTTCGGAGACAAGAGGTCAAACATTTCTTTTGGTCGCATCGTATTCTATTTGTCTCAAGGATGATCAATGCTATCGTTCTCTTAGAAAATGATAAAAATGGTAAAAATTTGTGATTCCGCTAAAATTTCGATGGACGACTGTATAATCTGCGCAAAAAAAATCTAAATCCGCCATAATGGACAGCATTCGATCCCTCGTTTGCGACAGTGGACGGCCGATAAAAAGGCTGGGTGCAGAAGAGTAAATACGCTTAAAATCGTGGAAGCCAGCGCAGGCAGGCAGGCATTCGATGCAGAATTTCGAAAGCTTGTCTGTCATACGGCCAGGTCTTCGACGCAGAAATCCATCTCTATTAGAGGACGCTGGGCTTATTCCCATGGCAACGTTCCCTTGCCGCTGTGTATAGTTGTAAGTCCGCCTATTTTCCCTGGAAATCGGCACAGTACGTAAACACGTGTAAGCGGCCGAATACACGAGCCCACGCTATTTCTGGGCTTGTAACATTTAATACTTGCGGGCATGCAGCCGTGCAATATCGGATATGTCCATTAATCGGCTCTAGATAGGATGCGTTCAAACTTTCGAACTGCCGACCCCATCTAACTACCATGTGTACCCTTCCCCTACCCACCTCCTACCCCCGGGAACTCTCTGGAAAACGTGTGTTCTCGGAAACCGTCAATTCTGCAACAACGTTTTCTAGAGGCACACAGATTTTACACGGCCCCGGATAAACAGCGATTGATATCGGATCGGTGCACGCGAAATTCCGCATCCCGCGTCGCCTACAGCTTCCTTCATTCAACGTTAGAACCACTCGACTGACATTTTACATTGTACACAATTTATGTATAATTTTAACGATCTTTAATAGCCAATAACTCCACACATCTTCGCACTTCTGGTAATCGTAAACTTAAAAATTGGATGTTTTCAATTTTCACTTCACATAAAGTCAGATGACTCCTCCCAGAATTTTTAATCCTTCATTTCTTTTTAATGCGTACTGTTTGAACACCCCGTACATGGCTGATATTTCACATGTAACAACTTAATAACATCTGCAGATGGATGCAACTGACTATTTTACATTCTATGCATTGATTCAGAATTTTATCGATTTTTAATATTCTACAATTCCTCACATCTGTGCACCTATGATAATCGTGAATTAAAAAATTTAATACAAATTGAATGCTTTTTATTTGAAAAATAATACAAGGTGATTCAAGGTTAGAAATGACTCTCCCCAGAATATTTTCCTCCTTCATTTCTTTTTAATGTGTACTGTTTGAACACTGTGTATTGATGATATTTCAAGTGCAACAAACTTATAAAATCTGCAGATGGACGCCATTGATAATTTTTCATTTCATACATTTATTTAGAATTTTATCGATTTTTAATATTCAAAAATTTCTCACATCTTTACAATCTCGATAATCGTGAATTAAAAAATTTAATCAAAAATTGAATGCTTTTAATTTGAAAAATAAAACAAGGTGATTCAAGGTCAGAAATGACTCTTCCACTCTGTATTTTGATAATATTCAATGTGCAACAACCGAATAAAATCTGCAGATGGCCGCCATTGATAATTTTACATTATATGCATTCATTTAGAATATTATCGATTTTTAATATTCAAAAACTCCTCGCATCTTTACAACCTCGATAATGGTGAATTAAAACATTTACTAAAAATTGATGCTTTTGATTTGAAAAATAAAACAAGGTCACTTAAGGTCACATGAATTCTCCCAGAATTATTTCCTTCTGCATTTCTTTTTAATGAGTACTGTTTGAACACTCTGTATTTTGATGATATTTCATGTGCAACAACCTAATCAAATTTGCAGATGGACGCAATTGACTATTTTACATTTTATGCATATATTTAGAATATTATCGATTTTTAATATTTAAAAAATTCCTCACATCTTTGCACCCTCGATAATCGTGAATTAAAACATTTAATCAAAATTGAATGATTTTGATTTGAAAAATACAACAAGGTCACAAGGTCATATGACTCCTCCCAGAATCATATCCTCCTTCACTTCTTTTTAATGTGTACTGTTTGAACACTCTGTATATTGATGATGTTTCAAGTGCAACAACCTAATAAAATCTGCAGATTGACGCTATTAACTACTTTACATTTTATGCATATATTTAGAATTTTATCGCTTTTTAATATTTAAAAAATTCCTCACATCTTTGCACCCTCGATAATCGTGAATTACAACATTTAATCAAAATTGAATGCTTGTAATTTGAAAAATACAACAAGGTTATTCAAGGTCATATGACTCCTCCCAGAATCATTTCCTCCTTCACTTCTTTTTCATGTGTACTGTTTGAACACTGTATTTTGATGATATTTCATGTGCAACAACCTAATGAAATTTGCAGATGGACGCAATTGACTATTTTACATTTTATGCATATATTTAGAATATTATCGATTTTTAATATTTAAAAAATTCCTCACATCGTTGCACCCTCGATAATCGTGAATTACAACATTTAATCAAAATTTAATGCTTGTAATTTGAAAAATACAACAAGGTTATTCAAGGTCATATGACTCCTCCCAGAATCATTTTCTCCTTCACTTCTTTTTAATGTGTACTGTTTGAACACTCTGTATATTGATGATATTTCAAGTGCAACAACCTAATAAAATCTGCAGATTGACGCAATTAACTACTTTACATTTTATGCATATATTTAGAATTTTATCGCTTTTTAATATTTAAAAAATTCCTGACATCTTTGCACCCTCGATAATCGTGAATTGAAACATTTAATCAAAATTGAATGCTTCCGAATTGAAAAATGAAACAATTCATGGTTAGAAACGACTCGTCCCAAAATTTCGTCCTCTTTCATTTCTTTCAATTCTTTACTGTTCCACGTGCAACAACCTAATAAAATGTCCACCCTTGTACGGACAGCATTTTCTCCGGTCTCGTTCCCCCGCGATCAATTAGCAGTGCGTCGAACGGAGTCGGTAGGTCGGTATTATGAAATTTCGATCACTTAATTGTAATTACAATAGAGCGTTCTCGTCGCGGCGCCGATGTTCCCGTCCACTTTTCAATTACATTGAACAAGCTCGCGCGTATTCGAGCGGCAGACCCGGGACGATATAACGAGGAGAAGAGTAACAATCAGCCGAGTCGTCACGGCGTCAAAATTATTTCTTCGTCTTCGTGCAAGCCGTCCGCATAATAATTATTATTCGCAAGCGCGCGATAATTGATTTCATTTAAAAGCTCGCGCAACCGAGCAAAGCGTCGGCGGCACGCATACATAAACACCCGCTCGTGTACGTGTCCCGTGTCTGTCCGTCTCTCTGTTCCCTGCTGTCTATATACGCACGCGTGTATGTATGTATGTATAAAGAGGTTGGCGCTCGTGCATCTCGAAACAAAATTAAATTCCGCTGTACCTCTGTCACTTGTCTATTTCCGTGGTGGTGTGGCTAACTGAAATTCGATGCGGCGCGCGGCGCGGCGGGCCGGAGGATGAGTAACAATTATATCATGGCTGGGGTGGAAAATTATTTTCTCGTAGGGGCCGCTTCCACTGGTTTCCATCCTCTCCTTCTTTTCCTTCTTCGTCTCATTTTTCCCCTCTCTGTCTCTGGAGAAATTACCACACTGTTATGAGAAATAATTCCACGATAACAGCGGAAAATTAGTTCCTCGAAGAATATTCCCCTGCGCTAAGGAGGTTAATGTGACCGATACTTTGACACAAACTTTCTGTTTTTCCCCGCCATGCTGTGGAATAAAGGAGAAGCTTGAAGATATTGGGGTGGGGAGAAAAGAAACGTTTCAATAGATTGTCAGGACCAGCAGTATGAAAAATGAACCTCGCAATATCCATAAAACTGTATAAATTGGATACGGAAATGTACGAATTTCATCGTGAAATAATCAACGTGTACAATATATTTGATCGCACAGTTTCAAACAATTCGGAGTGTTTTCAGCAGGTTTTTTGGTGAATATAAAAAATGAACTCCGCTGTAACCATAAAAACGTTTAAAGGGCGAAATGTCGGAACAAGCGAAAAGGCCCGACCGGGAATCAAGCGTTGTCATCCGATCGCCGGGTAAATCAGCGACACACAGGAGGGGTTAAAAACATTTAACGATAAATTCGAAGTAAAAAAGATGGGGTGGGGAGGTGTGAGTAATTTGAACGTAACGTGTCCGGCGCCGGTATTAAATCATACACGGTCCTGTTCAACAAGCGTGAAGAAAGGTGACGGGTGAGGGGGCGCGGGAGGAAAAAAAACATTCTCGAAAAACGCGACAGAACTATGCCGGGTTGGTGTCCAGCTCGAAATAAAAGCAAAACGATGTAACAGAGTGGATGAATGACGAAAAGCTCTCCGAAGGTCGGCGCGCAGCGTTGGTTTTAATCCACTATTATGAAATGTACTGACGTCTGACAGAACTGGCCAGATATCGGAAACGCTGGACGGAAATTAAACCAATTCTGCTCCACCTGTACTTCGATTTTCGACCATCTCCGTTTTTTTTTTCATCACCCACCATAAGCGTTTACGTGTTTCTATTAGCGATCGCGTGAAAAATCGTGATTCTTTTATCTTCAGTGAATTTGCTCACTGTCATCCGAATTCTTTGTCTTGATTGAATTAGTTCTTTTTTTAAATATATAGACAAGAATTTTAATTTTATCTACAGGCTGTTCATTTGAAAACTTTCCAGCCGAATATCTCGAAAAGTATGAAAGGTATTAGAAAAGTGTAAAACACGTGTCCAAGGATTTCGAGGGGGAAAGAGGGGGGCAGTATCAGTTTTTTATTCGGATGGCTACTTTGTTTTTTCAAATGGAAACCTATATTTTTTATTATGGGATCTTATTGTACGTGAAAAGACCAGCCATTTTCGTGGGATCCTTTTTTTAATCTGCACACTAGTTTCGGAGATATTTAAAGAGAAGTAGAGCGAGTCATACTTACACTGCGAAAAAGTTTGCAATTTCTTTAGAACTATAACAAATTTTGAAAATGTTCTTCGTTGTTTTCTAAACAGTAATACACACGATTCTCAAATTCAAGTACAATTCAATACAATTCTTCGACGCAAATCGTTGATGTTTTCCAGTTGTACTAGTTGTACAACTTGTAGTTGTACTTATTGATCTCCTGTTTATGTCGTCTGTTGTAAACCTATTCCAACAGATACCTTCAAAAATGTTCGTCCAGAATTTGAGAATCGTCTGTATCATTGTTTAGAAAACAACGGAGAACATTTTGAAAATTTGTGTTAGCTATAAAGAAGTTACAAACTTTGTTTCAGGATAAGTATGACTCGCTCTACTTCTCTTTAAACATCTCCGAAACTAGTGCGCAGATAAAAAAAAGTATCCTACGAAAATTGTTGGTCTTTTTACGTACAAAAAGATCCCATAATAAAAAATATAGGTTTCCATTTGAAAAAACAAAGTTGACCATCGAATGACCTTGAAAACTTTTTAATATCTTTCATACTTTTTGAGATACTCGGCTGAAAAGTTTTCAAATGAAC
Source organism: Lasioglossum figueresi (assembly GCA_028455805.1). Lineage (NCBI taxonomy): Eukaryota > Metazoa > Arthropoda > Insecta > Hymenoptera > Halictidae > Lasioglossum > Lasioglossum figueresi. The sequence continues at coordinate 5,461,362 of CM052203.1, read as the reverse complement.
ACCCTGTATGTGTACAGTCGGGGGCAATATTAACACATTATCGACCGGTGATTATTGCATAATTTTGAAAAATCTACGGTATATGGCTAAACACTTTCTAATGAAACCTTCAATAGCAACAGCAATTTTCATTGTGAACTAACAAGTCACCCTCGATATCGACATCGACTAGTTTCATTTATGATTGCAATGTAAAAGATAATTTCTATGCTCTCTTTTGGTACTGCACAATTATTGAAAATCCTATTAATAGGCTTCCGGTGGGTAAAGTGTTAAGTGGATTTCAAGAACTTTTATAAAAGTGGACGAAGCAAATTCCAGTCTTTTTGAGATGAAGGGTGTAGCTTACCAGATCACGTGTAACACATTTTTTTAAAATTTCTATTGCTCAGAATTCGGAAAAGAAGTGAAGGTAATTTTTCTAAACATTTTTATCTGTGCCTATAGTGATAAAACAGTCAACAGTAAAATTTTGAAATGTCAATCTTGGAAGCACAAGCTGAAATAAATTTTTCAATATTTTATAAAACCCCGACATTATAGTCCGCAAACGCAGCAACAAAATGAAGTGAAATATTAATAAGTAAATCTGGCAGTTCATTTGGAAACATTCGAAAGTCAGATCGCGATTTATTTATTTAATAAAAAATGTTTTCCCACCGACAATCGGTCCCTCGGTTGGCAAATAAATTTCTTTATCCGTATTGTATTCCCGATGCCATATTTTAAAGGCTTGCATAGAAGCATGGCGGTGTGTTTTCCAGGATCAATTCAACGAAACAAAGGCAGCCAGAAAATATCCGCACCAGTTAAAAAATGCAGACTGCGATAGAAAAACATACACAGGCACGCGCATACACGCAACGGCCAACAAATAGTTCTATAAAATGTTTTCCATTGTTTCGATCTGTCTAATGGAAAATACGATACATTGAACGGTAGAAATGAAAAAAAAAACCAACGATACAAAAAAATATTGATTTACGAGTACGATATAAGAAAAAAAAATTATAAAAATCCGCCGAATGATTGCTTTATCCTCCTGGAAAACTCTGTGCAACTTTTGTGGTATTAAATGAAGGGGGAGAAGTAATATAAACGTCGCTTGTACGAAGATAAATATTAATATACATGTCGGATGACAGGAAATAAATATTTATATATGTATAATTCGTAGTCTGGTCTACGTTTCTACTCTTATCAATTCAAATTTATTCCTGTGTTATTATAGATGTTCTACGGGCATGGAATATATATTTTTCTTCGGGACAGCCGAGCCGAAAGAATTTATTAGGTTCGGTTTCGAGTTATTCGTCGAATGAATTTTCGGTCTCAAAGGTCCTTTAAAGCGTTCTAGCCATTAGTTGATCAGTAAATTACCGATTGGCTATTCGAGCGTTTTCGCTACCCCCAAACCCGGCTTTCAAAGCAGCTGCAGGCGCAGTCGACTTTCAATACGCCGACGTGAAAGACCAACCTTTGAAAACCAATTGATAAATTATATATGCCTGAACCAAAGATAATCTTCTACGATACGATCTATCGAATATTTATGAAACACCGGCGCAAATTACATATTCATCGCGTTCATCAAATTATTCTTATCTGCTAATAGAGCTGCAAGAATCGATCAATTTATCAGCAATGCTCTTAAAAATTTGTTAGAACATTTTTAAATGTATATATAGAATGTAAATTAACACGTACTTTAATTATTCGCTTCGTATCCAATTTTTCTTGAGAATCTTACAATCACTTTCATTTTAAAATCAATAGATAATCGACTTAAAAGAAACTTGCACTACTAGCCTATCTACAAAGTTATTTTTAAGGAAATAAGTATTATACTGGAGAAATTGTTTCGATAAAAGCCAATTTTTAAACTTCCCACAGATCTGTTATTAATAGTCGCACAATAAAGTTCCCACACAACAGGCGTGTGAAAATAAATGAAATAGAGTTGGCGGAAATTATATACGTTTCATTTTAAAATGAATAAATAATCGACTTACACAATTCTTTTACTACCAGCCAATCTAAATAATTATTATAAAGGAAATAAATATTAGACTGGAGAAATTGTTTCGATAACAATCAATTTTAAATCTTCCCACAGATCTGCGATTAATAGTCGCACAATAAAGTTCTCACACAACAGGCGTGTGAAAATAAAACGAAATAGAGATGGCGAAAATTATATACGTATCATTTTAAAATGAATAAACAATCGTCTTAAAAAATTCTTGCACTACTAGCCGGTCTACAAAATTATTTTTAAGGAAATAAATATTAGACTGGACAAATTGTATAGATAACAGCCAATTTTCAAAATTTGCACAGATCTGCAGTTGATAGTCGCACAATAAAGTTCCCACACAACAGGTGTGTGAAAATAAAACGAAATAGAGTTGGCGAGAAGTATATACGTTTCATTTTAAAATGAATAAATAATCGACTTAAAAAATTCTTGTACTACTAGCCAATCTACAAAATTATTTTTAAGGAAATAAATATTAGACTGGAGAAATTGTTTAGATAACAGCCAATTTTCAAACTTCGCACAGATCTGCGGTTAATAGTCGCACAATAAAGTTCCCAGACAACAGGCGTGCGAAGATAAAACGAAATAGAGTTGGCGTGAAGTATATACGTTTCATTTTAAAATGAATAAATAATCGTCTTAAAAAATTCTTGCACTACTAGCCAATCTACAAAGTTATTTTTAAGGAAATAAATATTATACTGGAGAAATTGTTTCGATAACAGCCAATTTTCAAACTTCGCTCAAATCTGCGGTTAAGAGTCGCACAATAAAGATCTCACACAACAGGCGTGCGAAGATAAAACGAAATAGAGTTGGCGAGAAGTATATACGTTTCATTTTAAAATGAATAAATAATCGACTTAAAAAATTCTTGCACTACTAGCCTATCTACAAAGTTATTTTTAAGGAAATAAATATTATTCTGGAGAAATTGTTTCGATAAAAGCCAATTTTTAAACTTCCCACAGATCTGTTATTAATAGTCGCACAATAAAGTTCCCACACAATAGGCGTGCGAAGATAAAACGAAATAGAGATGGCGGGAATTATATATGTGAATTACAACGCTCCTAATTTCCGCTGCTCACGCGACTCGCTTTTAAAAATCCGTTTAATGGTTCTACAAAAACCGGCGAACACGAAAGAAGCGCGGAAGTTTGAATCAATGCTCCCGTTCTCATCAGGCGTATTCACCCTTCGTTTTCATGCTCGGAAGCCTCGAGTGCTCTCCTTTCTGCAGCCTCCTGATCATTGAGGGGATGACGCTTGATATGCACCCCATATGATATTTGAGCCGTATTTGTAGAAACGATTCCCCAGCTGATAAATTCAGAGAGCCGTGAGCAGTCGTCGTGACAAGACGAGAGAGACCTGGTCTTACGAGACCAAGGAAATAACATCCCTCTCTCACCCTTCACGTAGTCGATACTTTGAGTCACGATTCTGACTCATTGACAATCGGCACTCGGTCATAACCGTTCCCTTTATTGCCCGTGACGGATTTAATGGCTGCCGGTATTTAAAAGTATCGCAGATAAGCGAACCAGCGAAAAATAATCGCTACAATCTTGTGGCTCTATCTATTCTGTAGATTCGTATTTTTATGTTCTGACAGAAAAGAATTAGAAACTTAGAATTTTAAACATTTCCAACGACAATCCCGTCGCTAAAATCTTGTTACTCAATCTATTCTGTAGATTCGTATTTTTATGTTCTGACAGGAAAGAATTAGAAAATTAAAATTTTAATAATTTCGAACAATAATCCTCTCGCAACAATCTTGTGACTCTATGTATTCTGTAAATTCGTATTTTTATGTTCTGACACAAAAGAATTAGAAAATTAGAATTTAAAAAATTTCAAACAACAATCCTGTCGCTAAAAACTTGTGGCTCTATCTATTCTGTAAATTCGTATTTTTATGTTATGACAGAAAAGAATTAGAAACTTAGAATTTTAAACATTTCGAACGACAATCCTGTCGCTAAAAACTTGTGGCTCTATCTATTCTGTAAATTGGTATTTTATGGTCTGACAGGAAAGAATTAGAAAATTAAAATTTTAATAATTTCGAACGACAATCCTGTCGCTAAAATCTTGTGGCTCTATCTATTCTGTAAATTCGTATTTTTATGTTCTGACACAAAAGAATCAGAAAATTAGAATTTAAAAAATTTCCAACGACAATCCTGTCGCTAAAAACTTGTGGCTCTATCTATTCTGTAAATTCGTATTTTTATGTTCTGACAGGAAAGAATTAGAAAATTAAAATTTTTATAATTTCGAACGACAATCCTGTCGCTAAAATCTTGTGGCTCTATTTATTCTGTAAATTCGTATTTTTATGTTCTGACACAAAAGAATTAGAAAATTAGAATTTTAATCATTTCGAACGACAATCCTGTCGCTAAAATCTTGTGGCTCTATCTATGTATTCTGTAAATTCGTATTTTATGTTCTGACACAAAAGAATTAGAAAATTAGAATTTTAATCATTTCGAACGACAATCCTGTCGCTAAAATCTTGTGGCTCTATCTATTCTGTAAATTCGTATTTTATGTTCTCCCAGGAGAGAATTAGAAAATTAGAATGTTTAATGAGCTGAAACAGTTTTGCTTTTGGTGAAACATTGCATAAATTGATTTAACCATACATAATATATTATAATTGTACTTCAGGCTGGATCGATGCAATTCTTCGTAATTTTGTAAACTAATAAAATCAGCGACTGTCGTGAAAACGGTGTGGACTTATTTGAACGTGTAATTGTTGGGAAAGCTAATTTCCATACGGGGCTCGATGGTCTGTGTTCTACTGCAAAATGGGAAAGAGCGAATCTGCAGACGACAAACCAATTAATTCCCAATTCCGCCTCGTTCAAGAGGCCAGACCAGGTACGCTCCTGTGTCTTCCAATCTGGACACGTGCAATCACCTCCCGCACAGCAGGCTCTTGTTCCTAATTTCGTAAAGTAGTCTGATAAGTTCGACCGCGGATCAAATTATCCCATGACCGAAACAAGCGACCAATTTTAGCATAGTTCAATAAACTAGTCTCTACCCACCTCCTCATTATTGCGAACATGGAACTTAAATTTTAACACTAGGTTTACGGAGCTGTAGAAATAACTATTTCACATTACTTTATAAACACAACAAGGATGCGTCTATCCAATTTTTTGGCTATTTTTCCAATAATATACACCCAAAGAAATAAATTTGGTAAATAATTCCTCAGGGAAGCATCTTTACAATCTTAATAATCGCACATTAAGAATATTAGAACCCGTAAACATAGTGTTAAAATGATCACTATCCTCTGTGCATTGCACAGGTGATAAAAAAATTAAATTGAATAGCAGAAATAATACAAACATAGATGCAAAATAGTAATAAAGCCGACTATAAAGTGCTGGACAATTTTCAACAAATTCTAGGATGTACAAAACTACGACAGAATTTAGTACGATTTTCATTTCAAAAAATTGCAAATTGCATAAACATCCGCAGTCTGTTAATAACATAAAATTGCACAAATGTCACCGCAAGGAAATTCCGCAATGCGTACAACAGTCCACACGTCCGTGTCGATGAGACAGAACATGATCGTGCGCGTGCCACGAGTCAAACGAAATGTAAAGGGACATTCATCGCTATGCCTGTACGTCTCGTGGCACGCACACGATCATGTTCTGTCTCATCGACACGGACGTGTGGACTGTAGTAGTAGGCTTTTGTCTATACGTATAAATCCACACAATCAAATTTTGCGAAAACTTTACAGCTTACATCGCAATAACTATTTGTTTGCGATATATGGCTCCTTTCAAACTTTTTCTCTTTTCGATGAGTGGAAAGCGTTGATTTAAAACAAAACTTTAACAACTTTCTTTTTAACAAAACAAATTTGCGGCAAGTTTCTCTTACAAATGACCACCGATCCAGAGGTGTAGATTCACCCCTAGGACGGACGACCGTTACTTTTTTATGCACCCTGTACAAAGACGGAGTGGGAGCCAAGAATAAAATATACAGTTGCGTAATTTTTTAAAAAAGGACCAGAGGACTTGAACATTTTTAAGATGTTAGACCGATTAGTTTGCTAGAGAACGAGCAGACAAATGTTTGTTTAGATTGCAATTGGTAGGAATCATACGAGATTTAAAAAATTATGTTCCTTCAACTTTTTTATCTAAGCCTGTAACGATTATTTAAAAAAAATGGGTTTTGTAGATTTCGGTAACTTACATGCATACTGAAAGTTTTATCGAAATCGGCGAATGTCGCAATGAGCAAAATAAAAATATTCTGCTGCAATTCTAGGCAGCAGGAGTTAAATAAAAATTCAGTTGATCCGTCAATTGATTTTTTACAGTGAAAACATCATAACAATATCCTCAGATTTTACTAAAGTTTCACCGTTCTATATTTTTCCCCGACTGTATACAGGGGATGAAGAAGATGTAGACTTTGTTGGACGTCCAGAAAGTGCTGGAGGGCTAGAAAAAGAAAGGGAGAGTGATATGTATATATTTAGGCAAAAAAATAGCTGTGCGAATGAAACGGAGAGTGACAGGGATGAAGAATAGCGATAAAGAAAGATAGAAATATAGTGAAAAAAGAGAGACGAATAAAACGTAGAAGAAAAAACGAAGACGGAGAGTGGAAAATGAAATGCAAGCAAGAGAGGAGGGGTAAACGTAGACGAAAAAACGAGGAGGGAAAAGCACGAAGAAAGCTGCGTCATGAAAAATGGAAGTAAAGAGCGCAGAAGACGAATGCAAAGGACAGAGACAGGTGGTCGGTGGGTGGGGGAAGGGCGGAGAGGGTGAAAGGGATGCAGGAATAACAAAAGACCGCGGAAGAAAGGGTAAAAAGAGCGGGATAATTCCTACTGGATGTGTGGAACCATTAAGCGCAACACGGCGGCTACAACCTCGGGATGGGCTTTTGGTGTGATCACATAACATTTTCTTCCTGTTTAAGTCTCTTGTGTTTGCTGGCACGCCAACCACCACCCCCGCGCACCCTCCATAGAACCGTCGCCGTTCCCCGCTTTCTTTTTCCTCTGGTTCTCTACTTGCCTTCTACTACCCTCTCTCCACCGCCAAGGTTTTTCTTTCCTTGGAAATGTACCGTGCATCTGTCACTGCTCACCCAACTTTGCATAAATTGACACCCACTCGATTTACCTCAGCCAGTGTCGTTTCCTTCGCCCTCCGTGTCGCTGATGCTCTCGGCTCTTTTTAAATTGTACCCTACTTTCTCTCACGGCGACGCGCGTTAGCGTTGCAGTTATTAGGCTGTGTACATTTCTTTCAGTAAACTAGGTACGGTTTTTTAAATTTCTTACCAATTCTGCTCATAATTATGAAAGTGGTCTAAATCGTACAGATCATATTGAAATAACATGCACTATCCTAACTTCATTCAGTTTAAAATATACGTGATGTGAAATAACTGGTAAACTCATTTTCTTTCAATTCTGATTTCGACCACTTTCATAATTATGGGCGCAATATGTAGTAGGCTTTTGTCTGTACGTATAAATTCGCATAATCAAATTTTTGCAAAAATTTTAACAGCTGTATCGAAATAACTATTTGTTTGCGACGTATGGCTCCTTTCAAACTTTTTCTGTTTTCCATGAGTAGAAGGCGTTGATGTGAAACAAAACTTTAACAACAATTTTCTGTGTTGTGAACAATTTTGCGGCAAGTTTCTCTTACCAATGTACACAGAGCCAGAGGTGCAGATTCACCCCTAGGACGGATGACCATTACTTTTTATACACCCTGTACAGTTTTGTTCCGATATAAGACGACGCATTGGTCAAAAAGCGCCAAAACATGGCCAAAATTGGAAGGAGTACTCCAATTTAGGTTAAAATTCATACTCATCGGTTTTTCGGGTCGCTGATTATGAATCTGATGTCAAAATTACAAAAAACAAAATTGCGGATTCAATATGGCGGATGCGTAACCCAAAAAATTATTGGACTCTCTTGAAAATTAGTGTTCCCATATTTCTCGTGCCGGCGAATATCAATCTGATGTCAAAATTACAAAAAACATAATAGCGGATTCAATATGGAGGATGCGTAACCAAAAAAATTATTGGACTCTCTTGAAAATTAGTATTCCCATATTTCTCGTGCCGGCGAATATCAATCGGATGTCAAAATTACAAAAAACAAAATTGCGGATTCAATATGGCGGATGCGTAATCCAAAAAATTATTGGACTCTCTTGAAAATCAGTGTTCCCATATTTCTCGTGCCGGCGAATATGAATCTGATGTCAAAATTACAAAAAACATAATAGCGGATTCAATATGGCGGATGAGTAACCAAAAAAATTATTGGACTCTCTTGAAAGTTAGTATTCCTATATTTCAAAAATTGCAAAAAACAAAATAGCAGATGCGTAATATGCTATGTGAAAAAAATGATTTGATTTTTCAATAAACTGATTTACCGAAATTTGATTAAATGTTGTGGAAAGTTAGTTTTGTCTGATTTATATGGAATAGAGCTTATACATGGAAATGCTTTTGTTAAAAATTCGTTAAAAATTTGTCTTCCGTTCTTGTTAGCTGCTTGCCACTTTTGTCTCATCGAACAGAATAATTTCGACAAGGCCGCTTTCGCCTGGGTCTCACAATCAGTGATGTTGATTGAGCATCCAGCCTTCTCCATTAAGCTACTCCTCCAAATGATTAAGAGTAGCACTTGAACTATTATTAAAGTTGTTTCTGATCATCAAAAAAATTTCTTTTCTGGAGAAACGTATTTCATTATCAGACGAAGCTGAAAGTATGTAAAAATAATGCATTAATTTGAAATTTTTCTTTTATGTTTTAAAAACAATAAAAAAAATTGTTGTTGATATTGAAAACGTGTATCAGAAAATTGTATAAGTGGAACCATACAATGCTATTTAACAAATTTTATTATATCGTCTAAATTTCTCGAGAAAACATGCTTGTAACTAGCACCGTGACCACCTCTGCGTCGCAAAAACGGATCGTATGACCACAGTGGCAGGAAGTGGCTGCTACTTTTTCAAAATAATGTAAGAGAAAAGTATCTACTACAAGCCTAAACAATAATATCTGAAGAATATTGAGAAATATATAACTTTTACCTTGCACGATTAAAATCTGTGTACCAAATTTTAACTTTCACTTCGTACATTATAAACAACAATGAATATAAATCCAATATTATTATTATGTACATTACATACTTCCAGTAACAGCATACATCGTACGCACACGAAAAAAATCACTTTTCGTAAAATTACAATCTTCACGCTTGATTTTTGACACCGTACTTCACTGCAAGAAAACGACGTGACGAATGAATGCGATCTTTGTACTCCCACCATTTGCAGTGCCGAATTAAAATAGCGCGGGGCCCGTAGCAAATGTTACCAGGGAAACAAAACTTGCCCTAGGTTTTGCATGATAGTAAAATCAAAACACAATGAAGGACCTTTTTTTAGCAGAAATATCTGTTAATAGTTGCCAGGGCTTTTTCTGGGCCCTTAGAAGAGCACGGGGCCCCCAGAAGGGCGCGGGGCCCGTAGCATTTGCTACTTCTGCTACTGGGCTTAATCCGGCTCTGACCATTTGGCAAGTAAAAATGCTAAGACTTTTTTACTACGGGTTTCCCATACGCTCGCCGAAATTTCTATAAAGTCACTGTGTTTTGTAACGAATTCTTATTATTATACCATACCAATGCAAAATTTGTATTTGGTAGCATTTCGGGATTACATAAAGAAAGCGTACACACCGATTTCAAAACATAAGTATAAGATTCATCGATAAAAGAAAACAAAAATATAATTTTGCGCAGAACAAACTGCGAAATTTCTATAATGTCACTTTCGTTTTACACGGATAAAGTTGAAATTAACGATTGTTTTTTTTATTATTTCTATTTTAATATCTAGAGTAACCTCCATTTTTTTTAATTATATTAAAAATACGATTGGGCATCGACGAAATTAACTTTTGTAGCGTTTCTGTTTCAACAGACACCCACGCTTCGTTCACCGCATCCCTTAGTTCGCTAATGGAGTTGTATTGTTTGCAGTTTTTATAAACTTGTCGCGCAACGATGCCCCAAACATTTTCGATAGGGTTTATATCAGGGGAACAAGCAGGCCATGCTTCGACGCGTGTACTACAGCATTATCATGCTGATAAATAAAATTGTCATCTTCAATATTTTCTGTAAAGGGTATTAGAACGATGTCTAACTTATCTGTATAATTTTCTGAATTGATTTTGTGATTTATGCAACACATTGGAGTTTTTTTGTCAGTTTTGAACGCAGCCCATATCATTAGGGAACCACCGCCAAAGTTACGACTCATTGTCACACTTTCCCATTTCTCAGATCATGCCAATAATATTTACAGCTATCAGGCCTATCCAAATTAAATTTTTTCTCATTTGAAAAAATGACAGACTCCCACTCTTTCGTCCAGGACATATGTGCCCGTGCGAAATCAAGACGGGCTTATTTATGCACTTGTTTTAGGCCTGGTTTACGTTGCATTTTTGTCCACACAAATTGTCCAGAAGAATTTAAAAGTTGTTGCACGCGTCTTGTTGTTGCTGGAAGCTCCAATTCAGCTCGGAATTGTGCTGCATTTTTCCTTTCCTTAGCCGCAGACCTCGTTAATAATAAATGTTGTCTCTTCGACAATTTTTTATTACCACCTTTAAAATGATTTTGTTCCGTAATTTTCATGTAAATTCAGTAATCACGGTATATGAACGATTAATTTTCTTAGCAATTGCACGATTAAAGCAGCCCATAATTTTATAAGCATCGATCGACGCTTTGTCTTCAATTGTTAGCACTTTTCCTCTCGGCATTCTAATACACGCGAATCAAATGACAAGAAACAGGATTTCTATGACTTCTAAAACTAATACTTTTACAATATTTCAAATTATCCATAGTTCTCTGCTCGGAATCCAGAGAAACGCTAAGTGACTTTATAGAAACTTCGCACTTGTGTACCGCATCGCGCAGAAAAAAATTAAAACGAACGTAAATAGCGAACACAGTGGTCTAGAGTGCGTAGTCCCTCTATCCGAGTGTTAACAAGACACAAGATCAGATACGATAAATCAACAAAAATGGTGATATTTTTCAAATATCTATGAATATGAAGATGACTTCATAGAAATTTCGGCCACTGTAGAGTCATCACCTGAGTATCCAATACGGCAAGAAACATAAGCCTGGCGGGAAATTCATTTATGGCATTTTGGCCACGTTTTAGCGCTTTTCGACGACTGTGCGACGGCTCGGGGTCGCCTTTCGCCGTATTTCGGATCAGGGTAACCACGCGATTCCCCCTCTCCCGTTTCTGTCTCTTCCTCCTCGATCTTCAGCTTCCACCCTTCATGTCTGCTTCGCTCCGTATCCTCCTGTCGACACGACTCACTCAGCAACTTTTTAATCACCCCCGGCGAACAAAGGTGACCGAACCAACGGGTGTCCGCGAATAAACCCGGTGATCTTTGTTACCCACCTTTGCCACCCCCGCGCGTCGGGATTCGTCTATCAGGCCGCTTGCTTTGATATGTCCCGCTTGATGCGGTCAATCGTAATTGAGGGGAAAACATGGACGACGGTATACTGGGTCAGTGGAATTGATTCCGGCCTCGTGTGTGCATTAGGGATATTGCGTTTTCGAGACGGAGCCGCTTCGGACCGGATACCACGTTTTGCACTCACTGCAATTACGAACCGTGACACGTCCCTATTATAAATTCGGCGGATCCTTTCTTTGCCGATAACGGCCCCGCTACTCCCGATAACGGA
>CM052203.1:5432955-5443644 GCA_028455805.1 Lasioglossum figueresi | reverse complement strand
ATAATCTCCCAAGCTCCTCCTTCATTCGACAGGCGTTCGGTGGGGAGAACCACCAAATTGAAACAGGAAAATTTCAAGAGACTCTTCAACAAAATTCCGGTACAATTGTGCCGAACGAAATAACCGATAAAAATACAAATCTTAGTAACAACCTTGGCACTTCGGAGTCTTAACAATTTATTTAATCGGCTGTAAATTGAGAAATTCAATTTTTTGCGAGAACTCTCCACCCCTACCGTAATCTCCCAAGCTCCTCCCACATTCGACAGTCGTTTGGTGGGGAGGACCCACAAGTAGGGACGAGACCCAAGGTCACGAGGTGTCGACAACGCGATTGCGTTAGTAACCGGAAGAGCTTCGTCGCTAGCGAGTCTCCTTCATCAAGAGACAGCCAACGACGCTGCTCTACTTGTTCGCCCACGTGTTTCGTAATTATTTCACGTAGTCCCGGCACCAGCTTCAATTAATTGCAAGCCGAAACGAAAGGAGCGTGGCACGGTAGCTTTAATAATGCGAAATTCTCGTTCCCGTTCTCTCTTCCCGGCCGTTTGTGTTCTCCACGCTCTCCCTCTCTGTCTCTCTGTCAGTCAGCGCGTATGTACAACTCTGTCGGACATCAGAGACGAACTTTCGAGCATCGCGCCACCGGCAAATGGAGTTAACGACCGTGGAAAAATACGAAACCCGAAACTGACCACATTTTTCACCATCTGAAAATCGGATCATTCGTGGTCCTGTTTATTATTCGATCGGCAATGATAATTTTGAATTACACCTTCTACAGAGGTATTTCCGTTAGATTTGCTCTTCGAGTTCATAGATGGAACAGCCTCGATTAAAGTTGGAATGGTCTCGGATTAAAGCTCCGGGATACGAGCGAAGAGAAGAGAGGCCTGAAGAGTCGAACCAGGAGTAGTGTGTACCGGTAAGCTGTGTAATGCTCGAGCAGGATTGTATTCGGTTTAAAGTGTCCGGCACACGAGCAGGCATTAACAACGCTCACCTGGTGCCACTGATTCTGCCGCTCATCACATGATATCAAGCGAGCTTATGCGATTATCCTGTTCAAGACGCGAACTGTTACTACCCACTTTATAATCTCTCCTGTTACGCATATGGGTTTCCGAAAAATATACCCGGTGTCCCTCAACTTCCAATGCAACCCCGACATTGCCAATTTTATATTGGCATACCATTCCAATTTACAATTTCGATGTCTTCTCAAAGATAGACTTTAAACGTTTCTAACTTATTGTCCAACGTCGACCGATCTTGATGAAATTTTCCAAATACGTTTCATTCATACAGATCTAAGAAACGTGTTTTCTAAATTTTCTATTTAAGCTCACACGAAAGTGTCGCGAAATGCAACTTTTAGTATTTTCTCTGCAATTCCGACAAGTTGCAATTTTTGTCAAGGATTTTTGTCACGTTGTGTAGCAAACCAATTGTGCTAACTTGTCAGCAAAGTTCAAATCGTATGGTCCAATATTTAACTTTTAAGATATTTAACTTTTTCAATATTGTACCGTGCGATTTGTACTTTTCTGAGAAATTAGAAGAATTGGTTTCCTACATTTAACTATTTAACACTACTATTTATTTATTTCACACAGTGGTCCAATATTTAAAAAGAGTTTTCTAAATTTTCTATATAAGCCCACACGAAAGAGTTGCGAAATTCAACTTTTAGTGCTTTCTCTGCAATTCCGGCAACTTGCAATTGTTTTCAAAGATTTTTGTCACGTTGTGTAGCAAACTAATTGTGCTAACTTCTCAGAAAAGTTTAAATCGTATGGTGCACTATTTAACTTTTAAAATATTTAACTTTGTAAATATTGAATCGAACGATTTGAACTTTTGTGAGGAGTTGGAACATTCGGTTTCCTACATTTAACTATTTAACACTACTATTTATTTATTTCACGCAGTGGTCCAATATTTAAAAAGCGTTCTGCAAATTTTCTATGAAATGATTGCGAAATACAACTTTTAATAATTTGGCTGTAATTCCGACAACTTTCAATTTTTTTCAAAGATTTTTGTCACGTTGCGTAGTAAACTAATTGTGCTAACTTCTCAGCAAAGTTGAAATCGTATGGTCCACTATTTAACTTTTAAAATATTTAACTTTTTAAATATTGAATCGAACGATTTGAACTTTTCTGAGGAGTTAGAACAATCGGTTTCCTACGTTTAACTATTTAACACTACTATTTAGTTATTTCATACAGTGATCCAATATTTAAAAAGTGTTTTCGAAATTTTCTATATAAGTCCACACGAAAAAGTTGCGAAAGCCAACTTTTAGTATTTTCTTTGCAACTACGACAATTTTCAATTTTTTTCAAAGATTTTTGTCACGGTCTGTAGCAAACCAATTGTGCTAACTTCTCAGAAAAGTTCAAATCGTATGGCCCAATATTTAACTTTTAAAATATTTAACTTTTTAAATATTGAATCGTTCGATTTGTACTTTTCTAAGAAGTTACAACAATTGGTTTCCTACATTTAACTATTTAACACTACTATTTATTTATTTCATACAGTGATCCAATATTTAAGAAGTGTTTCTGTATTTTCTATGTAAGCCTACATGAAAGAGTTGCGAAATACAACTTTTATCTTTTCTTTTGCAATTCCGACAACTTGCAATTTTTTTCCAAGATTTTTGTCACGTGTGTAGCAAACCAATTGTGCTAACTTCTCAGAAAAGTTCAAATCGTATGGCTCAACTTTTAAAATATTTAACTTTTTAAATATTGAATCGTTCGATTTGTACTTTTCTAAGAAGTTACAACAATTGGTTTCCTACATTTAACTATTTAACACCACTATTTATTTATTTCATACAGTGGTCCAATATTCAAAAAGTTGATCAGCACCAAAATTCATCGATTAATACCTCCGCTACCACGTTGAAATATCAAGCAGCATAAATAGAGTTGGCGTGGTAGGGGTAGGCAGGGTTAGGTAGACAGTGTAGATGAAGCACATATAATCTTGCTGTACGTCACTGCGGATTTTTCCTAGCGGTATTCGCCTGGGATAACCGAGAGAAGTGAGCAGGTTATGGTCCGAAGATCCCTATCGGTTTCGAGTTCGTTCAAGAATGGGTTAAAGGACGAACAGTTTCTCGCGAAGAGGGGTAGCTAAGGAGAAGGGTTGTACGGGGAACGAAGAAAGTAGTGGCGGCTAGAAATTGCGTGGAAAGGGGTGCAAAATGGGGTGGGGGGAATAGAGAATCGGAGAGTGCCTGCGGCTGAGCACTCACTTATAGCTGCCACAGGCCCCTGGGTGTCGTATCTTTGTCAGTGGTGTCTCCGACACTACATTACGCTGCTTTATGGTGTCTAAAGTCTTGGGAAAGGAGACTGCGGCTTTCCTCGACTCGCGATTAAGGTATTGCTGTCCAGTCTCTCGGCGCACCCCTGTCGCCAAATTGCTAATGTATCGTCACCGGACTGGACTCTCCACCTAGAAATCACCAACGTGAATGCCAAGCATCCTCGAATATATTCGAGAAATTTTTCCGAACTCTTTCAGCATCGAGTACTTTCGTTTAAAACGCCCCTGCGTTCCTGGCACGGTTGCTGGGATCTGATAACAAAATGATATCCACCGGAGAACTGTGCGTGTGTGTCTGTGATTCATGTTTCTTGACGTCAGAAAATTTTTATTTAGCTTATATTATATTTGAATTAATATTAACTTTATATTATTAGACTGCGGATTTGATGTATTTGTGACAGAAATGAATTGGAGTTATTTAAGACAGTTAAAAATATTAGAAGAATTTGAAAATACTGTCATATTATTTTCAACCTATTAAACATATTAAGATAGGAAATGAATTTCTATTTCACTCCAGTTTGTTGCAATTCAGGTAAAAAAAAATTTATTTTGTATAAAGATCAGCTGTCTATATATTATATTTGAATTAATATTGAATTTATATTATATTAGAATTAATATTAATTTTATATTATCAGACAACGAATTTTATGTAGTTATGACAAAAATGAAATGGTGTTATTTAAGACAGTAAAAATATTAGAAGAATTTGAAAATACTATCATATTGCTTTCAACCTATTAAACATATTAAGATAGGAAATGAATTTCTATTTCACTCCAGTTTGTTGCAATTCAGGTAAAAAGAATTTATTTTGTATAAAGATCAGCTGACTCTATATTATATTTGAATTAATATTGAATTTATATTATATTTGAATTAATATTAACTTTATATTATTAGACAGCGGATTGTATGTAGTTATGACAAAAATGAATTGGTGTTATTTAAGACAGTAAAAAATATTAGAAGAATTTGAAAATACTGTCATATTATTTTCAACCTATTAAACATATTAAGATAGAAAATAAATTTCTATTTCACTCCAGTTTGTTGCAATTCAGGTAAAAATTGTTTATTTTGTATGAAGATCAGCTGTCTATATATTATATTTGAATTAATATTAACTTTATATTATTAGACAGCGGATTGTATGTATTTGTGACAAAAATGAATTGGAGTTATTTAAGACAGTAAGAATATTAGAAGAATTTGAAAATACTATCATATTGCTTTCAACCTATTAAACATATTAAGATAGGAAATAAATTTCTATTTCACTCCAGTTTGTTGCAATTCAGGTAAAAATTGTTTATTTTGTATGAAGATCAGCTGTCTATATATTATATTTGAATTAATATTAACTTTATATTATTAGACAGCGGATTGTATGTATTTATGACAAAAATGAATTGGTGTTATTTAAGACAGTAAAAAATATTAGAAGAATTTGAAAATACTGTCACATTACTTTCAACCTATTAAACATACTAAGATAGGAAATAAATTTCTATTTCTCTCCAGTTTGTTGCAATTCAGGTAAAAAATTTTTATTTTGTATAAAGATCAGCTGTCTATATATTATATTTGAATTAATATTAAATTTGTATTATATCGAAAATTTATTTCTCAAGATTAATGCGAACCCAACAGAAGTGAATCGCCAGGATTAGGTGAGAGCAATTTTGGAGTTCGCCGGGCTATGAAAAAGTTGGTGAATCGGGGACACTTAATCGGCGTTTTCCATATCAAAGGGGCAAGTTCAGGGAGCGTGGCCGACTTAAAGGGTGGTGGAAATCGCGAAACTGTGTTCCAAGAAATTATCGAACTCGAGGCTTAAGGACGCGGAAAATTTCGCTTCTCGTCGAGCGACCGGAATTCCATTTTGATTTTCCATCCCCGGGAACTTCTCTTTCCTTCACTATTCTTTTCCCCCTTCCTCCGCGAGGGAGGTTTCTCTCTCGCTTTCTATCTCGGCGTATATATGCCTTCACTCTTTCGCTCGTTGAACCCCTTTGACAGATACTCTCCTAAGAAGTTCTTGCGTTTCCAAACGGAAAGACCGCCGGCACGCGGCATCTATACGTGTATACCTGGGTGCCTTTACCCTGGCGAGAGCAACCCTCCCAGTACGTACACGCTTTTTACCCCCTCGTACGAAACCCCTTCTCACTCGTTTCTCTCTCAATCACCCCTTAATGCACACTCCAGTCGTGTCTACTTCAATCCCTAATGCTCGCCGTTTTTGCCCCGAGAAACTCGGACCAACAAATTCTTTTCCCTTTCGCCTAACGTATGACATTTATCGACTGGATGCGCCACCCTTAATTTATCGTTTCGTCGATATCGAATCGCGAATAGCGCCGGTGTCAACATTTTGCCGGATCGATCCCGCTGACAAAATCATCCCTTCGAGAAAAAATGAATAGCCAGAGAGGTGTGACCACCGCCATTTTGTATTCCGAGTTGAGGAAATTCAATCAATTCTTTATTATATTGGTTGGGAACGAAAATTCGTAGCGGTTTTAAATGAACATTATTGTTCGCTACTGTTTTTTAATTTAATTCAGTCCACATTTTAGTATAATAAATTAATATAAGTATTATTGTTATACTTACCGTTGAAATATGTCACAATTAATCTATTGTTCGCGCAAGGAACGATCGATTCAATATCGGTGTATTTCAGTTTGTTTACGAAACCGTTGGTTGTTTGTTCGTAGTATCGTTCAATTTTCTGATCCTCACTTGACGTGTGACATTTAAACTGAACAGACGTGGTTTGCTTGTGTTAATGAAACTCCGTTGAGTTAATTTTGAGCGGATTATTTAATTGCACAATCTAACATACGATGCTGTTCACTCGAATAGCCTCGAATACTCCAAATAACAAATGAACGACGTCGAGGAAGAATTCGATTCTCTTTCCGTAAATCATGATAGTAGTAGGAAAATCCGTTTGGTCCATCCAGATTGAAGTTTTTCTCATGTGAGTAAATTATATTGTACCATTGTTGAGTCCAACTCGTATGCGTTCTAGCAAATTGGAGTCGGGCTTCAATATGCCTTATCATCAACGCAGGTTTTCTTTGCATTTCCTTGGGCTTTATGTATAAAACTCTTTGTATGGCGCGTTTAATAGTTGAAACTGACGTTTTTGTTCCAACTTCCTGTTTGACCTTCTTAAGGGAAACTGCTGCATTCGAAATTGTACGTAAAATTGATCTACTTTTCCTCTCCGTTGTAGCTCGTTTTGTTCTCCCTTTATCATTTTTTTGAAATTATTCATTACTTTAGCACTCGTGTTAATTCTTTTTCCAATTTCTCGGTTTAAATACCCTTCTTCTTTTAAAACTTTAATTTCTCCAATTTCCTCAACTGTCAATGACTTTCCGCCCATATTAGCACAATGATAATAACGATACAAAAAATAATGGATACAATATTTAACATAGATGTGAAGATCAGATGTCTCGTCTGATCTATCTCAAAGCAACAACTAACAATGACTAAACAATGTGAGACTATTCATGTGGAAGCATCTTATTTTTACAAATACAAAGTTTCTTGCAAATGTTCATATCGATGTAAACATATATCACTTACAAATTCATATTATAAACGAATTTAACAAATAAGCAAGAATTTTGCCCACAATTCCTTTCTTTCCAGCTGAATATCTCGAAAAGTATGAAAGATATTAAAAAAGTGTAAAACACGTATCCAAGGATTTCGAGGGGGCAAGAGGGGGGCAGTATCAGTTTTTAATTTGGGTGGCGTTTTCAAGGGCATTTGGAGTTCAACTTGGTTTCTTCAAATGGATACCTATATTTTTTATTATGTGATCTTACTGTACGTAAAAAGACCAGCAATTTTCGTACGATACTTTTTTTTTTATCTGAGCACTAATTTTGGAGATATTTAAAGAGAAGTAGAGCGAGTCATACTTATACCGCGAGAAAGTTTGTAATTTCTTTATAACTATAACAAATTTTCAAAATGTTCTCCGTTGTTTTCTAAACAATGATACATACGTTTTTCAAATTCTGAACAAACATTTTTGAAGATAAAAAACCAACTCGACTCGACTCAAACCAATCCCAAATAAAAAATTGATACTGACTCCCTCTTTCCCCCTCGAAATTCTTGGACACGTGTTGTACACTTTTTCAATATCTTTCGTACTTTTCGAGATATTCGGCTGGAAAGTTTTCAAATGAACACCCTGTACATATTTTCACCCGAAGCTAGTAAAGTGAACAGCACTGTGTATAAGTATAATTATATTATACTTCCGAATATAAGTAATATTATACTTATACTTATAATAAATTAATTTCTAAAGGAATAATTTTAGTCGTAAGTTAATATGTTTTCGATAACTGACTCCAATATTAAAACGGTATTATTACAAGGGTAAAGTCTGAATTAAAATCGACTCGTTCCGGCAGACAGAATCCATGAATCACTTCCACCGTGCGCTACCTTCCAAAAGATAATTCCTGCCGGTGGTCGGTATCATTCCGATTGGTATGACACGGAGTGATTTAATTTTTCGAAATCGCTACCATTAATTTCCGACAGCGAACAGTCGGGGGGTAGTAGTAGAGAAACAAACTGAATAAATCTGTCAGTTCGTAAGATTGAATATCGAATGTGACGGTTCGTTGATGTTCATAAATCACCGATTTAAAACGGTGAAATCAAATGATTCTGAACAAAATAAAAAATACCACGATAACGAGCGAATTAAACAAATAGCTTAAATACAGTTCATCAGAAATGAATGTTAAGAGGGGCGAATGAAACCAAGAGGCGAAATAAAAGCTTGAGAAAGTCAAACGAACACAAAACAAGCTATCATCGAAACAATAGCTCCAAGCGACACTAATTAAAATAATGAACAATACGAGCTCCGACAAAGGGAAAGACAATGCCCGAAAGCAATATTAACCCGGCAGGTATTGCAAACAATTGCAATATCCAGAAAGCTGGGAAGCACGGAAGAATAGTGAAAAGAATCACCAGTGTAAAAGCCGGAAGGTATTGTTATACTTGCAAAACAATTCAGTGACCCCGGTTAAAAATTTTAATTAAACAGGCTCGTGGGTGGGTGGAATAATGCTTCGCTCCGTTCCGGAGTGCATTATCACGATTATGATAATGTTTAGCAGAACTGATTGCGGCTGATAGCTCGCCTCATCGCAGGGAAAACCGATTAAACCGGCGCGCACGTGGAAAAAATTAAGTTCGGTATAATAGCGATTTCGCCTAGCGTAAAACAGTCGTTCCGCTGTGTTATTCCGGCCGCGCTTCTCGCATCTCGAACAGTTCGGGAACACCAGAGCGAGAGAGAGAGAGAGCGAGAGGGGTTGGAAGGGGGTGGGACCGTAAAAAAGTAAGGATTTTTTCAGGTAGAAAATTAAAGCGAGAGCTTAGGAGGAGCCCTCGAAATAAAACACTAATTCGGATGGATCGATGCGTTCTCTAGAGTTCGTCAACAAGAAACCGCGAGGGGTAGCCCCAGGGGGAGAGAAATATTCGCGAGGATGCTGCTGCTGCACGCCGTGCCGTGCCGGTATAACTTGAATATATTAGCGGTAGATGTACGGCAAAGATTGTGCATCCCGCCTTCAATTATAACCAGAGGAATAATAATGAGAACATACCTCGTGGTCGGAGTTATTTTAACGAGAATAACAAAGATATCGTATTTCCATTCGTTTTCACGAATGTTACAGAAATGTTCCGCTTTGCCGCGTCTCCCGCGTGGCGGGAATTGTTGCTCAACCCGTTTTGATAGAATTAAATCTGACTTTAATTAGCGCGGCGAGCGGAAATGGATTTTTAATAATCTTGCGGGCAATTTGTATATTCTATTGACATTTGTAAATTAGAAATTTTTACATTTAGAAGTTTTTAAACTAGCTCGCGGGGTTGCCCTTTAAAGTATTTGATGTTAAGGGTATAAAACTTTCAGCTTGTTTACATCTATATTCAAATTTATCTTTCATCTACTAGTTCGATAGCGCTTTTGTTATTTCAACATTACATGGAATTCATTTAGTGTTAATATCCTGTTCGCTTAAATATCTGGAAACAAGGAATATATGACTTAGACCACTTTCATAATTATGGGCACATATGTACAGTTACTCGAATTAATATTCGGACGCTCTAACAAAGACGATAACTTTTTTAATATTGTACTATACGATTTGAACTTTTCTGGGTAGCTAGAGCAATTAGTTTACTAAAGGATGTGAAAAAAGTTTTTTTTTTAAATTACAATTGATCGGAATTCCAGAAAATACGCTAAAAGTTGCATTTTACAAGTTTTTTATGTGAGCCTATATTGAAAATTTAAAAAATACGTTTTGCAGATCTGTGTCAATTAAACATATTCTGAAAATTTCTTCAAAATCGGTTGACGTTGCAATGAGCTACAAACGTTTGAAGATGGTCAAAATTGCAGATTTTCACGATTTTCGGCCATATGTAAGAATTCTTACATCTTTCAATACCTGTCGTTTTCTCCCGCATCAACCGATTACGATGAAATTTTCACAGTGCAAATAATTGACACAGATCGACAAGATGTATTGTTTAAATTTTCAATATAGGCCCACATAAAAAAGTTCTAAAATGCAACTTTTAGTATTTTTTCTACAATTCCGATCAATTGTAATTTTTTGAAAAATTTCTTTTCACATCCTGTAGTAAACAAATTGCTCTAGCTTCCCAGAAAAATTCAAATCGTATAGCACAATATTTAAAAAGTTATCGTCTATTTTACATCGTCCGAATATTAATTAGACCAACTATGTATGTACACTCCTGCTCAAAAATATGTGCTTATGAAATTGTACAATTTAATTATTACAATCTCTTGAATAAATACAAGTTTCTTTCGGCAGGGCCAATACTGTTCCAATCTACGATGATCCATTAGCGTGGTTTGCTGTCTTCTCAAGACAATAATTATTATTATTGGCGAGATATCTATTGAATTAAGTATTAACTGTATAAACTGGACCGCGTAAAAAATTAAACGTGTTGTCTATATACTTTTGAGCGCGATTGTATATATCATAGACATAAAAATAATTCTTTTATTTATCGAGAAAAGCATTCAAGAAGTTTTAAAAAGATATATAAAGTGGGTACCCGGTTATCGACATAAGGGTTGAAAAAAGACAATTTCGGAATACGAAACTCACATAATTATTATTAAAATATATCTTCTGTAGTACTGTGTAAACTGGACCGCATAAAAAATGAAACGAGTCGTCCACATAATTTTAAGCGGGAGTGTATATATCATAGACATAAAAA
>CM052203.1:5422302-5432351 GCA_028455805.1 Lasioglossum figueresi | reverse complement strand
GTCGTCCACATAATTTTAAGCGGGAGTGTATATATCATAGACATAAAAAATAATTCTTTTATTTATCGAGAAAAGCATTCAAGAAGTTTTAAAAAGATATTTAAAGTGGGTACCCGGTTATCGACATAAGGGTTGAAAAAAGACAATTTCGGAATACGAAACCCACATAATTATTATTAAAATATATCTTCTGTAGTACTGTGTAAACTGGACCGCATAAAAAATGAAACGAGTCGTCCACATAATTTTAAGCGGGAGTGTATATATCATAGACATAAAAAATAATTCTTTTATTTATCGAGAAAAGCATTCAAGAAGTTTTAAAAAGATATATAAAGTGGGTATCCGGTTATCGACATAAGGGTTGAAAAAAGACAATTTCGGAATACGAAACTCACATAATTATTATTAAAATATATCTTCTGTAGTACTGTGTAAACTGGACCGCATAAAAAATGAAACGCGTCGTCCACATAATTTTGAGCGGGAGTGTATATGTATGCGTATGTACCGAAATCTAATTTTTGGTAACGTTAGATGCGTAAAATTGGATATAGAAACCCGAAGCTGTAAATAGAGTTGGAAGTTGCACGTAACTCAAGGGTGGTGCGCCACTTGATCGTGTACAGGATGAAACTACCAAACCACCGGCGATTGATAGTAATTACTGTAGATTATTGCAGCCGTGATTTATACAGAAAGCTAAAATTACCCTTCAATTACAATTTGCTTCGTGCTCAATTTCGTGCGGCGTTGATTAATGGTACGACGCGGAGGGCTGCGCAACCATCGATGACGATAACGATGAACACGAACGAAACTATTCCGCAAAAATGCCGCAAACAGAGCCTCGATTACGTATTAATCATTCTACCATGCCGGGGGCTGCGGCAAAATACTTTTACCTCCATTTTTAATCCTGATACGCAGCGCACGCGATTATTCATACGTTCAATATAATCACGTAAACCTCAAAACCATAAAAATAATTTACTTCACTTTTTTCTCGTTCATTTTGCAAACAAATAAAGCACAGAACTTCTACGTTTTCAGATATAATAATGATTAGACTGTAGATTTTATTGCAATTTCCAATTTCCCAATTACCAAAGCTGGTCAAATGCAATTATCTTGTTTAAATTGATAAAATTCTGGACAATTTCACAATTTCGTTCGATAGAGACTCATCGTTCAGCGTACGGAATTCAGAATTCGCATAAATAGCTCAGGGCCAATCACAGTGTTCATCCCCTTGCAGTTGTTCCAGACTGTAATTGATCCCGAGTAGAACTAGAGAACTAGCGGTGTTCCTGTTCGTCGAATCGCACCAGACACGCATGATTAACCCGAGTATGGTTGCCGGAACGAAGTTCGGCACGATGACTCTAAGACCCACTGCAACAAGTTTCCATTTGCTTTAATCATCTTACGCGGGTGCGTTCAGTCGGTATGACTTTGCAAACTTTCACCCGTATATTTCAGGTGGTTACATTAAGGGAAGCGATTATTTCCCCACGGGCGGGAAACTCTTTGACCGGGTCGGATAAGGCCCCCACTCGCCTTACCACATACGAAGAATGATAAAGCATAATTTATGAGCCGATAATAACCTGTCCTCCCAGTAATTCATTTCGAGTTTTCAAAGTGTCACTGAATTTACCATCTGCCCGATCTCGTGCACCGGAAGAACTCCATCTTGAAAAATATACATGAACAGATCAATTCTAATCAGCAGTAAAAACTCCATTTTATTCTCGATTTAAAGAATTTCATCAACTGTATAAAAATATTGATTAATGCTGGACTAGAAAAATAGAGAATAAAAGTGCTATTTTATTAACGAATAGTGAAAAATTATACTTTTTCAAACTAAAGCAGTAATGAATATTTAAGGAAAATATTAGAACGTTTCTTAGTTCATTATTCTACAGACATTTACACGGTTCTGTTTGAATTATATCATTAATTCAGAGACATACAATACACGGACGATTTAGCAACTCTGCAGTCAAAGAAAACTGAAAGATGTCTTCCAATATTTGTCGCGCCACAAAACGACCCAGACGTCTTGCAAGACACTAGAAAAGTCTGCGACCTATTTTTCAATTGTTTGCAAGCTTTGTCTGAAAGAGACAAACAGCGCTCCTTCATGAACAAAAGTGGGGCCAGGTTAATTAATTTAAACTGAGCGATTCGGTAGATCTTCTAAGAGAAATCTGGCTGCAGGTTTTTACAGACGTTCCACCGTTTTAATACATTTTTTCAATCTGTGATTTCCACAACCAGATTAAATTAAAAAAATTTTAAACAGAATTATTTGATTCAAGAATATTAATAAGAGACATCTGGCTGCTCCTTTTTACAGACGTTCCATCGTTAATACATTTTTCAATCTGTGATTTCTACAACCAGATTAAATTAAAAAACGTTTAAACAGAATTATGTGAGTCAAGAATATTAATAAGAGAAATCTGGCTGCTCGTTCTTACAGACGTTCTACCGTTGTAATACATTTTTCGATCTGCGATTTCTACAACCACATTAAATTAAAAAATGTTTTAACAGAATTATTCGAGTCAAGAATATTAATAAGAGTAATCTAGCTGCTCATTTTTACAGACGTTCCACCGTTTTAATACATTTTTCGATCTGCGATTTCGACAACCAGATTAAATTAAAAAACGTTTAAACAGAATTATTCGAGTCAAGAATATTAAGAAGAGAAATCTGACTGCTCGTTTTTACAGACGTTCCACCGTTTTAATACATTTTTCAATCTGTGATTTCTACATCCAGATTAAATTATAAAACGTTTAAACAGAATTAATCGAGTCAAGAATATTAATAAAAGAAATCTGACTGCTCTTTTTTACAGACATTGCACCGTTTTAATACATTTTTCGATCTGCGATTTCGACAACCAGATTAAATTAAAAAACGTTTAAACACAATTATTCGAGTCAAGAATATTAATAAAAGAAATCTGACTGCACGTTTTTACAGACGTTCCACCGTTTTAATACATTTTTCGATCTGCGATTTCTACAACCACATTAAATTAAAAAATGTTTAAACAGAATTATTCTAGTCAAGAATATTAATAAAAGAAATCTGACTGCTCGTTTTTACAGACGTTCCACCGTTTTAATACATTTTTTCGATCTGTGATTTCGACAACCAGATTAAATAAAAAATATATTAAAACAGAATTATTCAACGGATTGCTCTCCGCTTTTAATTCTTTGAAATATTCTTGAAGAACGTTAACAGAAATCGTTTGATGCGTTTTTCATAGCCGTCGATCAAGTTCGACGAATTAATCGTAATCTGCTAAACTAATTCTTGTAGCAGCGCAGAGAAGCTGGAGTGGCTTGTTCCACTTTGGAAAAAGTTATTATAATTCAAAGGGAGCTCGGGCGGAATACAAGAGTCGCGGTAAGTAGTTTGCGCGAGTCTGAGCAATTTATTATATCGTAAAATAAGGTCTTGTAGAGGGTTTTATTCGATCATCGTTGGAACCATCGCGCATCTCGTTCCTCCGGTTGCCTCAAAGAGAGTCTAACAAGTCATATCGGTAGAAAAATTTCTGTTCCTCGAATAGAAGACTTGTTCGTATTCTCTCTCCTTTCTATCGCGTCCCTTACCTTGTAATTTAATTCGCTTTAAAACGTTTGACAGGAATAAAGATGAAAGTTTGTTCCGGTATGCATGTACATGTGCAGAGACTCCACGACGGCTGCTTGTTACTGTTTTGTCTTTATCATTTTCTCTCTCTTGGCGCCCTCTCCACCGGCGATTTACTTTACAAAACGTTCCCTTTTCCCGTGCTGCTTGTTAGCCGACTGCAAAGGCGCGACATTTTTATTTCGAGAACCGTGGGATAACTTTTGCGCGACGGGAATCCACGATACATTTTCATCTGTATTCAACTATTCCCTCATAATTTCGTCGCGGATTTGTTTGTGTAAATTCGCTCGGGGCTCGTGGGAATATCGATGGATTCGACGTAGACCGAACGTCGACGTACTGTTTTATTCGCCGATCAACTACACATGCTGCATCCAATCAGATGTTATCATCCTACCGGCTAATCCATCTTCCCTTCTGTTTATCTCGAACTGTAGCGAAGAATTTTAATTAAAATCCGGGGAAGGAAATATTAATTGACAAAAATGTTGTCCTGTGAGAGCTCGAGTAAGCTTGTCTGGTCCGTGTAACGTCGTCTGTCACTTTAATGTGACCGTTCTAAAAACTTTGCTGAATCCATCATGTCGAGGAACTGTGGACATAGTATTATCGTGTCGTGATCTCATAGCTGACGTCTACGCGTTGTTCGTCCGGGATCTCCGAGGCAAACAAAAATTATTCAGGCTCATTGAGTACTCGGGAAGAGGAAAGTTGTTTTTGTTTCATACCTGTTTGCGAAATTCCATTTATTTTGGACGGAGGGTCGCGATCTACTCGAAACAAACGGAAAAGAAGAATCTAAGATTATTTTTCTGACACTTTCAGAGAACAATTTTTACTGAATTCCTGCATGCGCCAGTTGGCGCAGACGTTGATAAAATATGATTTTATATTTATTTTGTAGATACAGTGACTCCCACTAATATCCGGGCGCTCTTAAAACGACGATAACTTTTTTAATGTTGGACGGAGATTAATATTGGAGAACTTAGAGATGATTCAAAGATGGTAAAGATTGAAATTTTTCAGGATTTTCGGCGTCTAACTGCAATCAATCTAAAACGTAAAATGCAATTTTTGAGAAAAAGTTCTTTTCACTGAAGATCACATTGTATTGCATATTCCAATGTTAAAAAGGTTTTTTTAGAGCGTCTAAATATTAATGGAAGTCACTGCATTAATATTTGAGATTGATTAAGATAAATAGTGTGCGCACGATGGAAGCTCGCAGATGTTTACCAACTATCAAGAAAGTGAAGCGAGGTGATTTTGCAATGATTAGGGCCCCGAGGCTTCGTCATTTCAGTCCGCCTGCTTCCAGCTGGTCAACACGAACGCTGCTATACAGGCTGTCTTTCAAGAGGATGTTTAGAAAACGTTCTACGAGAGTGTTCATAAATATGACCAGGTCATCCAACACCTTCCTCAAACGTCTATTCAATTCGTGGACACTCTCCTCGGAAAATTCAGCTGTTTCATCCCTATCTGCATTCAATTATTTTTTCACTTCGTTATTTTACAATCAACATTATCAAGAGAATTTCCAGAAGGAGAATGTAAACACATTGTAATTCCTTCTATTTTATAAAAGAACTAAAATTTTGCTAAATAGATTTTCCAATTAAATGAATACAATTTGGACAGCAAATGTTAGGTGCGCCACCAAAATTGATGGATCTGCCTCTGCGCATTAAATTATTTTTCCACTTCGGTATTTTGCAATTATCATTATCAAGAGAATTTTCAGAAGGAGAATTTAAAACATTGAGTCATTCTTTCTATTTTATAATAGAACTGAAATTTTGATTAATAGATTTTCTAATTAAATAAATTCAATTTGTACAGCCAATGTTAGGTGCGCTATCAAAATTGATGTGCCTGCTTCTGCACATTAAATTATTTTTTCACGTTGTTATTTTGCAATCATCATTATCAAGAGAATTTTCAGAAGAAGAATTTAAAACACATCATAATTCTTTCTATTTTATAGAACCACAAAATTTTTCTAAATAGATGTTCTAATTAAATAAATACAATTTGGACAGAAAAATGTTAGATGCGCTATCAAAATTGATGGACCTGCCTCTGCACATGAAATTATTTCTTCACTTCATTATTTTGCAATCATCATTATCCAGAGAATTTTCAGAAGGAGAATTTAAAACATATTGTAATTCCTTCTATTTTATACAAGAACTAAAATTTTGCTAAATAGATTTTCTAATCCAATAAATACAATTCGGATAGCAAATGTTAAGTGCGCTACCAAAATTGATGGACCTGCCTCTGCACATGAAATTATTTTTTCACTTCATTATTTTGCAATCATCATTATCCAGAGAATTTTCAAAAGGAGAATTTAAAACATATTGTAATTCCTTCTATTTTATACAAGAACTAAAATTTTGCTAAATAGATTTTCTAATCCAATAAATACAATTCGGATAGCAAATGTTAAGTGCGCTACCAAAATTGACGGGCCTGCCTCTGCACATTAAATTATTTTTTCATTTCGTTATTTTGCAATTATCATTATCAAAAGAATTTTCAGAAGAAGAATTTAAAGCACATTATAATTCTTTCTATTTTATAGAACCACAAAAACTTTTGTAAATAGAATGTCTAATTAAATAAATATAATTTGGACAGAAAAATGTTAGGTGCGCTACCAAAATTGATGGACATGCCTCTGCACATTGTAAAACCATGGATAGATGGGTTTTTGCCGGTGGAACCCATCGAGTATCGGTTGTTGACCCTCAACAGCTTTCAACCCGGTGCATGTGCTATGGTAAACGTCCATGAAAGTAAAACTAACAATAATTGAACCGAAAAGTTGTTACCCACGCAAACAATTCCCAAACAATTTTACAATGCAATAAATACTGCAAGAATAATAAACCGGCGCGTCTGTTCTGTTATTTAAGCGCCGACGAAATTTTCGTTGGACAACATCCGTGCAGCTGTAATTGTTTTCAAACAATTTAATAACGTTAGCCATCGATGGTGATAATGGCAGTCGGCGTGTGGAATTGAACGCGTGTATCTTTTACATTTAAAACAATGCAATTTCATTTATGAGTTTAAAATATCACGGATTTTAATATCACGGTTCAAAAGGTCAACAATCGAGCCTGTACCAGCGTGATTTCTACATTTTATTTATAAATATAGATAAATGCAATTGTAAAATCTCATGAAAATTTTATTTTCAATTTTTCACACAGCCAAATCCATGTAAAATAAAAACTGTTGAGACAAAAGCAAGAATGAAACTCTGTCTCCGAACGACAGTTTAATGTTAAAGAATTCGCGGTCGTTTGATGGTTGCGGGTATCAGTCCTCCGACAATCGAATCTTGGGCATTGAATGCATGGCCTCGACAGGAATTTCTATGGTGGAGAAAAAAATAGAAGAAAAAATATCCAAACCCCGTTGCAGATCCCCTGCGAAGTTCTTCGAGCACGCACGTTAACGTCAAAAGCCCATCCCGACGACGCCCCGGCATTAACGTTCATGATGGAAGTCACGATCTCTGCTTTCCGCGCTTTTTACTTCTCTTTTCTAAGGGCGTTACATTCAGAAGGAACACGAAGGGCAACCGGTGAGTAAACACGCGTTGAAAAATAAAAGGAACCTTTGAGAAACCAATAGCGTGCGGGATTGAAACAAACGCGATCGCGGCCAATGGAATCTTTTATTCCCTCCTTGCCTGCCTTGCTAGTCTGTATCCGATACAATCGTTTCTATACGTGCAGACCATTTACCAACGTGATATTAACTCTGGACTGAGGAAACCATTCGAAACAGCTTACCGTGGCTGATCAAATTATTAGAGCCACTTACAGGACGAGTTTACTTCGTAATGAAATTAAAATGATTCGGAATAAAAATCATGACGAGTAGACATACGATCATCACAAAAATGAGTACCTGCAATTCGAAAGAGTATAACAATTTTAAGAAATTCGAAGAAATTAGGAAACAACTTAATCTTCATCATTTTGCAATCGTAGCTATTTCAACTTGAAAATTACATATTTCTTTCGATATAGAAAAATTCCGTTCTACGATATGAAATTCAAATAATACCTCGTACAATATTTAAATGTTTAGTATTTATGGCTCCTGAAAATAATCAAACAATGCTAGAATATAAAAATCCACAGAATTTAATACGATTTTTACTTATCTCCGAGCTACAGGGTGAGGCTATAACTAAGACCACTTTGAATATTGTCGTTATTTGTAATAATATGAAAAAATGTTTTATACAAAACTTACACGGTATGGAGGGGGGCGTATTGTGACATAAACATTTTCTGCGTGGGTGGATGCATAGAGGAGATTTCAAGGTAACCTTGATTTTTTTAAATCGAAAGACCTACTTTCTGTATCATGAATCGATAGATTATCGAATTCTGAGTAAAAATGTATTGACCTTCATACGTCCTAAACCTAATAGTTAACGAGATATTATCCATAGAAGAAAGAAAATGATTTCGATAATATAATCGTATTGAAACATTTCAAAGCAAGGTATGTGCGAAAATATTTACATGTATTTTATTGTATATTTTAAATCGTATTCGTGTTCCAGTTATATTTATTACGTTTATTTGATTTTCTTATAGACAAAATGACAAAATTCAAGCAGTTGACTACCGAAGAACGGAGAATAGTTATTTAAATGCACAAAGGTGATTCGTTCAAAAAAATTGCAAAATTTTTTGAGAAAACACCGGCTGCCATCTTCAAAATTGTAACTGCATATAACAAAGACGGGACTCGGGAAAGTCACTACTGATCGTACGGATAAATGAATCATAAATATTTCGATAGCCTCTCCACGCTTGTCGGCACCAAAAATATCAGCAAAGTTAATGGAAGAAGGTAAAATAGTTCCGTCTATGCAAACTATTGGAAAACGATTACACGCAGCGGGTAGACATGGTCGTGTTGCAAGAAAATTGCCATATGTTAATAGAGTAAATATGAATAAACGTATGGAATTTTACGAAAGACTAAATTCCTTTACGAAAGGAAAAATATTATGGACTGACGAATCAATGATTCGTGTGAGACATAGTCATGGCAGGATGTATGTTTCGAGGAAAGGTGGTGAAGCGTTGTCATAGAATTGTACAAGACCGTCGGTAAAATCTATCGAACAAGGATTTATGGTCTGGGGATGCTTTTCAGCGTATGGTGTTTGCAAAATTGTGCCATTATGAGGTAGAGTTAATTCGAAGGATTATTTAAACCTTTTAATAGAAGTTATAATACCCGAAGGAAAGCGTCTAATAGGGGACGATTTTATTCTCCAGCAGTATAATGCACGTATCCACAAAGCAAAAATTTTGATGAATTATATTGAAGATCAGAATATTAATCTATTAGAATGGCCACCACAAAGTCCCGATCTATCACCGATAGAAAATATGTGGGCTACACTCAAATTAAGAAAGGCAGAGAAAACACCAAAAAATATTAATGAACTGGAACTTTTCATCATGGAAATTTGGGAAAATTTTTCTGCAGAAGAATGCAAAAAATATGCTATATCTGTTTTGGAAAGAATATCAAAAATGTCGCAAAGAAAAGGCTATCACTGTGGATACCGAAACACGCATTTACTTACTTTTGTGTTTCTTTTGTACTTCTTGTATTTATGTTATGTAAGAGACAATATTTTCTTCAAATCTGTAACTATTGGAAAAAATTGATTGGCTATTATTTCTTAGATAATTATTAGTTATTACGATAAATTTTTCATTTAAAAAAAATGCATAAATCTTACTGTAATTAACATTTTATCCTTGAAAAGCAGAATATTAACACACAGGATATTGATCATGTTTTATAGTAATGTCTCAACTTCCAACCAAATATGTTAGTGCTGTATTCGAAAATGTTCATTATATTGTCTCGATCTTAGTTTATAAGTTATCTTTGTAATGTTGGCATGCACAATTGCACAGCCTTGTGCATGCTGCTAATAATCCCATTTGGGGTTCTATAGCTTAATAAAAAGAAAAAAACTTACTTTTGTTATCCACTGTATTTAATAACGTAAACAACATTTTTAAACTAAGGGTTGAATATTAATCGAGGTTTTGTAACAGTGGTTGCCTGCACTCTCCGAGAGAGTGTTATACCAACAGGTACACAGCGGTGCAAGATGGTTGCCGTCCTGCAGGCGTTCCAGTAGGTGTTCCTCACGATAAGGGAGTAGGAAAGAATTTGGCCTTGACGAATCGATGAGTTGTGTGGTACACCATACACCGCTAGAATCATGTACGTACACGAGAATTGCAAGGGTCCAGTATTAACAAAATTGCGTCTCGCTTATGCATATTGGA
>CM052203.1:5402972-5422202 GCA_028455805.1 Lasioglossum figueresi | reverse complement strand
CGACAGAATTTAGCGGAGCCGCGAGAAGAAATGCTGGAACAAATGAAAATGCAGCAGTGTCGCGCCAGCATTTCTTCTCGCGGCTCCGCTAAATTCTGTCGAATAATGCGAATATCGCCTAAAAAACACAAAATTAGGCTTTCTGGGATAGTAAGCGCGCTAGATTCATCTTTTATCTAGCGATTGCGACTATGGAGAGGTTCCCAATATGCATAAGCGAGACGCAATTTTGTTAATACTGGACCCTTGCAATTCTTATGTACGTACATGATTCTAGCGGTGTATGGTGTACCACACAACTCATCGATTCGTCAAGGCCAAATTCCTTCCTACTCCCTTTTAACAATTCTTGAAAGTGCACGCATAGTAGATTTCGAGGTTCGATTTAAAGTTCGAACACTTTCTAGCTCTGCTGTACGCTGCTGCACAGATTACGGTATTTCGAAAGCGCGGAGGCGCTAAAGACAAAAGAGAGCAGGAGGATATCGATTTTTCGAGGCGGTGAGAGCCCTCAAATCCGTTTTCGCGTGCCGCAAAAGTCCCGGGCGCAGCTGTTGACGGGGCTAAGAGGGTAGGCCGAAGTGGTGGAATCCTGGGCTGAGAAGTCGTGGCCCCGATTAGGGAGATTATACCACCCGAGCAAGTAACAGAGTCGAGAACGATCATTCTCGAGACAACGAGCGGGCGGCAAAAAGGTTTGAATAGGAAACGGACCAGTCCAGGATAAGTGGAAGGGGAAAATACAGTATCAATGAGGCACACGTGAATGCACACACGAGAAAACGAAAGAGGCCCTGGCCTGCCCCGTGCAAACAGACGAGACGACGAAAAAGGGCGCCAACCTTTGAAAACGGCAGCGGAATAAGGGATGGCTGGGTCCCGGAGCAGACCTTTCCAGCCGCGATCACCGAGGGCGATGTTTACCCTCCACCTGCGGATTTACTCGTGCATACACGGAACAGCACTCCGGGGTAAAATGCATCTCTGGAGCATCCAGGAACGTCGAACAGTGTCCATTCGTGGGTTCTATGCCAGGTACCGCCGCCAACGATACCCCATTATTTTAGCACTGGTAAAAGGTCTCTTGCCCCCTTTCTCCCCCCGAGCTGAAAAATTTCTATAAGCCCTTTCTTCCGAGCTCTTCAATGCCCGCGTTTCCCAATTTTCAAATGGGCCGGCGACCTCCCGACAATCGTCCGCCGCCAACCTGTCGCCATTCTGACGATACAAAGCGCTACAATCGCGCTGCTCAACGTGGACAATTTGTTGAATTAGGTTGTCGCTCGTGACACGTCCGATTTCGAGAAGACTGAAACAGCATGTTCGATATCTTCATTGATTTGCAAATTGAATCGCGCTTGGCTCGTTCGGATAATCGAGGCTCCATTGAATCGCGGATTAAGCAGGCAATTACGATCCGAATTGTGTCGTGTTTGGTATCATTTTGATCGGACCGATGTTACGCGAATGTTGCATAAAGAAATAATTGAATGGAAATGTGTGAAATTGTGCAAGCTGGTCGCGAAGAAACGACTGCAGAGAATTCTATTCGCGGGCAGAACGAAACGGTCGCGACGACTGAGCAAATCTGCGAGAGTCGTGAATAGACAGTACGTATGTAAGCATGAATCGTGATTGATGTGATTTACCGTGAAGAAAGGAGCGCTGAACGGTCGACCGGTCTGGACGTTGCAGTGCTCGCACCTTTAAAAGTTTCCACGGGGTAATCTACAGAGAGATGTTCTTGCAGGACAGGTCAGAGCTTCGCGTGTATACCCGAGTGTTAATCCCTCTGCAGTAAGTGGCGCTCTCCGATTGAAAAAGCTGTTGGAAAATAGAAATGTTAGAAACAAAGTAATCCATTTCCTTCCGGCGTGGAAACAAATGGATGATAACGGTCCGACGGTAATTTCTGCGCCGGAAAGTATAATCTGTACGTGCCGGCTCTTTACATTTTACGAAAGAACAATTATCATCGTAAAAATAATTGCAACACCTACTTGAATTTGTGAATTCATCAATCGTGTTAATTTAATCTATTTTTACGTGTTGTTAGACGTCGCTAAAACTCTAAATAATAATAATAAATATAGTCTGGCGCGCTAAGGCACTTAGGGAGGGTAGTAAATTTTCGATGAAAGAGGAAACGCGTGGATACGGCGGGGATCGGGAATTAAATAAAAAATATACACGGTTGTATAAGTTTCATCCCCATACCCCGTTCACAATCGTAGAATATATTTACTCTCCATTTGCGGATTTACTTGTGCATACACGAAACAGCACTCACGCTAGAAACGCGTATCTCTTTCGCGTACTGTCTTTGCCAGCCGCGCCATCATCGACTACCATCAATCTGCGCTGTGCTGTGCAATATTTGTCAAATTATTGCGCGATAGGTGACACTGTATAACCGATACCGGTGCACCGCTAAAATATTAACGCGTGCGTGCGATTCTGTTTATTATACTGCAAACAGAGCTACCCTCCCGATTGGGATTAAAGCTAACTCGGATAATTCTGTCGAGTAACATGCGTCGAACACACGGAATAATTATGCAACCTTTTGATAACACGCTTTTCAATGAAAGAAACTGCAAATTTCTGATTAATTATAGTTCACTTTAATGGAGGTCATTGGCGACCTCGTGGTTTACAATTGATTATAACTCGACTGCGGATCTTTATGCATTTATGGATTCTGGAAATGCTCGAAAAAGGCTAGAATATAAAATTTGATAGAATTTTGTGCAGTTTCCATTTGATTTGAAATCTACAAAGGATGTTTCCATTCGAAATATGATTTTATTTCATTCCAGTTTCTTCAAATTTGTCGTGTTGTCATGTTGAATTGGTGAATAAACAAGATTTTTGTGAAATTTAGTATCGATAGATAAGAATTCTAAATCCAAACAAATAATTTGATTGTACAAAGGAATAACACTTTTATTCGAATTTCAACCAAGTCGAATTTTAAATAATCTAGCGACTTTTGGGCATGTGCATTAAATATCGTGTTGAAATAGAAAATGGACGAATAACCACCCCGAGGGGCACAAGGGGTGCATGATAATGCTAAATGACTACCGGTGAGTATTCTCGAGAAGAGACACATCTTTGTATCCTGCTAATTGTGAACCTGAAAAGATCAAGCGATGCTTACGAGTTTCACCCCCCAAAAGGGATCCATGTCAAACCAAAGGCATGGCGACTCCGCAAGAACGGTCGCGGAGTAAACAGCGTCCGTATTCACCGACAATAAATAATTTCACACGCCACACCGTTCTTTTTCACGGCAGATGTTATCTCGACCACGCGGACCAAAGGGAAATTAGCTTGATGCGCTTCGAGCTCATCTTTAAAATCCAGCTGCGAACTAGAGCCACCATCCACTACGACTTGTTTCACAAAAATATCTTGGTCGTCCACTCTGTTAATTAATTGTGTTACTCGTAGTTCCCTGTCCCTCGAGGAGCTACATTCTAAAGTAACTAGCAATTTTGATTAAAAACGGTTCTGTAAATGAAATGATCGAAACATGAGTGAAACGCGCGAGACAGAAGATATCAGATGCAAATTTCTTATCTGACAAAACTAGAATGCTATTTTCTCCCTTAATAATTTTTGAATAGATGAGAAATCATATATTGATATTTTCAGTTTTCAAAATTTCCCTACAATTTTCAATTTTATCTACTCAATTTTCCTTTACGTGCATAAAGATCCACTAATAACGAAATCAATAGATGAGAAATCTATTGACGTTTGCAATTTTCAAAATTTCTGTACAAGTTTCAATTTCATCTACTGAATTTTCTTTTAAATGCATAAAGATCCACTGTCAACGAAAACAATATATGAGAAATCTATTGACTTCTTCAATTTTCAAAATATCCCTGAAATATTCAATTTCATTTGTTCAATTTTCTTTTAAATGCATAAAGATCCACTATCAACGAAAACAATAGATGAGAAATCTATTGACTTTCTGAATTTTCAAAATTTCCCTGAAATTTTCAATTTCATTTGTTCAATTTTCTTTTAAATGCATAAAGATCCACTATCAACGAAAACAATAGATGAGAAATCTATTGACTTTCTGAATTTTCAAAATTTCCCTGAAATTTTCAATTTCATTTCTTCAATTCTCTTTTAAATGCATAAAGATCCACTATCAACGAAAACAATATATGAGAAATCTATTGACTTCTTCAATTTTCAAAATATCCCTGAAATATTCAATTTCATTTACTCAATTTTCTTTTAAATGCATAAAGATCCACTATCAACGAAAACAATCGATGAGAAATATATTGACTTTCTCAATTTTCAGAATTTCCCTACAATTCTCAATTTCATCTTCTTAATTTTTCTTTAAATGCGTAAAGATCTACTAATAAGGGAAACAATAGATGAGAAATCAATTGATTTTTTCAATTATCAAAATTTCCCTACAATTCTCAATTTCATCCACTCAATTTTCTTTTAAATGCATAAAGATCCACTATCAACGAAAACAATAGATGAGAAATCTATTGATTTTCTGAATTTTCAAAATTTCCCTGAAATTTTCAATTTCATTTGTTCAATTTTCTTTTAAATACATAAAGATCCACTATCAACGAAAACAATAAATGGGAAATCTATTGACTTCTTCAATTTTTAAAATTTCCGGTACAATTCCCAATTTCACCTACTCAATTTTCCTTTAAACGCGTAAAGACCCACTAATAACGAAAACAACTATTGCGTTGGATGTTT
Source organism: Lasioglossum figueresi (assembly GCA_028455805.1). NCBI lineage: Eukaryota > Metazoa > Arthropoda > Insecta > Hymenoptera > Halictidae > Lasioglossum > Lasioglossum figueresi. The sequence continues at coordinate 5,417,441 of CM052203.1, read as the reverse complement.
CGATATTTTCGATACACCTGAAGATGGATAAAAAAAGTTTAAGAACAAGTGTATACATATGGTCTCCAATTTCGAGCGCCGAGGAACAAATCTGAATCTCTCAGCCAACTAAGCTAGAAATTTAACTGAAATCACTCGTCAAGATCTGCAATTCGTTTTCTTGCGAAAATATCCGCCGCTGTCAAGAAGCAGAAGGTAAGATTGCTAGAAATTACCAGGGCTGGTACATACTCGCGAACGATAGAGTCTCCGTGGAGAAGCTTGGCTCGTCTTTCAGCGGGAAAGGTGTCGTCGCCTAGATTTTTCCCCTGTATATCCAATTTGGCTACTGAACCAGGTCTCTTTTCCTCGACGCGCGGCGTTGTGTTGCGAATTCTACGGGGAAAGACCTGGGCTCGGAGACGCCAGAGGGTGTGAAACACACCACCAGCCTGTTAGATGGGAACAGGAAAGACTGGTCGGGTTTCCAGAAAAAGGCGGAAAGCGGCGTCGGCGGTGCATTAGCTTGAGTGCAGATCTCGACCTCGTCCACGACTGTTTATCTTGCCGCGCTTTGCCGTCGATGAGACCCGACATGCCGTACATGTTTAAACACACTGTAATACAATACACGAGTCCCTCGAACACGAGCGAACGATGTTTATGGCGAAAGAGTGCCACGAGGTTCGAAAGGGAACCCCACCGTGGTCGATCGTCCACTAGCTGAACCATCGAGTTACGAGGCGCGTTGTTTAAAATTTTGTGTCTTGTTAGTTGTCAGTAGACTGCGTATCTTTATACAAAATAAAAATTGTCCGCATCGATTGCAAGAAATAGAAACTAAATCGTACGTTATTTCTTCCCTCAATGATTTTAATAGAACCATATATCGACATCTTCAATTTTACTTGAATGAAGCCTCCGGGATCGGTAATGAAAATGATTTTTTCGAGAATAGAGAATAATAATTAATTTTGACCACCGAAAAACTCCATCTTTGCATTATCGAGAAATGAAAAGGCGCATCTCGCAGACTTGCAATCCTGGAAAAAGAGTCCATCCTCTTAAACGGAGCCTCCGGGATCGGGAATGAAAATGATTATTTTTTGAGGAATTATGGGATTCTTGGAATTTAATTTTTACGAGAGAATAACGATTGACAGATGAGTTAATTTAGAATTTTTTTTAATAATTTAAGATAGATGTTTTGATGTAACGAATGAATTGAACACAGTGGAAATTTTGAATTAATTACAATGAGGGTTCGGATTAATAATACAGGGGTGCGGTTAGTTGTACTACGGTATAATTAAATTTTAACATGAAGTATAAGGACTTGCACGTACGCTAGCTCGTGGGGCCGCATTTTTATCCGTAAAGCACTTTGATAGAAGCTTTTTGGTGCGTTGTATACTCTCAGTACATGTGAAACGTCGGAAGTCTTTCATCTATGTAGCTCCATTCGGATAAAATTACTGGAGCGAAGCCTTTCCTTCTAACTCTTAATTCGAAATTTTTTAAAGTAATCAGATCTCTGGTAAAAATAATTTGTACATTAATTTGTATCAATGTTTTCGAAAAGTGACAATATTCTTGATAGAAATGTAAACCCAATAGTTTACATTTCAATATATTAAATTGAATTCACTCATATATTTTAACTTCTTTAAATAATTAGAATTCGCAAATGTAATATGCAACACATATAATATTTACATTTGCATTTAGAGTACTTTAATTTAAAATGAATCATTTATTAATAATATTGATTCGCTTCGCCGTTAAACTGCACGAAAGCGAGTCACGCTTAAATATGCAAAATGGCTGAAATGAATCTCTGTTTGCCACTGTAGTCACACGTAACATTAACGTAACATCAGTTATGATTCCCCTAATTTAACTTCCAGAAGCAATATTTATTACCCAACTTCCGAAAACCGCATTGTGAATGTAATTAACAATTCCCATGTAGGTCACTAGTTCAGTACAATATCTTTTGTTATACAAGGGTCGTATATTCATTTCAATTTCTACTTCATCCGGTACACTAAATGGAGAAAGAGTTATGCTATATTCTTCCCGTGATAACTAACGCACACACATTTCACTCGCGCACGAGAATTAAAAACATCCAGTTACTTCGTTAAATAACAAAGCGACGTTCCAACGAGTTGGTGAAATGTAATTTTAACAAAGGAGTCTCGAGATGTATTTTTTTTTGTGCCGCAGAGAAAACTGCCTTTATTATTTTTCAATTTGCGAGAGCTACCACCGGTTGAAAAACGGCGATGAAACAGTTGTTTCGAAAGAAATCTCGATACATATTCCACTTTATTAATTTCGAAAATCTGATACATCTCACTCAAATTTATTGAATTTTAAAAAATGCGAGAACAATTTCTGCTGAAAATAATTGGATTAGTGAGGTCAGAAATTCGATTCGTATTCTACTAATTTATATGCAATTGCTCTATTAACTGCATAATAATATTTATTAAAATTGTCTTAGTAAAATTCATTACAAATATAAAATTTATCTATATAATATTTACACCTATTCAAATTCATTCTTAATATAAAATGTAACTATACAATATTTACCTCAATTTAAATTCATTAGTAATTTAAAAATTTAACTATATCTAAAATTGATCTTAAAATTCATTCTTAATATAAAATTCGATTATACACACAATATTTACCTCAATTAAAATTCGACTATACAATATTTACCTCAATTAAAATTCATTAGTAATATGAAAAATTAACTATATCTAAAATTGATCTTAAAATTCATTCTTAATATAAAATTCGACTATACAATATTTACCTCAATTAAAATTCATTAGTAATATGAAAAATTAACTATATCTAAAATTGAACTTAAAATTCATTCATAATATAAAATTCGGCTGTACAATATTTACCTCAATTAAAATTCATTAGTAATATAAAAAAATTAACTATATCTAAAATTTGTCTTAAAATGCATTCTGAATATAAAATTCGACTATACAATATTTACCTCAATTAAAATTCATTAGAAATATAAAAAAATTAACTATATCTAAAATTTGTCTTAAAATTTATTGTGAATGTAAAATTCGACTATACAATGTTTACCTCAATTAAAATTCATTAGTGATATGAAAATTTAACTGTATCTAAAATTTGTCTTAAAATTCATTGTGAATATAAAATTGAACAGTGATATGAATTAGTGTGAAAAATTTGGGATTTGCAAAAAAGTTTTACCGAGAGGAACTATCGAGGTGAAAATAATGAGTACAGGTAGTTCGCGAATGGAGGGGCTGTAACGATGTCCGAATGATGCGAAAAATGTGACAAAAGCCGTGGAAACGATTCTCTCTCGAGGGGGTCGTTTGTTGCACGCCGAAAACGATTGGTACCGCGCGCGCATAGTTGCCGCAGCATAGTTGCTCTCCGTACCTGAACTGCCGGACACCGTTAAGAGCCCTCCTCTCTCCGCTTCGAGGACTAACAACTTGCCGGAAGTTTGCGCGAGCTCGTAACTATGCACGATGTTAAGGAAATTTTAAACCAAGTGGCACGTACAGCTGCCATTGTTCCTCAAAATTGTCTGACCGGGCCCTCGCCCTCCACCCCCCCGGTGGAACTTTGTTAAAATTAACGTAATTCCCGTAATTGCGGCACGCTTTTCCAAATGAAAATTAATATTGCGAGCTGTGCTCCTCATCACGGAACTTCCTTAATTTTTCCGCAACTTCCGCGCGATTGCTTTAATCATTTCATTAACCTGCCTCCGCTCCTGTGATAGTTCGCTCTTCCCAAGCTGTGTCGAAATTAGAATCAAATTAACTAAATGTTTGCGGAAGTTTGCAAGTTGTGTCCTAGTTGTCCGAACTCATTCTATGCTTTTCCTGTGATTTTTATTTAAAAATCGGTGGAATTGGAATTTGGGAAATCAAGCTTCTATTTGCTGAAAGAAATCAGTTTACAACCTGCTTCAGTGATAGTTACAGTGGGTGTAGAAAGTATTCGTACACCTTTTAAAATGGAATAACTTTTTTATAATTGTACCAAACGACCTGATTTTTTATAATCAATTAGAACTAGATCAGTTAGATTGGTTTACGAAATGATATGCAAAGAAGATTTTACAGAAATCACAATTCACAAGGTTACAAGGTTATTCTCTCTTCGTATCATTTCGTGAACCAATGCTTCTAATTGATTATAAAAAATCAGGTCGTTTAGTACAATTATAAAAAAGTTATTCTATTTTAATGAAATTTTCATTGAGGACACAAATGAAAAAGTTTTAAAAAATGCCTTTTTTACTTTTGCATGTAACCTTGTAAATTGTAATTTTTGGAAAATATTTTTTGCATATTATTCCGTAAACCAATGCTTCCAATTGATTATGAAAGATCAGGTCGTTTGGTACAATTATAAAAATGTTATTGCACTTTGTACTTTGTTATTGCGTTGTGTACGAATACTTTGTACAACCACTGTATATTATTTATTTTATTGTACGAAAAGTGTAGAAATATTTTTTACAGGTAGTATAATCACTTTGAAGGTTTATTTAAGAGAAAATGTTTGCGTGGCATTGAAGAATCAGCTGCGTCGATAAAGCGGCTCCCGCCATTTTAGAGCTGCACAATTATACAGGGCACATAATCGCCGATTTCGCGAGCGGCGGCAATTCGAAACTCCGCGCGGAATACATAAATAACAATATCAATCGTGTTACCGATATTACTCTCGTGATAATAATCGTAATAGGAACATTAAACCATTCGATTTCACGGTTTAATTAATACGCTAACCAATTATTGCTGCAGTAACGGCCATTAAAGGATCACCGCACTGGTTCGGCCAAATTATAACAAATTCAGAGATTAATTGAGCATGAACAAATGTACGCGTGTATTACGTTGTTTCGTATTCAGAAACGTTGCTACGTCTACTGATTATGAATAATGATTATTGATGTCTTACATTTAACAGTCTGAATCAGGAAACCGGTTGTGGGTGAATAGGTTAAGGACCGGAAGTGGGACATCTTTAAGGACCACAACCCGGCAAGATGGAGTTGACACGATCGGTGCTCGCTTAGGGCTACGTTATCGATTTCGCCGTAATGGCGGCGCACTGCACACACATTATGCAAATATAGGTGTACGTAATAATTCACTGTTTATTGAAACGCGAGCGCGGACGACGGTTTCCCGATTATATCGTACCGGGGCACGATACTTGTGGTACCTAACGTCGCACTATACCGCCGCTAAATTAGGTTCACTGAACGCGGAAATTAGATCGGTTAACGAAATTGCGTGGCGTCTTGATTCCATTTCTATATAATTGTACTAGATATATTATTAATCTATTGTGGACGCCACTACAAAATTCACAAAAGAAAACAACATTGTTCTTGAATTTTTTGGTATCCTTCATAATATGCTCACAATTGTAAAAGAAATAGATGAAATGCATGAGGTATGATCGAACATCTCCTTTTATTTTCATCCTAATATCATAATTAACAACCGAGAAAAAAAATGATGAACTTTTGGCTGTTTATCCTCCTATTATCCTTAAATTTTGAGAGATTATCTGTCAGCCTAAATTCATTGTTTTGCACACGATTTCAATAAAAAATGTACTCAGTTTTGCTCGTCACTGTATATTCGCAGCATCGACGTCGCTGGAGCAAGAGGATAAGAAAAACGTTTAATGATCGACATAATTATGCGCGGAAAGGAATGCGACGATAAGAATGTTTTCTCATCAAAGAGCTGATAGGGTAGGAAAGGAAAAAATAGGGAGCTGCCCGTTAGTGTCTCCTAAAGGAGGTGTCGATGCAGCAAACTCGCGTAAAGGGAGCAATGGGATTCCTTCGGGATTTCTGGTTCCCCCGGAATTCCGTAGTACCTCGCTGCGGTCCATTTCCGCCGTGGAACTTTTTAACGAGCTCTAAGAAAAAGGTCCTTCCATCCCGTGTGCTCCTTGATCGGCCTTGCCGACAGGACTGCCAACTGAATAGTGCCTTATATTCTTTTGTTGCCGTGTCGCAACAAATGCGATATTCATTTTTTATTCACCGAATAGATTTTTCAAAAATTGCAATACGCACTTACGTGAAAAAGGCACTTTTTAACATTTTCGATGAAAGAATACCTGCACCTTCGTAACAAATATTTTCTTAGACACTTTCTCATCCCACGAAGAAGCTTGAATATTCCAGTTTGGAGATTGTTCCCATTACCTGTCCAACGCATTCTGTCATAGATGACACCGGTTCCAAACTTTCCCAGTAAATTACGGAGAATATTTCACTGCGCAGCTCTTTTAATGAATTCCGCTATAATTCCAGCGCAACCCCTAATTTATTTTACGCTCCTCGCAGGAGTCAGGGCCCCCGATAAATTTGATCCTTCACCGAGCCCCAGAAAAACGAACCGGGGGTGTTAAATCTCTGGACAGGACTGACCATGACGTTTGTCCATTTTTGCCGACAAAGCGATTTCAGAATCATCCGTTCGAGGAAGGATATTTCTCGGACACCTTATATAAAGTGCGAATGCTACCTTTCCCCCGTAAATCGAGGAGGAACGCGAAACAATAAATAACCGGGGATCTAATTTCGGTAAATATTCGCCGTTAATGAATTTCAACGGCGGTCCATCAAAATTCTATACACGGCCATGAATGGGCGAGGATGATAAGAGGGCAGGACGAAGAAGACTGAAAAACCGTACGGTGAAAGCCAGCCTCGAAAGATATAAGGACGAAGGACAACAGCTTACCTACATAGACGATACTTCCTGTACAAACGGAAAAGGCCAAGAACAGAGGAAGGAGAAGTTATTGATGGTCCCTGCTCTGTGGCATCGTTTATATCTTCCGCACGTACAGTCACCGCTTCAAGTGAATACACAGATCGGAGCCCCTCTCTCTCCTCTTCTCTTTCTCTCTCGCGAGAGAGATTCTCGAGTCCATATTTGTTCGTTCGCATCTATCATCTTCCTTCTATTTTCTCTCGTTCCATCCGCGCGACAACAGGAACGAGAATTGCCCACTTGTAGGAGAACAAAATTGATTCTTCCGGATTTCGTTCCCGTTCTGCTCGAGCTGGGGGCTTTAATCGCTCGGAATAATGACATCTGTGTTCCTTATTAAACAACGTGCCGAACCTGCGCGTGTATCGAGCCACTTGCGCAGGGAAAGTATTTAAATGCTGATGGTACTCTCTGCCAGGAGGATTACGTGCTTCTGCATGTCTGCCATTGATGGAACCGCTGACGTCTGTGGAATTTTAAAATTTCAGGTAATTTCTGTTGAAGAGATTAGATGAAATTTTTAGTCGGCTGTGTTATCTACTGGATTTGTATATTTCAACAAACAGAACACGATATCTGCGTTCGTAAACTCTAACGGGGGCAGCTAACCTACTTTGCTTTCCACTTTCGAGATGAAAATTTGATACCTTCCGTTTCGAATTTTTATTCCCATCCCCTCTCTCTCTCTCTACGTGATATACTACGTCCATTTTCACACGTGGATCGCAAAAATATGCGGATGAAAATTATGTAATGCAGACAAAATTTATTTCAATAATTATCTTCATTTTAATATTACATTGAAGGACATAGAAGAAACTCGTATCAAAAACTATGCAGCTGCAAATTCTGCTTTGTAATAGTATTTGTAATTTAAAATTTATTTAGCAGTAAAATAGACTTAATTTCAATAATATTCATTTTAATATTAAATTGAAGAACATAGAAGATACTTGTACCAAAATTTATACAGCTGCAAATCCTGCTTTGTAATAGTATTTATAATTTAAAACTCATTTAACAGTAAAATAGACTTAATTTCAATAATATTGATTTTAATATTACATTGAAGAACATAGAAGAGATACTTGTACCAAAATTTATGCAGCTGCAAACCTTGCTTTGTAATAGTATTTATAATTTAAAAATCATTTAACAGTAAAATAGACTTAATTTCAAGAATATTCATTTTAATATTAAATTGAAAAACATACAAGATACTTGTACCAAAAAATATGCTGATGTAAACCCTGCTTTTTAATAGTATTCATAATTTAAAAATCATTTAACAGTAAAATAGACTTCATTTCAGTAATCTTGATTTTAATATTAAATTGAAGAACATAGAAGATACTTGTACCAAAAAAAATGCAGCTGCAAATCCTGTTTTGTAATAGTATTTATATTTTAAAATTTATTTAACAGTAAAATAAACTTAATTTCAATAATCTTCATTTTAATATTAAATTGAAGAACATAGAAGATACTTGTACCAAAAAATATGCTGATGCAAACCCTGCTTTGTAATAGTATTTATAATTTAAAATTTACTTAGCAGTAAAATAGACTTAATTTAAATAATCTTCATTTTAATATTAAATTTAAGAACATAGAAGATACTTGTACCAAAATTTATGCAGCTGCAAATCCTGCTTTGTAATAGTATTTATAATTTAAAATTTATTTAACAATAAAATAGACTTAATTTCAATAATCTTGATTTTAATATTACATTTCAGAATACAGAAGATACTTGTACCAAAAAATATGCAGCTGCAAACCCTGCTTTGTAATAGTATTTATAATTTAAAATTTATTTAGTAGTAAAATAGTCTTAATTTTAATAATCTTCATTTTAATATTAAATTGAAGAACATAGAAGATACTTGTACCAAAATTTATGCAGCTGCAAACCCTGTTTTGTAATAGTATTTATAATTTAAAATTTATTTAACAATAAAATAGACTTAATTTCAATAATCTTGATTTTAATATTAAATTTAAGAACATAGAAGATACTTGTACCAAAATTTATGCAGCTGCAAATCCTGCTTTGTAATAGTATTTATAATTTAAAAATCATTTAACAGTAAAATAGACTTAATTTCAGTAATCTTGATTTTAATATTAAATTGATGAACATAGAAGATACCTGTACCAAAAAATATGCAGCTGCAAATCCTGCTTTGTAATAGTATTTATAATTTAAAATTTATTTAGTAGTAAAATAGTCTTAATTTTAATAATCTTCATTTTAATATTATATTGAAGAATACAGAAGATACTTGTGGCTTCCAAAGGTATCTGAGCGCTGTCTGCCGTCGTCAGAGATCACTGTCAGGAGAATTCAAAGCGCATTTAAGTTTCGATTTATTAAATTCCTAGAGCTGTGTAACCAACGCCTTGCGGTGCCGCGGAATTCCGTGGGAGAATGGCCCCGGTAATTCGAACTGGATTGTCACGGAACCGCGCGCGCCACAGATTTCCGACTGGAAAATAAACTTCGTTTATTACCCAGCCCGACGACGATTGTCTCTCTGTTGATCCTGGCTTTTATGCGACCGGCGTTGCTCGACATCGACAATTAAATGCATTTAAATGCATTCTTGACACAAGCGAGTAGATGTAATTAAGGGCTATTTGTATACAATTTTTGGTCATTTTATGGATATGAAATTGATGCGACACTTCATACAATAGTAATTGATTCTGCGGATCTTTATGCAAAATAAAAATTGTCTGCATCGATTACAAGAAACAGAAACTAAATAGAATGTTATTTCTTCCCTTAATGATTTTAATAGTGGAGAAATCATATATTCATATCTTCAATTTTTACAATTTTCCAACAATTTTGTATTTCGTCTACTCAATTTTTCTGTGAATGCATAAAGAATCGCTGACAAATTATCAGCAATATTGTGAATAATCAAATTTTTAATGCGTTCGGCGCAAGGGTTCGATCATTTGTTACTTAATTTACAAATGAAACTTTTCTTTTCTTCAACGATTTAACATCAATTGTTCTCACTTTCATGGACAGATGAATGTCAAAGAATTACCATAACGACAATTAAATGCATTTAAATGCATTTTTGACACAAACGAGTAGATGTAATTAGGAGCTATTTGTATACAATTTTTGTTCATTTTATGGATATGAATTTGATGCGACACTTCATACAATAGTAATTGATTATGCGGATCTTTATGCAAAATAAAAATTGTCTGCATCGATTACAAGAAACAGAAACTAAATAGAATGTTATTTCTTCCCTTAATGATTTTAATAGTGGAGAAATCATATATTGACATCTTCAATTTTTACAATTTTCCAAGAATTTTGTATTTCATCTACTCAATTTTTCTGTAAATGCATGAAGATCCGTAGTTGAATTATCAGCAATACTGTGAATAATAAAATTGTTAATGCTTTCGGCGCAAGGGTTCGATCATTTGTTACTTAATTTACAAATGAAACTTTTCTTTTCTTCAACGATTTAACATCAATTGTTCTCACATACAACTTGAGTAGTTCGTAGTCATTTCATGGACAGATGAATGTCAAAGAATTACCATAAATTCATTACCGCCTAATGTTAATTGGTATACTTCGATTTATGATCTTATACGTTCTTGCCTAATGTTTATTGTTTACCTCAGTGTCTCGATAACCGGCATGCATTCAACAAGTATTACAATTTCACGTTGAATTTACTAATTTTCATCACAAAGCTTGTGAGTAGTTTTATTACCAGCATTTTTCCCTTTCTCCGTTACGTATTCTTAAATTTCAAAATATTCTTAATTTGTTAAAAAAAAATTTTCACACACGCAATTCTAGTAGCCCTTGAAGATGATCTGAGTGAAGATCGAAACGTCGGAATTACTTTAGTAATTTGCAAAATTGCTTTGTAAATTAAGAAACAAATCATCGAACTCTAGCGCCGAAATCATGTCGCGGAGCTGCGAGAAGCAATGAACAGGCGACGGTGCTGCCGCCTATCGTGGCTGTCGATATGCTGCCGAATAATGAGAATTACGCGTTGTAAACGTAAAAGTAGGACTTCTGAGGCAAATAACCCCCTGGATTAATCTTTTATCTAGCGATTTTGACTACTAAGAAACCCCGTCTTTGCATTACTGAGAAATCAGGAGTGGAATCCCGGACCATTGCAATCCTCGCGTACGTATACGTGCTGATTGTGCAGTCCTTAACAATTTTATTAACAACAAATACGATCGATAGAAAGCTATAATTACTGTGAATAATGGTACAGCAATTATTCCAAGGGTTAAAATAATTTTTCAGAATTGTCGATCGGTATCGATCGGGATTTTTCGATGTTTTCCGGCACGGTGATCCAGAGAGCAAAGAAGATTCTCACCTGAACCTCCCGGAGAACGTGAGGCCACGTATGCTCAGATCGTTGCCGGTGTGTGCGTTTCAGTATGCATAATGTTTATAAGCCGGCGCATCATGGCGGGATCCGCGGCGACATAAAATATTTTTATATCGAGGGATAGCATCCCCCGCCTCATGGAAAATATTTGTGTTTCCGCGGCCATCGTCGGCGCACCGTAAATAACTCGTTCCGACGGCGTTATTCGAACGTAGGTCGTCGAGTAACATTCGCCCGTTTTGATCGATTTTCCAGCAGCAGCAGCAGCAGCAGCCGCGGCGCCTCTGTGCGTGTGTTTCAGCCTTTTCCCGCTCGTTTTTTGTCTCGCCGCGGCGAAGACGATAACCGGGGAACAAATTTTAGGGCCGGCAAACATTTTTTCCGTATTATCCGCGTTGAATTTTTCATGTTTCATAACACCGCCCGAGCCAAACGCAGTAACCGAGTGCTACGTGAGGAAGCTGCAAATGATTTTCATGAATGGCAAGTCGAGCAATGGAAATTCGATTTTCGACTCCCGGGCTCTGGGTTAGGTATCTGTCTTCAATAACACGGGATTACCTGACCCCATGCTTCGAATTTTTCGTGTCGCTTCTGCGGTTTGAATTTTTTTATTATCTCCTGCTTTTATTGTAACTAAAATTTTTTCTTTTTTTTCTTTGAGCTTACCCTTAATTGGGTCTATACAGCTGTAGAAGGTGTATAAAAAGTAATGGTCATCCGTCCTAGGGGCGAATCTACACGTTTCGACAAAGTAGGGCACAAATCAACTGATAATTGAAAATGACTAATAGTCTGTTTGCTTGTTATAGTCATAGCAAAATAGTCATAACTTAACATTTTTTTTATTAGTTAGTCATAACTACATGGCATTTAATCGCACAATAGTGACTGATAACTAAAAATAGATGACCGATCATTTAAACTAACTAACGATTAATCATAACTAATAAGCAATAACCAACGATTACTTAGAGCTGTGACTAACTAGTGCCATGTAGTTATGATTAACTAATCAAAAAGTTTTAACTAATGACTATTTTGCTATGACTTACAATCAATCACTCTATTACTCATTTTTAATTATTAGTTGATTTGTGCCCTACTCTTGTGGCTACGGTTAATTAATTCCATTACTAATTATTTTAATCGCATGTGTAATTCAAATACAATATAATTAAAATACAGCTCTCTAAATTATAGCTCAAATCTTTGAAGAAGTGCGGTATATTTTTATGTTTTTGTTTCATACACTTGTCTGCTGTCTATGCGGCGTGTTTTCTATTCCTTGTCCTCGTAATTCGTTATTAATGTATAATAATTTAATAACAAAGTATTTTATAATTGTACTCAAATGCAATTACGAATTACATTGTAATTTAATTAAATAAAGATCTGAATCATAATTAAATAAGGTCTGAATCACTGAATTACAATGTAATTCAATTACTTTATAATTACAATTCCTAGAGTAATTCAATTGTAATTCTGCACAACTCTAATTTATAGGAAGTCACTTTTATTTCTAAAAGAAAGATGCGGATGAAAAAGTACATACAACACTGCGTTTGAAAAACTGAAGGTCACCTTTCATCTCTAAAAGTATAATGCAGATGTAAAAATGACAAACACATTGATACACAGTGAATTTATTATACACAGAAAAACTTTTTAAAATTGGACCCGACAGCTTGAGTCTTTTTCAGACGTTAAAAGGATTAGTTTACTACCCAATGTGTGAATAATTTTTTAAAAAATTGTTATTGGTCGCAATTGCGAAGGGGAAAGTAAAGGTTACGATTTTTAAATTAAATGAATGAACCGTAATGAATATTATATTCGATTTCAAAAGGTGTACGAACACTTCGTTCGGATAAATAATAAATTAAGAAATCGGTTAATGAATATTGCACGGCGATTTCAGACCCATGGCCTTGAAGTCTTCGGTTCGAAAAAAATCTGCCGATAATTGGAGAATTAATGCCGTGAGGCAGACCATTGTTGAAAACGCCGCCGCGATTAACGCGGGAGCACGTTAAGACGAACGGGAACGAATAAATCGCAATTATTGGCCACTTCGGCCCTTTCCGAATCGGCCCCCGAGATGAAGTTTCGTTCATCGGATTCGTTCAGCAACATGGAACTTTTAATGGCTCATAGTAGTCCGCCGTTCGCGGAAAAATCCGACGGAAAGTTCCTCTCGCTCCTGCCGCGCGAAGTCTGCGCCCGAAGTTTCAAGCGATTTCGCGATATTGTTCGACTTCGTCGCGGATTATTGAACAGTCAACCGTGGTCCCGTAATTACCAACCCCGAATCTCTGTCACTCTGTAATTTTCACTTAACGCGCCTGCGTTCCCATTTTCCACTGCCTCGTTTAGCCTATCGCGGTAGCGAAATAATTGTGAGAGGTGGGGCAAAATGAATTACCCTAAAGCAGACATAAGAAAGACATTTTCTTTTATCATTTGAACCCCCATTTTGTTGAGTTTCAAGGTGACATTGACACGGTGACCATAATCACCCAGTCAACAACAGAATTAACAGAATTTTCAGTACACGGTTATTAACGTAAATATTAATGGCTCGAATTCTATGCTCGATTAGCATTGTTAAGAATTAATTATACAATTAACATTACGCATGGATGATATTAAAGTGATACACGTTTAATAGCGGACTCTGCCGTCGATCATTGAAACTAAATGCTTTAGGGTATATTGCCGGGCTCATGTGCGTCGGTATTATAGATAGAAATAATATATTATCGTGTGTAGTTTAATTGCAAAATAATTAAATCTGAAAGTTGAACTCTCGGCAAACCAATTTAACTCGAAATTCAGCTTTCGATCATTCTATCTAAATATCAAATTCAAATTCAACTTTCAATCATTATACGTGCTAATAATTACGAAAGTGGTCCAAGTTAAAATTCAAAAATCATGAAATATATCACTTAGATCACTTTCATAATTATGGACGAATATGATTATGTATGTAGTTCGGGGAAGTGGTTATGGATTATTAGAATGAGAGATGAGAATTTTATGGGAACTTCGATTCAATTCCCAACACATGAATCTCGTCCCACACTAATCACGACGGACACATGAATAACAAGTGGTGATATCTCCGACGCTTTGATACATCTAAGTGATATTTATGAGTTAGGCTTAATGAGGATGCTATTTTCTCGAACGCTTCGTAACCGAATTAATTCATTCAATATTATTTAATCGTGAGATTCATATTTTTC
>CM052203.1:5380442-5402872 GCA_028455805.1 Lasioglossum figueresi | reverse complement strand
ATGAAGTTTAATCGATCAAATATTTTCCATCTTGTTCGATGATCTTTTGCCATCTTCCTGGTAGCTTGATAAAGTTCATGGCAATTTTCACAAAGCTGCGTCTGGTACATATTGAACAATAAAATTGGGTTTCATTTCACCTTAAAATACTGAAATTACGTTCTTGCCAATCAAATATGATTAGTAGAGAACAGATCTTGATGCAACATAAAATGTTATACCTGAATTGCAACGAGCGAAGTGGAAGTTTATTTTCTTTCTTAATATAGTTTAATAGGTTGAAAATTCCGTCGAAGACTATCGAATATTCCAGTTACTGTAGCGACGCGTCATTTATGCCATTCATAGGATCACGTGGCCACCGTCTGCTTCTGCGGGTTTCATCGCATGCATGCGCGAAACTCGTTTATAGTCTACGTGCAGCGAGTGCATAACAAGTAATAAATGAGAAGCTAAATAGGTTCTAACGCTTCGTCATAAACGCATCATTTTTTATGATAATTGGATTCTTCGCTAATTAATATACCACAGAACGTGACACGGTGGCTAATGAATGCGAAACCGAACAGCTAACTTCCTCGCAATCATGATTTCCTTGTCTGCTCAGATAGTTCAGATAACTTGTTCCACTCTGTGAATCTGCTACAACAATAATTATTTTTGGTTATATCTTTCAAGTTATATTTTGTATTTCCTATTTAAACAATATTCCTTAAATATTCTCTTTTAACCGAGCTTGACTTTCATATACAGGGTGAGTCGGGAGGAACGGACCAAACTCCAGGAGTGGATTGACAACAGGAAAATAATGTAAAGAAACTGATATGTTCTTATCCGATTTGTAAGGAGGCTTGTCACGTCAAGACCCTTTGCTCATGGTAACTCGTGGTAACATAGATTTGTTAACAAAACGCTAACGTAAAGCATAAATCAATAAAATTATATATAACAGCATAAATCAATAACAGGTAAACATATGAGTAAAACAATCAGTCATCGACACGGTGGTATAAACATTCTTAAAATTCATTCATTTGTTTTCATTTTATAGCGTGATTACAATTAAACAAACATACATTAACATTTCGGTTATCATAGTCTTATTTTAATAAATGTTCAAAAATACCACCATTAATCTCTAAACATTTACGGCTTTGTCTTCGAAGGACGGCTGTTGCTTTCCTGATTGAAAAAAAATTTCTTTTTAGATAAAATGAAGATCGGATAAGAACATACGAGCTTTTTAAATTAATTTCCTCTGTAGAATCCACTCCTGGAGTTTGATCCGTTCCCGACTCGCCCTGTATTAATTAAAAGTAGCTCGTTGCTTCTCATTCCTGAAGTGGCTAACATAATCCTTGGATCTTTAAATAAGTCACTTCTGCTCCACAGATCAGTCGTTTCGAATACAATGTACATTCCTGCTGTTGATTCGCAATCGAATGGAATATTGTCAAACGGAGTGTTTGATCGAGAGGGGGTACACAGATATGGAACAATACGGCGCGTGGGAGGGGACGGGGGGGCGTTGGGGGTGGGGAGGTAGAGATTTTCAATAACGAAAGTCGCGATCGTTTTAATTGTTCCGGGGGCCTTGAGCGACAGGACTCGGGAAAAATTGGCGAAATTAAAACGAGTCAGAGCCGGCACACGCAGCCTAGCCGCCCACACACTTTACGTTTTCATTAAGCCCCGGCGCGTACACGGTGAAAAGTAATTTGTCCGTGGCACGTGAAAGGAGTGAAATTACAAGAACGTTCTATAAGGCGGCGCGCGGCTTGGCGCGTCAGACAACACAAACACAAACACACTAGCCGGCGGATACGTTTTGTTATGTCGCGCCCGTTCTAATTGCCCGGCCGTGCAAATCGTGCTGAAAATACCGCGTCACCTAACGAGCGGGAAAGTACGGGAAAAGACATTTAATTAGCTCGAACGTTCGTTACGCTTCCTCCCAAGAACTTTCGTCAAGGAACGTGCGCTCTCTCTCTCTCTCTCTCTCCCCCCCTCTCTTTCTCTCTCTCTTACTGTCACGAATTACTTGGCCACGAATTACTTGGCCAACGACTCTCCGATCGGTTTATATTTTATTTATTAAAAACGTATTACACCCGCGGCGACAAAACTGTGAGGCATAATTCAACATCCGGAAATTGGAGGTTCCTGAGATCATTTGAAGCAACATTTTCCCGTGCTAAAGTGGCGTCAGCGGCTTTGTTTAGGAGTTATTAACGAAAAACACGGACCAATCACAGCGCGACCTAGACGCGTGTTGGCACAGTCCGCCAATTGACAGTTATCGCGTTGCACAGTGGGCAATCTGGACGAAATCAGAGACAAAATCAAAGAACTATCGATAGAAATGAGATAGAGCGATGAAGTTTTGTTTAAATTAAAGCGGAAACTTTGAAGAATGTTGAATGTTGAATGTTGAATGAAGGTGTTCAACCTTGAAAAAATTTGTCAAACTCGCACAATTTCAAGAAAATTTTGGTTTTTCGAATACCACGCGAAGAAAATTTTTTTTTAACATGCTATACATCATTTCCCGTAGATTTTTTCTCGCTGATTTCAAATCTGGTCTCGAAATTTGTCTACGACCTCAGGATTTTGTATAAAATTTATTTTTGTGAACAACACTAATGTAATCATTTTTTTGTTGAAATGATTTGATAACCCACTAGTTTGAAGGTATATTGCGTTCTCATATATAAAACAACATGAAAATAAATATAACGATGTATTTGAACAAAACGAATGTAATCATTTTTTTGTTGAAATGATTCGATAACCCACTAGTTTGAAGGTATATTGCGTTCTCATATATAAAACACCATAAAAATAAATATAACGAAGTATTTGGACGTTTACTTGTCCTGTGCCCGGTGTGTGACTGTAATGTAATTTAAATTAGATATCTATTGTCCATAATTATATTTTCATTTACACCGGATGTAAGGTAAGTATTTAATCTTTTAACTTACTTCTCATCAACGAATTTTTAAACTTCTTGCAATAAATATATAAAAGTAAGGTATCACCCTGCAAAGTTTTAACTTTAATTTTAAAAAAACTTTATCGTTCTATATCATTTCTATCGAAAAATCTTTGATTTTTTCTCCGATTTCGCCCAAATTGCAAACTGTGCGCCGCGACGGGCCGACTGTGCCAACACGCGTCTAGTTCGCGCTCTGATTAGTCCTTGTTTTTCGTTAATAAACCCTTAACAAAGCCGCGAACTCCATTTCTGCAAAGAAAAATGTTGCTTCAAATAATCTCTGGAACCTCCCATTTCCGGTTGTTGATGGAACTTTGAGACACCTTGTATGTGCCCATAATTATGAATATTTAAATCTAAATTCAAATTCAACTTTCAATCATTATATTTAAATCTAAATTCAAATTCAACTTTCAATCATTATATTTAAATCTAAATTCAAATTCAAGTTTAAATCATTATATTTAAATCTAAATTCAAATTCAGCTTCCAATCATTGTATTTAAATCTAAATTCAAATTCAACTTTTAATCATTGTATTTAAATCTAAATTCAAATTCAACTTTCACTCATTATATTTAAATCTAAATTCAAATTCAACTTTCAATCATTATATTTAAATCTAAATTAAAATTCAAGTTTAAATCTAAATTCAAATTCAAGTTTAAATCATTCTATTTAAATCTGAATTCAAATTCAACTTTCTATCATTATATTTAAATCTAAATTCAAATTCAACTTTCAATCATTATATTTAAATCTAAATTCAAATTCAACTTTTAATCATTGTATTTAATCTAAATTCAAATTCAACTTTCAATCATTATATTTAAATCTAAATTCAAATTCAGCTTCCAATCATTGTAATTAAATCTAAATTCAAATTCAACTTTTAATAATTGTATTTAACTCTAAATTGAAATTCAACTTTCAATAATTATATTTAAATCTAAATTCAAATGCAACTTCCAATCATTATATTTAAATCTAAATTCAAATTCAGCTTCCAATCATTGTATTTAAATCTAAATTCAAATTCAACTTTTAATCATTGTATTTAAATCTAAATTCATATTCAACTTTCAATCATTATATTTAAATCTAAATTCAAATTCAACTTTCAATCATTATATTTGAATCTAAATTCAAATTCAGCTTCCAATCATTGTAATTAAATCTAAATTCAAATTCAACTCTTAATAATTGTATTTAACTCTAAATTCAAATTCAACTTTGAATCATTGTATTTAAATCTAAATACAAATTCAACTTTCAATCATTATATTTAAATCTAAATTCAAATTCAACTTTCGATCGTTATATTTAAATCTAAAATCAAATTCAACTTTCAATCACTATATGACTTTATGCCAGTTTCGTAATTATGGGCCTAAATATGTCATCCACTTTCTATTAATTTTCTTATGTACGGTTTTGTCCAGATTTGTTCATACTGTTTCGGCCGCCGAAAGTTGATTTGTTTACCGAAAAGATCCGCGCGCTTCCGCATCGATTCCGCCGGCTATTTTCGCGTCTCGGGAACGGGATTTCTTTCGTAATTAATTAACTAATTGAAACTCGAGCGACGAGCTTTCCATATCTCCCGGCCACGGTCGAATATCGATTCGAGTGCTTCCGCCGCCGGCCGGAAATTTCGAGAACCAATTTATTTTCAACTTTTCGATCTTAGGTCTTACAGGCTGGCCAACCGGCATCGTCTATCGAGGACTCTGCTTGTAATTAGTCTTTGTTCTTTGTCTTGAGAAGAGCTCCGCTCAGAATTTTAGTTAACAGTACGCTGATCCTTCTTTTATTGTTCGAAACCGTGGAAACTCTCGATTGTTCGTATTTCTTACATCTCGGAAGACTATTAGGAGACTATAGAAAACATGAATATTATATTACAAATTATTGAAAGAATCAGACATCCATTTCAGCCCTGTCCTTTCAAATTAACGGAGAAAATGATTTTCCATAAAAATCCTCCGTCCGGCATTAACAAAAGCGAGTCGTCACTGGGGGAAAAAAAGAAAATTGAAATATCGTGAATACCGTGCGGTGGGATTGATATAGAGCGCATAATGAGCACGGGTGTATGCAGGAATATATTCAGCGATAAGTGGTCAGAATAGAAACGGGGCTGTCCAATTATCATTTTTTTTTTCGAGGGCGGAAACCGGAGCGGAAAGTGCAGAAACCGCACGGCAGAATTGTATTATAATGAATTACGCTCGCTAATCGGACAGTGAAGAATCAATGCACGAGACACGTATTTCTCGAGCACGCAACGGAGGAAGTGCGAAGAGTAAAAGCAGAAACAAGGAGCCGAAGAGACCTGTTATACCGCGAGGGTTTCGACTGACCGTAATCATTCGGTCGTTGACACGTTTCTGTTGTTGGTGCGAAATTCACCTCGGCTGTGTTCCACTTGCGAATTAGAACTAGAGAAGCGCGGTGGCCGACTGTGACGAGGAAAATCTGATACTTCCGGTTCACTCTTTCTTGTACCGCAGTCACAAGATCTTCCGTAGCTTTCTACAAGTTTCAGTTGAACAAATTCATTCGTGATCTCGACTTAATAAATTCATTTTTAACGCTAAACTTACCGAACATCAAAATTGACTAATATGTGTATGGTATTATAAAAAAGTTTTATTAAAAAAATCAAACCGACTTTAAAACGCACTAAAAAAAATCCACTAAAACGTATGAAATAATTTCCATTTAATTTATGTGAATACACACGAACGGTTAATATGAAAACAAAAATGCACTAAAAAGTATGAAATAATTTCCTTTTGATTTTGATTTGTATGAATACACACCACAACTGTGAATGAAATTGATTAAAATAAAATGTTAAATACCATATTATTAATACCATATTGTTAAATACAATACAATCTTTTCGGAGGCGGCGCAAAATTGAAAATTTTCCAAATGAGAGACGTTGCTGATTATGATTTCATTGGAATATGGTGGACTTGGAAACCAATAGGTGGGAAGAGAAGATACATTAATATGTGAAAGCATGTAGAAGAATTTAAGGATTTTCGTATTTTATATGGTATTTAATATTTTATTTTAATGATACTTATTTTAATCAATTTTATTAACAGTCGGTGTGTATTCATACAAATCAAAAGGAAATTATTTCATACTTTTTAGTGCATTTTAGTTCGTGTATATTCGCATAAATTAAATGGAAATTATTTCATACTTTTCATTGCATTTTTGACTTTATCGAATTCTTTCTCGACGTCATTCAGTTGTTATTTGGATTATTCGATGCTGTTCAAGTGAACAGCACTGTATGCTGGAGTCAAAAAATGTAATTCAATCAATTCCCACGAAGTCACCTTTACAATCTCAATAATTGTCAAATAAAAAATCTAAAATAGGTCTTGGCGTTAATATGTACCGTGATTCGAAAAAGGTCTCGTTCGATTTTCTTGAGATTAAAATATAAACGAGTATGATTTAATCAAGTTTTCTACGCATTGGTGCTGTCTGAGAATTTGATTTCTATCGATGATGTTTATTAATAGCTGCAACAGTGACAGCGAAACTGATCTGTATACTGCAGATAACACACTATCAGCGACAGATGCAATTAGAATCGAATAAAATTCGTACCACTAGTGTAATGTAGATGAAAAGCAGGATTTCAAGTTTGTAGCTCGATGATAAAAAAGTTTCGTTGACGCTTAACATTTGTACGCTTGTCTGATCGGAGGAGGGACAACTTAATCGATAAGGTGGTCGAGCGTATTCCAGTAGGTCATGCAAACCAGACCCCAGGCTCCGGATTATGGTACCCATTATGGCAGGCTGTAATACGACAAAACATGTCAGATTTCGGTGAAGACAAATGGAGCAACTGTATCGCTGATAATGGAGTTGGTAGCGCGTTTAGTGTGCTCATCGAGAAACTATCAAAATCCAGGTGATTTATTTCGTGAAGTCTAGACTGAAAGGTTAATCATGTCGCGGCGCTTTCTGGTGTTAGTTCGAAAATAATGAGAGAGAATTTTAAATTGATTGAGGTGCTGCAGGTAAAGTGTTGAGCAAAACGAAGTAGAAAGTGGCTTGCGATCAGAAACGAGATTCGGACGCAGAAAATGTAGAAGTCGCAGTGAAAGCATTACGGAAAAGTAAATCGTAGGAAGCGGTCAGACTTCGCCATATTAGGGGAAGGAAATGGCTGCGGGAAGGAAAGGAGGTATGTGCCATGAGAGGCGGTGAAATTCGAATACTTGTTACGGAAGCAAACGCAAAGGAACTGGGACAAGTTACTAGAACAAATGGTATAGGTACGAAATCATATGTCGTAAACAAATATTTCAAATACTATAGAATATTTTAGATTTTATTTTGCTTAAAGAAAATAGTATTTTAAATAAGATATACGATTTCGAAAATAAAATATTTCTATCTGAACAATCTGAACCTGAAAATAAAATATTTCTATTTCAACAATTTCATCCACAAAATAAAATATTTTTATTTGAACAATCTGAAACACGTAATAAAATATTTTTCTTTTTGCATTGTTATAATACTCTGATAAACCGTATAAACATACAGTGCATCTTATAACCATTAATTTCAGCAATAATATTTCAAATTGAAATTGAAAATAAAGACGACATACGAATATTTTCAATATTCTTGAAATAAAATACTATTTTCAGAAATGACTGTCTCAAATAAATTATCTTATTTTCATAAATTACTGCATCAAATAAAATATTTTATTTTCAAAGTTGTACACATACTTTAAAATGAATAGGATTATTTACTATTTACTATTTAAAATACTATTTTCCCCAGCACTGACTGCGGATCTTTATGCATTTATAGGAAAATTGAGAAGATGACATTGAAAATTGTAGGAAAATTTTATAAATTGAAGAAGTCAATATATATATATGATTTCTCCTCTGTTCAAATCATTAAGGAACGAATTAACATCCAATTTGGTTTCTATTTCTTGCAATCGATGCAGGCGATTTTTATTTCGCATAAAGATCCGCAGTCATAACACGTCCTAACTTCCTATGACCATATTTATAAAGGATGCAATAAATTTTTATTCTACTCCTGCTTTCCACAATCAATGCAAAACATTTTTATAATATACACTCCTCAAAAGAATTAAAGGATCACCTCTGCGAACCGGCAAAATAGCTACCAGTTTACACGGTCATAACTCCGGCCAAAATTGCTGTATCGATATCGTTAAACAATGCTTTGAAAGCGTGAAACCTCTAGTTTCAGATGCTCTGTTTCAAATTTTTGCTATGTTGTTTTTTTACAAAGTTACAGCGAGATAAATTGACGGTTAACAAAAATTTTGTGCAACTTTGTAACATCACACGGGGTGAAACAAAGTTTCTTGATAAATCGCGTATTAACGCGATTATATTAATTAATTAAATTATATTAATAATTTTTAAACACAGCTGCCATAGGTAAAAAATTATCGCAGCGGACTCATGGGGTACTCAATCGAATCGGCAGAATCTCTGCATCAATCTGACTCTCGATATAGCGAGTTAAAGGAAAAATGGAAATTGTGCATCTTTCAAGCATATTTTCAGAAACACCTGGTATATCGAAATGTTAATGAAATTGATAAAACAAAAGAAGTGCCATAAATAGAAAGAAACGCACTTTCTATTGCTTTTTGCACAAGATTCTACGATAATTTATTCGCTTTCTGGAGTCAGTTAAAGTTAAAAAGCCAACATTTACGTTAATGTTGAATAACTCGAATAAAAAAAATTGCACAATAATCAACAACCACACATTTTGCACAGGAAAGATAGCCCTTCCAAATGATATTAATGCGATTTATCAAAAAAATTTGTTTCACCCCGTGTGATGTAACAAAGTTGTACAAAATTTTTTTAACCGTCAATGTTGTCTTTATCTCGCTATAACTTTGTAAAAAAATAACATAGCAAAAATTTGAAACAGAGTATCTGAAACTAGAGGTTTCACGCTATCAAACCATTGTTTAACGATATCGATACCGCAATTTTGGCCGGAGTTATGACCGTGTAAACTGGTAGCAATTTTTCGGGTTCGCAGAGGTGATCCCTTAATTCTTTTGAGGAATGTAGTATAATAATATAAATACTGCTTTGGTCCCAGAGTCGCCAGAATAACACTTGTCCCCACTGTATCTCCCCCCCTCTACGTCGCCGTTTCCCACGTGACTAATCCGGTACCGGCAGAGAGAGGGGGAAACTTCTTCCCCTCGATTCTCGCTCCCTACCGTCATCAGGCGACTCTGGCTGAGTCTCCGCCATTCGCTCGAATTCCGAAGTGTATCTGCATCCACTGCTCGTATCGCGGAGTATTTTGGGTAATTGAGCGACTAATAGATCGATGAAACTGGGGATCTTCTTGTCCAAGGCACTGTACGTGACCGAGCCTCTGTTTCTAGCACAGAGAAACTGTGTTGTTGGACTCAGATGGAAACTGGAGCTTCCGTCGTCACTTAAAGCTGATGCTACGTTTACGCTGACTTCTGGAAGCTTTCTGACTGTTTACGAAAACATTTCCCTCGATGATTCTCACCATTACGGACAGTCATCTGGCACGTGTATTTAAGCGGAACTGGAACACGTACATTTTTCCAGCCTCCAATTCCTGTAATTGCTGTTCGATTGCTTGGGCAAAGTGTTCTTAAATGTACTTTGGTTCTTCGCGTATTGCATTTTAAGTACAAGATTCTCTGTAAATTTTCGTTTCAATGTTCAATCTTAATTTTCAGTGAGACATACGATACAGTAAAGTCTACAATTTTTGAAAATATTTGCAATAGCTTGTCTTGGGAGTTCTATAAGACATAATGAAACGGTATTGCACCACAATGTTTCATTACCGAAGTGCTCTTAAATGTACTTTGGTTCTTCGCGTATTGCAGTTTAAGTACAATATTCTCTATAAATTTTCGTTTTAGTTTTTAATCTGAATTTTCAGTGAGACATACGATACAGTAAAGTCTACAATTTTTGAAAATATTTGCAATAGCTTGTCTTGGGAGATCTATAAGACATAATGAAACGGCATTGCACCACAATGTTTCATTACCGAAGTGCTCTTAAATGTACTTTGGTTCTCCGCGTATTGCATTTTAAGTACAAGATTCTCTGTAAATTTTCGTTTTAATTTTCAATCTGAATTTTCAGTGAGACATACGATACAGTAAAGTCTATAATTTTTGAAAATATTTGCAATAGCTTGTCTTGGGAGTTCTATGAGACATAATGAAACGGTATTGCACCACAATGTTTCATTACCGAAGTTAATGACGATTCTGTATCCAGATTCCACGAAACCACGGAATGCTTATGAGCGACTACGTTCCTGCAACCTCGTGGGCGACGCTCCTCGCGATTTCAATCAATTGGAATTCAAATATAGCAAGAACCAGTTGCCGCATCGATTAGGGTACCCTTGCTAAATACTTTACCATTCGCGCAGAAGAAGTAAAGCATCGAACAAACAGTCGGAGTATTTGCACAATTATATTCGGTAATATGAACCCCTTACCGTATTTTAACGAGTCATACTCGAGATGATGATTTTAATCAAAATCTAACAAGTATGAGTGTTACGCCTTTCTTTTTAAATGAAATGAAATTTGATTCATCTGTAATCAATATTTTAGCATTAAATTAAATGTATCCATGCAAAAAATATAAATTTTCTTTTCTCTTCTACGTCACTTTTGGGGATGAAGACGTTTCAATCACTGAAACCGTAAAGAAAATGATACGGCAAGGGATTAAAGGATCTAGCACTGTGGTTCTTAACCGGTGTTCCGCGAAATTCCGCGAAATATATTAAATATATCTAATAATATATTTTCTAGAATATATTTAGTTCTACGCGGGATGTTTATGTTTGTTTTTTGGATCGTTAATTTTGGTGTTCCGCAAACTTTTCCTATAATCACAAGTGTTCCTTGACTTCAAAAAGGTGAAGAACCAATGGTGTAGCAGGATAAGCATGGTTCAACGGCCCCAACAACAATTTTTATTGATATTATGTGCAAAACAATGCTTAAATTTTGCTAGACCCTTTACATTGGGTTGTAAAGAAAGTTCGTAGCGTTTTTTACTCGCTGGCGCCGAAAGCGTATGTCAGTTCGATGCGTGAGTAAAACAAAAGAGTTGTACATATATTCTGAAAGCTTATGTTTCAACGCATCTCTCTGTGACAGTCATTTTTGGTTTGGACAATTTTACAGCTACCAAATAGAAGTTTAGAAATGGAAAAAAATAAGATTCATTTTCGCCATTTGATGATTTTTTATTTTCGCAAGGGAAAGAATGCTGAAGGAACAGTACCGAAGATTTGTAGCGTTTATGGAGATAGTTCTGTAGGTGAAAGTATCAAAAGCGGCAATTTTGATTTAGAGGACCGAGAAGGTTCTGGTACCGCCTTCAGTGGTTGATGACGATATAATCAAAACAGAAATCAAAACTACCATATAGATGGCAAAAAGTAATAGAACAAAATGGCAAATGCATTGTAGAATAACATTACGTACGCGAATAAATATTTTGTGTTAAAGTTTTGGTTCAAAGATCGCTACGAACTTTCTTTACAACCCAATATTTGAAGAGAGTTGAAAAGATCTATGTTTGGTGAGAATTCGAATGACGAGAATGAGAAGACTCGACCGTGTCTCGATCCCCCGATCAATTCGTCCGCGGGCCGCGCGATTCGTTCGCAGATTCTCAGCAGCCTCGAAGAATCGAGCAGCTCAGGTTGGCGGTTGCCATTTAAGAGTTTCACGAACGACGACGCTCTTAATTCACCGGAACGTGTTTAAAGTTTAATCCGAAAAGTACCATTAGGATTGACTAAATGTTCGCGGGCCGAACATAAAGTTCAAAGTGCAAAGTCTACTATTCTCTCTACCCCCTACTTTTCGGGAGGTCCTCGTCCGAAGAAGTTCCCTCTCGCCTGCCATACTTGAGTAATCCCGAAGAAAAAGAATCCATGCCCGTCTCTCCTTTCCGACGGAAACACGGAAGCCCTACGGGCAGACAGCGGAATCTTTTAGACAACAGGAAGATGCTTTTACGTTGTGCTCCCGAGGATCATCGGGAACAGCAACGCCGCGAAGATAAAGTTATTATTAGACAGCGGATTTTATGCAATTTATGACAAAAATGAGTAGGCGCAATTTAAAACGGTAAAACATTAGAAGAATTTAAAAATACTGCCACATTATTTTCAGCCTAATAAACATATTAACCCCCGTAGCGCTCGAGTGGCGCCTCTCAGGCGTCACTAAAAATTGTTGTACTATTATTTAAAATATTGTTAACACTATTAGACATGACGGTATCTGACTAATTACTAAACAGTTAAGTATTGTATGAGGTATCCCATGAATTTTATGTCTATCAAATTTAAAAAATTATACAGAATGCAAATATTGTAGGTCAGAAGCAAACGTTTGATTTTCAAGTTAAAATAGCTCCGAGTGCAAAGGGTTAACACTTTACCTACCCGAAGCCTATTAACAGGATTTTCAATAATTATTCTGTACCAAAAGAAAGGATAGAAATTTTCGTTTACATTGCAATCTTAAATGAAACTATTTGATGACGTTATTGAGGGAAACTTGTTAGTTCCCAATGAAAATTGCTGTTGCCATTGAAAGTTCCATGAAAAAGTGTTTAGCCATGTACCACAAATTTTTCTAAATTATGCAATAATCACTGGTCGGTAATGTGTTAAGAAAGAAAATGGATTTCTATCTCGTTCCAGTTCGTTGCAATTCCAGTAGAAAATGTTTATTTTGCATAAAGATCCGCTGTCTTGATTTTTTGGATGACAAAGAAGGTTGCTTAGTGTTGACCGTTGTGCACTAGGTGCTCTAACTCATGGAGTAAGCAGATATTTAAGTAGTGTAAGCCAATATTTGCTTTGCTTACCCTCTCTTTATCACTTCTTAACTCACTTGGCGCACTGTGCACTGCACTAACAAACTTCTAAGTTGTTATACTGTGGATCCGGAAACTGTTTGAACCTTTCCTATTCTCCTGACATTCTTCGAAGTTGAACAGTGATAATTAAAAACTTTAAGTTTGACCTGCATCTTTGCAGTTCAAGGTCAGTTGAAGGTCACACGTCACACGGTACATATTTGAATGTATTTGCTATCAGCTACGCGAAAACTCATATAGAATAGTTACTTAAAAAGAAAAATTTCTTTACTTTACCAGAATCGAAGAAAATATACTGAGGATCTGAAGTAGGACACCCTGTATAATTTACGGGTTCGCGATTCCACGTGTGCAGAGTGTCACATCGCGAATTGGGATGAATAAGAGTGGAGGGGTGGAGAGAGGGGGCAGAGCAGGTGATCAGGAAGAAGGTTCCTTTTCACGTGAGCCGAGTATAATGTTCGAAAGCTGCACGTTAAAAGGAAGGTAAACGAGTTACAAATGCCGGTCGAGACTCGAACTTATAACTTTGAAACGCCGATGAATTATTCAAGGAGACATTCAGCTGAATAATTGATACACATGGAAAGTCAATGGGCGCATATACATATGTATACATACGGTATGCTCGCGAGTCACTTCTACGCGGAGACATGGAGCGAGCGGGGGAGCAGGGAGAGGCGTAGTGTGCTTTTGCCGTTTAGTTTGCAACTTGACACGTTACGCTAACGAGGACGGAAGTGTGTCGTGCAAACTACACGAGTGCGCATTGTTTGTGCAAACTGTTTGTTTCTTTTTCGAAAAATCCCTTTCTTCTCGGATAAAATAATCATTGCAGCAGCTCGGGCTGACGGTGGAACATAATTGCAAAACGTATGTTCTCACCCAGTTAGCCAAACCCGTTCCGAGTTCGCGTATCTTCAATAATGTAAACATTTATGGATGTTAAAATAAGGAAGGACATCAATTAACCGGCTTGAAAATTAAGGCCCGATGCATAATCGAGACCCGAGATGAATGACGTCCATTGTTTGGTACAGTCTTCTTAAAATCTTTTTTATTGCATACAATCTTTATTCAGATTTAAGGAAGAGATGAATGACGTCCATATTTAGTACAGTCATCTTAAAGTCATTCTATTCTCTGTAATTTATTCTGTTCAATTTTTATTCTGATTTTAAGAGGGGATGAATGACGTCCATGTTTGGTATAGGCTTCTTAAAGTCAGTCTATTCTGTGTAATTTATTCAGTTCAAGTTTCATTTATTATTTATACTGATTTAAAAATGGGATGAATGACGTCCATATTTGGTACAGTCTTAAAATATTTTTTATTCCATTCAATTTTTATTGAGATTTAAGGAAGGGATGAATGACGTCCATGTTTGGTACAGGCTTCTTAAAGTCAATCTGTTCTGTGTAATTTAATTTGTTCAAGTTTTATTCTAATTTCAAGAGGGGATGAATGACATCCATGTTTGGTACAGTCTTCTTAAAATGATTCTATTCTGTGTAATTTATATTCAGATTTAAGGAAGGGATGAATAAAGTCCATGTTTGGTGCAGGCTTCTTAATGTCATTCTATTCTGTGTAATTCATTTTGTTCAAGTTTTATTCTGATTTAAAGAAGGGATGAATGACGTCCATGTTTGGTACAGGCTTCTTAAAGTCAGTCTATTCTGTGTAATTTATTTTGTTCAAGTTTTATTCTAATTTCAAGAGGGGATGAATGACATCCATGTTTGGTACAGTCTTCTTAAAATCTTTTTTATTCCATTCAATTTTTATTCAGATTTAAGGAAGAGATGAATGACGTCCACGGTTGGTACAGTCTTTTTAAAGTCATTTTATTCTGTGTAACTTCCTCTGCTAGGCCTATCGACAGCCACGATAGGCAGCAACACCGTCGCCTGGCCATTGCTTCTCGCGGTTCCGCAACATGCTGCCGAATAATGAGAATTACGCGTCGTAAACGTAAAAGTAGGACTTTTGAGGCAAATAGCCCTCTAGATTGATCTTTCATGTAGCGATTTTTACTACTAAGAAACCCTGTCTTTGCATTATTGAGAAATCAGGAGTGTAATCCTCGAACCCTTGCAATCCTCGCGTACGTATCCGTGGTCTAGCGGTGTGTGAGTGTACTGATGGTGACTGTGTGCAGTCACGCGCGAGTGTCTTCTGTCTAGGAGACGCAGTCCTTAAAGGTGTTACACAAAATGACAAATCTTACAAGAATTCACGCTAAATCTGTTCAACAAAATAAACTGTGCTTTTTGGCGAGGAAAAATTGTGTTATCCAAAATTGATTCCAACAGAACACTCAATCAAAATGTTCAAACCAATAAAAATTACTACTATGAAACTTTTCTGTACTTCTGTAGCATCCTTTAATAATTAAAATGTACATTATATTCCAAAATGAGTTCTTTACTTTTAAAAATTTATTTCCCTTCATAATAGAATCATATTTAAACGTACAGATGTTTATAATCGGGACCCGGTTAATCGAGGCCCTACTGTAATGACAACGACGATATGGCACGGATTTCGCATGGATCTGGCACGAACTTGTACAATGTAATGTTATCCACGCTTACACATGTTTACAGATATTCCAGAGAGGTTAACGTACATCGAGCAATAACGTTTTCAATTAATCATCTCGCGCTCCCATATTTCGAATGATTTATTATGTAAAATACAAGCGATAAACCGCTACAAGTATCACGTGCGCGATAACTAAAGCGAGTTTAAAATAATTCCCTTTACGCACGCAGCTATACTTAACGCACGCGTGGCGCTGAAGGGTGCTTGAATCTTTCGGGAAAATCGTGGAACGATAATTACGTTAAGAAAACGCATAATGTGGTTTGCTATGCGAGCATTCGGCTGATTAAAATGAAGTCGAGTAGCATACCTCGGGTGTCGTGAGTAGAAACGATTTCGATTAAAATCATTGCACGTCACGTACGCACGTGAACACAGAGGTGTAGCCGCAGCGTGATTTGCGGGCTTATTATAAGAAAAATAACACAGCTTCCTGCCGGAGATAACTGTACATTGAAAAAATGTGCACAGGAGTATTATATCGAAATTAAGTTTGCATGCAACGGCTCCTCTCCCCACTCCTGGGTCCTCCCCACCAAGCTTCTGTGGATTGTAGGAGGAGGTAGGGGAGATTAGGATATCCTTTGTCACGCGATGCAAAGCACGGTGGGGGTAATACGAAATAATTGACAGTGGGGGTCGTGAAGATCTTCGAAATTCCGAGCAATAGAAAATTTCAAGAAAATATTGTTCACGCGTTACCTAGTAAACTAATTCTCTTGCCATCTGAAAAATAAAAATACATTGTTGGACGAAAAGATAGCACACTTTGAAATTAATGTAATTTCTGTTTATTAAACATTATAAATTCAATTTTTTTATACGCATAGTTTTAGTGTGTCTTTCTTAACAATTTATCTACCGGAAGCCTATTAATAGGATTTTCTATAATTATCCTGTACCAAAAGAATGCATAGAAATTTGCTTTTACATTGCAATCTTAAATGAAACTATTAGATGTCGTTATTGAGGGTGATTTGTTAGTTCACAATGAAAATTGCTGTTGCTATCGAAGATCCATTAAAAAGTGTTCAGCCGTGCACCATGGATTTTTCAAAATTATGCAATAATCACCGGTCGGTAATGTGTGAAGATATATGAATGAAATGAAACGAAGCTTGATTAACTTATCTATTTTTATTGAAAGAAGTAGAATTATTAACGAAATATAGAGGGACAAAATGATAGCACACTTAACGAAAAACTTGAAATATTACAGAATTAATCCATAAAAATCAATGCTCAATATTTCGTAGGACCTCCTTTACAGCTAATGACTTGAATCATTCGGTTTGGTAAAGATTTATACAATTTTTTAATATTGTTTTGGCTAATATTATCCCATTCGTCCAAAATGCACTGTTTTCAATCGTTAATATTTTGGTACACGGCTCTGGCAAGATGTCCGCAACAATTTTCAATAATGTTGAGGCTGGAGATCTTGCTGGCCACTCCAAAACATGAATAATTTTTGAAGAAAAGTATTTCTTGCCCGCTTTCGCCGCGTGTACTGCGACATTATCTTGTTGTAAAAAGTTTAGTTGTTCATTTATCATTTCAATACACCGTTCACTATTCATTCGTCCTTTTATAAATTTGATTTCTGTTTTACCCCAATATCCAATATCGGCCTAAATTATCGCACAACGGCCTCCCATTTGGCGACGGCTTAAAAATTACTGTTCTTCATTCAGATCATGATAGTAATAGCCTACGCAGTCTGGACCATCCAAATTAAAACTTTTTTCGTCAGTAAATATGACTCTTCGCCACTTTGTCCTCATATTTATATGCTTCTCGACAAATTGTAAGCGTAACGCTTTATGCTCCTTCGGTAACCAAGGTTTCTTCTGCAATTCTCTTCGCGCAAAGTGCTTGCATTTTTGTAAAACGCAACGTACATTCTTTCCGTTAGTGTATACGCCGACACTTTCAGCGATTTGTCTCGCAGTCATTCTCGAATTTGATGCTGTTCTCAATATTGCACGTTTTTCACGGACAGTTAAACTTTGTGTGTGCCCAGAACTCTTCTTTTTCCCGTAATTTTCAGGATCTTTTAACAAGCACATAATAACTTTTCGGCATCTATTTACAATTTTTGATATTTGTGCAATTCAATATTGCTTCCTTTTACTTCAATATCGTACGTATTTCGCATACACTTAGTATGTTAGTCTCTTTCCATGACCCATTCTTAACGCTTTAGTACGTTGTTTTATTAAATAAGCACGAAAGAAGCAAGTAGCCACTTTATCAATTACGTTTCGCAATGAATGTTTGCTCTTCGGTAACTTCTGCACAATTGACAAATGTAAAACTGCTATTTCTGCTATCATTTATGTATAATTACGTTTTCATTAATTACATTCCGCGTACAGGCATGTCAGGATATGTTGACATGTTACAAAATATTCATTTTCTTCAGTTGAATGTAGCAAATGTGGAAAACTAGACGGACGCACTATCATTTTGTCCCGGAGTGTAAG
This sequence comes from Lasioglossum figueresi, assembly GCA_028455805.1. Lineage (NCBI taxonomy): Eukaryota > Metazoa > Arthropoda > Insecta > Hymenoptera > Halictidae > Lasioglossum > Lasioglossum figueresi. Next base: position 5,384,800 of record CM052203.1, on the reverse strand, counting down.
TGAAAAATAGATCGGTCCGCAACCAGGGAGGTGTGCAATCGGCAGGTTCCTCTATTCATTCTAATCCGTTTAGCGGCTGGTCGGAACGCGATCGCAGTCGTAGGATGCGTGGCCGGCGACCGACGAGCCGTGGGACGTAAAATTAAATTTTTCCGCGAACTTGGAAACGAGTTTTCGGATCTCATTTCCGAAGCGAATTCCTGGTTCGGTGAAAGCCCGGCGAACGGCACACGGAGGGAGCACCGCGTTCATTTCGTTCGTGGTACAATGCGTCCTGCTCGATCTCAAGATGTTATTCGACCTCCGGAGACGAAGCAGTACGATCAGCTTCGCGAACTATCTTCCTCTCGCCCCCGTGCCCTGGCCCCTGGTCTTCAGCTTCTGCTGGCTTTACAGAAAGCAGAAGAAAAAAAGTGAAACAAGACCGTGGTACAAAGGGAGACGATCGAGATGACGGGAGAAGGAAGGAGGCACTGATGGAATTCAAGGTATTTTCCTGTCGTCCCGAAACGACCATGCGGCCCATTGAACCTTTTATTTACTTGGCAGCCTCCCGGAGAGAGGAAGTCTTTCGAGCGAGACGTGAAGTGGACCGTCCTCGCTACCGATCACTCGGAACCATCCTGACAGCTCTTATCATCTGACACACGGGAATCATACTCGAATTCTTTCCATTATTTACCCACTACCCCGCTCTCTCTCTCTCTCTCGCTATCTTCATGTCCGGCGAATCTTCCTCCACGACGACGCTCTCGAAGCAAGCCCGGCGTATTTCGAATACCAATCTCCTTCGGACCAAGAAACGTTTGCAAGGAAAAAAGCACATTTGCACATCACCGAAATTATTAGGTCCACCGGAAAGTTCTGTTCGTTTTTCGAATAAAACAAAATACAAATTTTTATTACCGTCAATAAACTTTATTAAATAACGTAATCGCCATTATTATTAATGATCTCTTGCCAGCGTGAGGGCGGTTTGTATATCCCATTTTCGGAAAATGTTTTATCTTTTCATGCGAAAAATTGAACCAGTGCTTGTTCGATATCTTCTTAAATACAGTGGCCGAAGTTTCTATAAAGTCATCTTCATATTCATAGATATTTGAGAAATATCACCATTTTTGTTGATTTATCGTATCTGGTCTTGTGTCTTGTTGACACTCGGATAGAGGGACTACGCACTCTAGACCGCTGTGTTCGCTATTTACGATTGTTTTAATTTTTTTCTGCGCGATGCGGTACACAAGTGCGAAGTTTCTGTAAAGTCACTTAGCGTTTCTCTGGATTCCGAGCAGAGAACTATGGAAAATTTGAAATATTGTTAAAGTATTAGTTTTAGAAGTCATAGAAATCCTGTTTCTTGTCATTTGATTCGCGTGTATTAGAATGCCGAGAGGAAAAGTGCTAACAATTGAAGAAAAAGCGTCGATCGATGCTTATAAAATTATGGGCTGCTTCAATCGTGCAATTGCTAAGAAAATTAATCGTTCATATACCGTGATTAATAATTATATCAATTTACATGAAAATTACGGAAAAAATCATTTTAAAGGTGGTAATAAAAAATTGTCGAAGAGACAACATTTATTATTAACGAGGTCTGCGGCTAAGGAAAGGAAAAATGCAGCACAATTCCGAGCTGAATTGGAGCTTCCAGCAACAACAAGACGCGTGCAACAACTTTTAAATTCTTCTGGGTATTTTGTGTGGTCAAAAATGCAACGTAAACCAGGCCTAAAACAAGTGCATAAATAAGCCCGTCTTGATTTCGCACGGGCACATATGTCCTGGACGAAAGAGTGGGAGTCTGTCATTTTTTCAAATGAGAAAAAATTTAATTTCGATAGGCCTGATAGCTGTAAATATTATTGGCATGATCTGAGAAATGGGAAAGTGTGACAATGAGTCGTAACTTTGGTGGTGGTTCCCTAATGATATGGGCAGCGTTCAAAACTGACAAAAAAACTCCAATGTGTTGCATAAATCACAAAATGAATTCAGAAAATTATACAGATAAGTTAGACATGGTTCTAATACCCTTTACAGAAAATATTGAAGATGACAATTTTATTTATCAGCATGATAATGCTGTAGTACACGCGTCGAAGCACATAAAGCAGTGGCTTCTTAAAAGGCACGTCAATGTTTTGCCATGGCCTGCTTGATCCCCTGATATAAACCCTATCGAAAATGTTTGGGGCATTGCTGCGCGACAAGTTTATAAAAACTGCAAACAATACAACTCCATTAGCGAACTAAGGGATGCGGTGAACGAAGCGTGGGTGTCTGTTAAAACAGAAACGCTACAAAAGTTAATTTCGTCGATGCCCAATCGTATTTTTAATATAATTTTAAAAAATGGAGGTTACTCCAGATATTAAAATAAAAATAATAAAAAAACAATCGTTAATTTCAACTTTATCCGTGTAAAACGAAAGTGACATTATAGAAATTTCGCAGTTTGTTCTGCGCAAAATTATATTTTTGTTTCCTTTTATCGATAAATCTTATACTTATATTTTGAAATCGGTGTGTACGCTTTCTTTATGTAATCCCGAAATGCTACCAAATACAAATTTTTCATTGGTATGGTATAATAATAAGAATTCGTTACAAAACACAGTGACTTTATAGAAATTTCGGCGAGTGTAGTGGCGTAAATGAACTTTATGACTAACGTGAATCAACTTTATTTTAGTTAATTTGCTACGTCAGTATGTATACATTAAGTGATAAAAATAGAGAGGCACACATGCGCCAAATAAACATATGCTTACGTGTCGAGACTTGTTGCGATAGAAACTGACAGAACTTTCCGGTAGACCTAATATTTGCAAAATAATGAGCACCGAAAATATTCTTCACATCGCTTCTGTTCACTCAAATATTGGCCAGTTTTTTTTTAGAATTTTTGCACGTAAAAAATTTGCCATAGCAGAATTTCTATTTCGGTTTCGAACAGTACAAACCGAACTTTTTTTCTCTCTGGAGAATTTCCGGAAAGTTGCTCCGGGAAAATATATCGAGTCGTAATTTTATTTTTGAACAATTTGCGTTGGATAGAAAATTGTCTAAAATAGTTACTGTAATGAAAATGTTGGATAGTCGTTTTTTAATAAATTTTACGAATGAGAAGTTCAAATTAAATACTGGAATTTCCGTTGCAATTTCAAAGGGACAGTTTCAACTGAATTGTTTCTCTCTGGAGAATCCGTAGTTTCCAATTGGAAATGGAAAAAATAGTAATAAAATGAATCAAGCCGGGAAATAATTTTACCAAAAATTTTTAGCTTCGTTTTCCCAGGTTGTTCTTTGCCGAATGGTTTTATACGGAATGTATTCTATGGAAAATGGAACGTAAAGCGTGGCAATCATGTCCCTTCTGATCGTGGACGTCGCGTTGCTGGCAATCGGTAGTCGAAAATTCGGGCAATCGAGAATTCGTGAAATCGTCCGGTGATAAATAGCGACACGATCGATCAGCCAACAGTTAATTTCCGCTAATTAATCGGCTGTCGTAAACCATTGCCCCATTGACTTCACGCACTACACCTATGAAATTGCTGTGGCGCCCATGCACCCACGGATACAGCTCTGTGCAATTTCCTAAGTCATTAGCCTCTATCTCTGGAAACCACGAAAATTAACTTGATGAAGGAATGCAATTAATCTCCCCATATTTCAACAATTAAGTAAAAATAATAATCGAAGTGGAAATACACGAATATTCCACAATTTTACATGCATGAGTGCGTCAAATATTACTATAAATAAATATTTACGCAGTAAACATCTTGCGCACCATAATTAAATAAAATTCACAGTCGGAAATGAGTCTCTTCATATTTCAGCAATTGAGTAAAAATAATAATTGAAGTGGAAATATTCGGATTTCTATAAAATATCCTTTCACAATTTTACAACATGTATGAGGGCGTTAAATATTACTTTCAATAAACATTTACGTGGTAAACTTCTTGTGCACCATAATTAAATAAAATTCCCAGTCGGAAGTGAGCCTCTCCATATTTTAGCAATTAAGTAAAAATAATAATCGAAGTGAAATACTCGAACTATTCACAATTTTACAACATGCATGAGTGTATCGCACACACAAATATTACTTTTAATAAACTTTTACGTAGTAACCATCTTGTGCACCATGATTAAATAAAATTCACAGTCGGAAATGAGTCTCTTGATATTTCAGCAATTAAGTAAAAATAATAATTGAATTGGAAATATTCAGATGTCTACAAAATATGCTTTCACAATTTTATAACATGCATGGGTGCGTCAAATATTACTTTTAATAAAAATTTACGTAGTAAGCATCTTGTGCACCATGATTAAATAAA
>CM052203.1:5362472-5380342 GCA_028455805.1 Lasioglossum figueresi | reverse complement strand
GAAGTGGAAATATTCAGATGTCTACAAAATATCCTTTCACAATTTTACAACATGCATGGGTGCGTCAAATATTACTTTAAATAAACATTTACTTAATCAAGTACAGAATAACTAAATAAAATTTCCAGTCGGAGTGTCGAGGAAATGTCCGTAGCCGAAGAAGAACCTTGAAAAATTGAAAGTGCCGATGCTATTAGAGCTGAAGGTGCATAAAACGATTTCGGTAGAGGTAAATCGTCGATTCGCGTTTTTCGCAGCGTCACTCTAGAATTTCTCGTTTTCTTGCAAGAATCAAACGCTCGGCAAGCGTTCGCGTGCTCCGCGCATGCTGAATCAGTGTCTCCGTTTCCGCTGGTTTCTTTTTAATCTTGTGCGAAGACTGAAATAGTTGGGATTTGCTTCACCCTCGTGCATGGTAGTTGATACGATTCGTCGTGGATTCGCATAAAGCATATCCTGGGATAACAGTCGTCACGCTGAATTGTTCCTCAATTTTTCTGCGTCGACGAAAAAACCGTCGACGAATCGAACTACCGATAAAAACCACTTACGAACTATTATAAAAGAAACTAGTTTCTTTATATTCGAGTTTCCTCTTCACACTATTTTGTTCGCCATAAATGGACACGCTGCACGATCGTGCAATTTGTTATAAGAACTGCCTGATAATTATTAAATTATTCAGAAATTTCGTATATACTTCCGAGCAATGATGTATTCACCTAACGCACATTATACCTAAGTACAATGTCGTAGCAATCTATTACTCCCGCTCGAAAGCAACAGTTTTTTTTCTTCTCATTAATAACTGAGAGCCAGAATCAATTGAAACGTTCATTAGTAAAATGCCAAGTATTAATAAAAGAAACAGGTTTGAATGAGCAGATGCCTAGATTAATGAATGGAGAATTGAAGTGTCGGGTGGAATCGAAACGAGAATATTGTACAAAGAAAGTCAACAACTGGGAACTCTACGCCATATTCTGTTCCCGGCGAATCTTCTATACGAAAAGAAAACCGTAAAAAAATCATTGAAAATGTACCGTGGAGCGTGCAATGAATAGACAGTGTACCGAATGAAAAAAATTATCTCGCCTATAAGGAACACAATTTTTTAATTCGTCCTAAAAAACTTCCGATAATGAAAAATATGAAATTATTCGTATTAAAAATTCTTCGGTTGTAATTATTAGAAACAAGGAACGGTCTCTTGAAGTACATTTTAAAAAATACACTTGACCCCTTGCCATACAATAATGTCAGACTCGTGTTGAAGATTTTGAACACAGTCTAATAAATATGTACACCCCCATTCAAAGGTATGTGGACAACACGTTAAATTTTTATACGAATCTTTGACGAGTTTCCGTCAATTTTATGCGATCTAGTTTACACAGTACTAGAGAATATATTTTAATGATAATTATGTGAGTTTCGTATTTCGATATTTAGTTCAACCCTTGTGTCGACAACCGTTTTCACTTTAGACATCTTTTTGAAACTTCTTCAACACTGTTGTCGATAAATAAAAGAATTATTTCTGTCTATGATATACATACACTCCCGCTCAAAAATATGTGCATAACACGTTTAATTTTTATATGCATCTTTGATCAGTTTTTTATTTAATTTTACGCGGCCTAGTTTAAATCATTATTCATGAGATATCTCACCAATAACTATTATTATTGTCTGGAGAAGACAACGGACCACGTTAATGGATCGTCAATTAAATACTACAATTTGGTAGTATTAGAATAAATTATACTTGCAACAAAGTGTCCACATAATTTTGAGCGAAAGTGTATGTTATTAATCTCCTTTAACCAGTTAACTGCGTTCGACGTGTATACAGGTCAATCAAAATCTCTATTGCGGTGCAATAACAATAATCTTTTGAAGAATGAATTGTTTCTTCTTCCTCGTTTTTCGTAAAATTTATAATAGGATACATTGCCCTGCGTTCGACGTGTATACTCGTCATTGGTTGATTTTAATTCCGCACTCCGTGGGGAATTTTTAAAACTAAATTCCGCAGTTGAGAGGTTAAGCCGAGATGAAATCCTATTTTAGTTTTGTTAATGTATAGTTATCGAAGAACGCGTAGGCATACAATAGATATCAATTTTCTCCTTCCTTCGGAAATTACGAGCTGCGACGAAAGTTCTAATCATTGAAAGCATAAAATAAATCGTCAGGCAAGGGTTAAGGTAAGGTTAAATGATAGAGAGTTGTTGGATCCAAAATTTCAAGAAAATTGAAATTGAAATTCAGAAAACTTCGCAGTGCAAATGCATAAATATAAAATCGCGCGAAGAGCGGAATTAGCTCCAAACCGCGCATTCGTTTCTTACAGTTAATAGTCCCTCAGGAGTCGACGTTTCTGCCCCCGGTCGGTTTCAAAGATGGCGGAACATTCTTCCGCATATTAAAAGTCTTCCGTGTTCCGCGATAGGATGCCCCGCTGCGGTTACTGTGGTTTTGTTTGATGTCAAAAGTGCGCGATGATAACGGTGTAACCTCAAGCCAAGCTTTCATAGCAATCACTTGGCAGTGTCCGCGCGACGCGACGGCCGAGTGCCAACACCACCGTGTGCGCCGTTGCTGTTGCTGCAGAGAAATGCCAGCTACATTTTCGTAGAAAATTTTTATCTCCGAGACCGTGGCGACAGTCGCGTGCAAACCCTGAATAGAAAACCACCTGTTCCCGTTCACGCTCGTTTCCACTCTACGATAAGTCAATCTATTCGATTCTTGTTGAAAATGTACTAATTGCAATTCCTCGAGAGGGTCGATTCCCGAGGTCGTTTCAAGTAACTTCCTCCTTTGCGAAATTGTTCTCCGCGGCTTGGTTGCGGGTTATTAACGGAAAAGTGATTTCTAGACTGCGGATCTTTATGCATTTCTGAAGAAACTGGTTGGGTGAAATATAATACAGTTAAAGATTTAACAAATTCGAGAATGTTGCAATATTGCTTTCAATGTAACAAAGTCGTTAAGGGATGAAATCAATTTTTATGTTATTTTTATGTTATTCCTCCTTTCCAGAATCGATGCAAAACATTTTTATTCTGCACTACATAGCTGTACGCACGTTTCTAATATGTTTAATTTCACAATGCTTGTGGGTAATACAATATTTTTTGTTGTTACATTGTCTGTTCAGATTATACATAGAGATCGTCGAAAACAATAAAAATAATAAATACTAACGAAATATTTTGAACTAACGAACATTTACCATTTTTATTATTAGGTATATAAAAACACGCGCGTATTCGAATGCAACGTTGTGTCAAAATTTCACAGCGATCGGTGAAGAACTGTCGGAGATTTAAGATTTTGAACAAACGAACATTTACATTTTTATTTATATAGATTGTCTGTGCAGATATAAAGATTGTCTGTATATAAAAACACGCGTGTATTCGAATGCAACGTTGTGTCAAAATTTCAAATGAAACGGTGAAGAACTTTCGGAGATTTAAGATTTTGAACAAACGAACATTTACATTTTTATTTATACAGGGTGGTCCATTTATCTTGAGACAGTCAATTATTACGGAAACCAGCAGGAATATGAAAGAATGTTTTATATAAAATATTCTTCATATGAAGGGGCACATTTAATGGCGCTATGCACATTATTCCATAATGGCCCTTTAAGGATCAGATGAACGGCAACTTCATCTTTTGAAATGGAAATCCATATTTTTTATATTACATTCTTATTTTACATCGAAAAATAATAATATTTCGTAGAAAATACTTTTTCCTAGCGTGCACGGTTTTAATAAACAAATTGTGGCGAATATCCCAATATTTATAATGACAAACAATACTGAGTTTGATCTGAAGTCATAAAAATCTAGTAAGCGGTGGCGTAGGTGGTAATAAATTATCTGATAAAGTACATACTTCTTATTGCCGCCTACCAGATGAAGATTCCCAATACATGTATGCCATTATGGTATCGTTAAAAAATGGTAAGTTCAGGAAAAAAATGTTTTACACGAAATATTATAATTTTTGATGTAGAATAAGAATGTAAAATAAAAAATATGGATTTCCATTTGGAAAAATGGAGTTGCCCTTCATTTGACCCTTAAAGGGCCATTATGGAAAAATGTGCATAGCGCCATTAAATGTGCCCCTTCATATGAAGAATATTTTATATAAAACATTTTTTCATATTCCTGCTGGTTTCCGTAATAATTGACTACCTCAAGATAAATGGACCACCCTGTATAGATAAAGCTCCGCAGTCTAGTTATTTCAAATAACTTCGGGAATCGCCCGTTTCAAGGAAATACATTTTTGGGACAAATGTGTATGAATTTTCTCTTTTTATTATAAGATTTTCTTACGTCGCATCAACATCTAAGTCATTGACGACGAACTTCCATGATGACTTTAGATTTTGTGGAAGTGATTGATTTCTTTAACACTAGGTTTACGGGGCCCGTCAAAATGACGGGTTGTAATATTCTTAATTCGCAATTATTAAGATTGTGAAGATGCTTCCCTGAGAACTCATTTACCAAATTTATTTCTTTGGGTATGTATTATTGGAAAAATGGCCAAAAATTTGAATCGACACACGCTCGTTACGTTTATAAAATAATGTGAAATAGGTATTTTTAGAGCTCCGTAAATCTAGTGTCAACGAATTCAATGATATTTCTTGTGAGCGCACAAAAGCATTTCGGATGTAATGTAATGTAATGTAATGTAATGCAAGAGCATTGTTCGAGTTGATTTTATTATTTTGGGAAAAAATTGACTGAAAATTTTGATGAACAGGCTGTCGGTGTTTTTACGAAGAAACGTGAAATGGTGAGTTTCAGAGGTCCGAGAGTTAACGAGGTTGATCGTCGATCAAATCCGCTGTCTCTTTCAACAAATGTGTAGCGCGTCGGGGTGTGCATCGCGTGCACAGTGCCTCGCCCCTTCCCCTCGTCCAGGAAAACTTGTCATGACCGTCACGAATAGAAGCCCAAGGCAAACCGCGAGCCCGTGGCCGGTTCGATTTGCTCTATTTCGTAGCGGAGAGGTTGCTGCTGCTGTTGCAGCGTTACGGGGTGAGGCCGCAAGAAGCGAAATGAGGGTACAACGTCCAAAAGAAGAGAGCGTACGCAACCACCAACTAGGTACCACTATTATCTGTATGAGAATGCCAAGGTCAACCTCATTCCGAGGCCACAGTGACCGGTGTGTCGGCGTGTGTACGCGCGGGCTGATATCGCCCCGAACCGTACCTGCTCCGTCGATTTCCTGGGATTTTTTCGAATTTACGAGGTGACCGGTCGATCATACACTCTCAGACTGTAAAACGTCACCGGAATAAAATGATTAATTATGGGAAATCAAGCAAAGTGAAGTGAATCTTGGGGAATCAATGCTGATATTTAATTATTTGCTGCGGCGAGAGAACTTGAACGAAACCGAACGCGTAAAGAACATAACCACACGCTGTGTAATTGGATTCCTCTTTCTAGTTAAAACTTCCGTCCCGTTTCTCTTTAATTATTCCCTTTGTCTAGTTAAAACTTTTTGCCCCTGTTCTCTTCGGTTATTCTCTTTATCTAGTGGAAACTTTTACCCCTTGGCCGAACAATAAACGAAGAATTTACTGGACAGCACGCCTCGCGATTTCTTAAAAAGTATATGCAGAAACCAACAGAAGTCGTATTTAATTACAGCACGATTCTCATTGAAATTTTAAAAGGAATCGTCGAAATACGAATTATTAATTTAGAAACGGGCTTGACGTGCAGGATATTTGAAGAATCTCGAGACCCCAGACCGAAAGACAATCAAGAATAGCACAATTTATGGCACAAAGGACCGGGACAGCCCAGAATCAAATTAAAAACGGCGTTTCAAAAATAGTGGATCGAACAGCTGCGGATCGATTCGGCTTCGAGATCAGACGCGATTAAATTCGTCGAAGCCACTCGCTCAGAGGCTCTCAAAATAGCTGTTTAAGAGGGAGGTTAAGAGTGCAGGTTGATAAAGCGTCGGAACTGTGGGAACCGTTAGGAGCAGAGCCAGAGTCGCCAGATTAGGACTTGTCTCCCCACACTACCTTCCCCTTCCACGAAGCTGCTCCCCACGCTTCCGCCCGGTCACGTGACGAGTCTCTATCGCGTATTTGTTCCGTACAGGCAGAGAGAGGGAAACTTTTTCCCCTCAAACCGTGCTCCCTCCCCTCATCTGGCGACAGCGAGCAGAGCGACGGTTCGCAGGACGCGAGTCGCGTGGAGGCGTGTGACTATGTAAGGTATGCAGCCTCGGACATTTTTGTAGGTTTTTGTTATGGCTATCCGGACGTCTCCTCCATCGTGGCGCGGGTAAAAAGTAACATCCTCATCCTCGGGCCGCGAAGGCAACTTTCGCGGACAAGAAGAAGGATTTGAACAGTTCAGAAATGAACATTACAAACATGAAATCAAATGGACAATCAGAAATGCAAACAATCTGTCCTGCAGAACTGTGAACAAATCTCCTGCGTCACATGAATTTTTACTGAAAGAAACCCTTTCGAAGATTTGAGAACTTTCAGAAAATATACAGACAAGAAGAGAAGGATTTGTACAGTTCAGAAATGAACATCACACACATGAAATCACATGAACAATCAGAAATGCAAACAATCTGTCCTGCAGAACTGTGAACAAATATCCTGCGTTACATGAATTTTTACTGAAAGAGAACCCTTTCGAAGATTTGAGAACTTCCAGGAAATATACAGACGAGAAGAGAAGGATTTGTACAGTTCAGAAATGAACATCACACACATGAAATCAAATGAACAATCAGAAATGCAAACAATTTCTCCTAGAGAACTGTGAACAAATCTCCTGCGGCAAATCAATTTTTACTGAACGAAACCCTTTCGAAGATTTGAGAACTTTCAGAAAATATACAGCCAAGAAAAGGAGGACTGAACAGTTCAGAAATGAACATCACACACATGAAATCACATGAACAATCAGAAATGCAAACAATTTATCCTAGAGAACTGTGAACAAATCTCCTGCGGCAAATAAATTTTTACTGAACGAAACCCTTTCGAAGATTTGAGAAATTTCAGAAAATATACAGACAAAAAGAGAAGGATTTGAGCAGATCGGAAATGAACATCACATATAAAAAATGAAATGAACAATCAGAAATGCAAACAATTCGTCCTGCAGAACCCTGAACGAATCTCCTGCGTTAACTGTTTGAGACACACGATTTTAAAGAAGATAAAAACCCAACTGCATAGAATTTTTCTTAATGTCGATATAACTTCAACTTTTCGAGGTTGGTTAAAATATATCTCACCATGCATAAAAAGCTAAGCAGAAGGGGGAACAGTTTTTAAACCATCTAATTCCAAAGAGTTAAATGAATTTTTATTGAAAGGAACCCTTTCGAAGATTTGAGAACTTTCAGAAAATATACGGGCAAGAAGAGAAGGATTTGAACAGTTCAGAAATGACTGTGAATTTTCTGAAAGTTTGCAAATCTTCGATAGGGTTTCCTTTCATTAAAAATTCATTTATCGCTGGAGATTCGTTTAGGGTTCTGCAGGACAGATTGTTTGCATCGGGAATAAATGGGAAAACGGTCTCGTGGAAGTCGCGGGTCCCGAAGCTTTCAGGAGAAAATGATGAAGCTTCCCGGGATTTTCCCCGTGGTAGGCTATCAAGTTTTTTCCCGGTGTATATATACGGAAAGTCGAATTAGGAGCGCTGAAGCTGCTCTCAAATTCAATTACAGCAGTTGCGATGAAAACGGGGTGGACGGACATGAGGCGGTAAAGGTAGCAACGCCGTTAGCCAGGGCTTGTAAATGATCTTGAGTTAATCGGCGACCCTAGCTAATTTAATGTACAAGAGGTTTCGCTCCGGCGTCCTCCTGCACGCTGAGAATTTTATCTGACCCCAAGGCGTTTTTATGAAATACGAACAAATAGAACGCTTTCTCACGTGATTTTACTCCAAGCGTTATCTGACCGGATATTTTAAACAAATTGCGGTTTTACATATTCTTCTCACGCTGCACCTTGATTTCATTATAAGACACGAATTACTTCGATAATTGTATTTATACGAGAATCGATCAATAATTTCAATTAATTAGGCAAGTACATTCTTTACTCTTCTTTGTAAAAGTTGTATAGAGAATAAAGAAATAATCAACCCAGATAAAATCATAGATTAAATAAAAATTAAAATACAACAGTGTAGAAAATCAAGAAGGTGCATCTTGATTTCATTATTAAACACGAACTATTTCGATAATTGTATTTATACGAGAATCGATCAATAATTTCAATTAATTATGCAAGTACGTTCTTTTCTCTTCTTTGTAAAAGTTGTATAGAGAATAAAGAAGTAATCAACACAAATAAAATCAGACTAAATAAAAATTAAAATACAACAGTGTAGAAAATCAAGAAGATGCACCTTGATTTTATTATTAAACACGAACTACTTCGATAATTGTATTTATACGAGAATCGATCAATAATTTCAATTAATTATGCAAGTACGTTCTTTTCTCTTCTTTGTAAAAGTTGTATAGAGAATAAAGAAGTAATCAACACAAATAAAATCAGACTAAATAAAAATTAAAATACAACAGTGTAGAAAATCAAGAAGATGCACCTTGATTTTATTATTAAACACGAACTACTTCGATAATTGTATTTATACGAGAATCGACCAATAATTTCAATTAATTAGGCAAGTACGTTCGTTTCTCTTGTTTGTAAAAGTTGTATAGAGAATAAAGAAGTAATCAACCCAGATAAAATCATAGACTAAATAAAAATTAAAATACAACAGTATAGAAAATCAAGAAGGTGCACCTTGATTTCATTATTAAACACGAACTACTTCGATAATTGTATTTATACGAGAATCGATCAATAATTTCAATTAATTAGGCAAGTACGTTCATTTCTCTTCTTTGTAAAAGTTGTATAAAAAAATGAAGAAATAATCAACCCAGATAAAATCATAGACTAAATAAAAATTAAAATACAACAGTGTAGAAAATCAAGAATATTGAACCAATGTAAGATCATAGAATAAAGAGACGTAAAAATTCAACAGTGTGGAAGAATGTGGAATAAGTGGACATAAAAATGCGAGTCACAGAACATCAATTCGAGGTAATCCGGTGCAATAAAAAAATTCACGAAAATGTTCTGCACGGTCCACTTGCATCGCCCGCTGCAGGAAATGCTTATAGTTAAACAGGCCATGCGAACAGGATCTAAAATGGAGAATCGGTGGCTAATATAACTGCGAGCCCGCGACATCAAGTTCTTCTTCGGAGATCCGTAAGAAGGAAGGCTCGGCGCGCGTTCACGTCTTTCGAAAAATGTTTATCTTGTAAATCGACGATTACACGACTTTTTTCCACCGATTTATTTCGATAACCGGCCGGTATTCCGTAATTTATGGGCTACTTTCTTCGTACGGTTTATCTCGTATACGGTATGCGTATTACTATACGTACACGCGTGTATCTTTTTTATCTTGGCCGAGGCGTCGTGCTCTGTGAATAACGATGTTATTACTGGGACATCGATAAAAGTGTTCCAGTGAGGCCTATCGCTGGCCGATATATTACTTCCGTTTTCATACTAATTGCCCGCCGCCTTATTTTTTTACATGAAATATCTTATCTGGAAAATTACGCCGAACATTATTTCCGTCCTCGATGGCCGATGGAAACGCGGCTCTGCGGAGGCGACCAATTTATTACATTATTCCCCCGATAACACGGAAATCCCCGAACGTAAGCGGCGTCCTTTAATCGGCGGATCTCGATTTTTTATGGGACTTCTAATCTGGAAAAGGAATTTTCGACTCGGTCGTGGAGATGCTCGGATAAATTGTACGGCTGCATCTTAAGGGATATCAGAGTCGAGGGAGGCGAATTGAGGGGAAAACGCTTCCCCCTCCCTCTGTCAGTGCCGGACTAGTCACGTGACGTAGAAGGAAGAGGGACAGGGGAGACAAAAATGCAGAATTGCAAAATTATAATATATCTTCATATAAATAAAAAGAATTCGTTTCTATCTGATCTGTTTGCATTTAATTGTACGACTGTATTTTGGCGAATTGAGGGGAAAACATTACCCCCTCTCTCTGCCAGTGCCGGACTAGTCACGTGACGTAAAATGGGGAGGGACAGGGGAGACAAAAATGCAGAATTTCAAAATTATAATATATCTGCATATAAATAAAAAGAATTCGTTTCTTTCTGATCTGTTTGCATTTAATTGTACGACTGCATTTTAAGGGATATCAGAGTAGAGGGAGGCAAATTGAGGGGAAAACACTACCCCCTCCCTCTGCCAGTGCCGGACTAGTCACGTGACGTAGAAGGGGGAGAGACAGGGGAGACAAAAATGCAGTATTGCAAAATTATAACATATTCTCGTATAAATAAAAAGAATTCATTTTTTTCTTATCTCATTAAACCCTTAAACCAAAACGTCGACTGCTGCGGCCGACTGTACCGCAGAAACGAATGCAGAGGAACGTGTAAAACAAGCTGCAATAAATTCTGTCACGGGCAGAGTTTACGTAAATAAGCTTCGAGGATTATTATACATTAAAATCGTATCTCGACACGGAGTATCCTCCGAAATGTCGCAACAAGTGGAATATCCTTAGTAGTCGGTCGAAGATTTGCGTCACTCACTGTCGGAAAGCTTGTCACGAGAAACTTTCGTCCGTGTAGATAGTAATCTTGGAAGATATACAGGCGTCTCATACTTATCTATAATAAATCACGGAAAGGCATCAACGGTTTTACCATATAGACAGGGCGGATTTTTACGCGGCACGAACGCCGTTTAAGGAAGGAAGAAGCGACGAAACATGTGCATTGTGCACACGGGCAAAGTGAATTTCTCGGTCCATAAGCGAATCCAGAATGTTAATACGCTTCTATGTAGAAGATCGGTTGCTTTCTACTGCAGCCTCGGAATTTGCCGATCTAACGGGACCTGCGTCGCCTACAGCGATTGCGACAATTGCCACCTGATCTGGGGACGCGTGAATCCTGATTCGGACGAAATCTGCTCTACGATTTCAGCTACAATCACAAAATCCCCGTATTGTCCGACAAGGCGAGACAAGACACCAGCTTAAGTCTTAAACCCCTCATTGTGTTCACGCTTTTGCGAAATTCAAGAGAGAAAATAATTTAAAAAAATATCTCTTCCTTTTCTGACCTTGTATGACCTAGGAAATCATTACGTTGACTTCATGATATGCCACAATACATAGCTTTCCATTTAAAAATATTGTAAAGGTCACCTTCTACTAACTAACGACATACTAACAGTATAATTTTCTCTTCCTTTAAGGAAACCAAATTCGACAGACATTTATACAAGATCCACTATGAAATATGATATACAACAATGCATAGCGTTCCATTTAATAAATAATAATGCAGATAATAAAAAACACAGACGAACTAAAAGTATAATTTTTTCTTCCTTTAAAGAAACCAGATTCGACAGATATTTATACAAGATTCACAATGAAATATGGCATGAAACAATACATAGAGTTACACTTTAAAAAAATGGAAAATCACCTTCTCTTTTCTGGAAAAATAATGCAGTTAATAAAAAACACACGCGTACTAAAAGTATAAATTTCTCTTCCTTCAAAGGAACTAAATTCGACAGATATTTATACAAGATCCACTATGAAAAACGATACACAAAAATGCATAGCGTTCCATTAAAAAAAATGGAAAATTATCTTTACATTTCTGAAGAAATAATGCAGATAATAAAAAACACAGACATACTAACAGTATGAATTTCTCTTCCATTAAAGAAACCAGATTCGACAGACATGTATACAAGATTCACAATGAAAAATGTTATACAACAATTCATACTGTTCCATTTAGAAAAATGGAAAATCATCTTCACTTCTCTGAAAAAATAATGCAGATGATGAAAAATACAAACGTACTAAAAGAATAATTTTCTCTTCCTACAAAAAGAAACCAGATTCGACGGACATTTATACAATATCCACAATGAAGTATGGTATGCAACAATACCATACAATACCATACTTCATAATACAATACGTTACACTAAAAAAAAAAATGGAAAATCACCTTCTCTTTTCAGGAAAAATAATGCAGTTAATAAAAAACACAGACGAACCAACAGTATAATTTTCTCTTCCTTCAAAGAAACCAAATTCGACAGACATTTATACAAGATCCAGACTGAAATGAATATCGAGATATTTACAGAGAGGATGTATATGCAACGGATCCCCCGCGAAAGCGTATTTTTCCCCGAAAACACGACCAGGTTCTGTGAGGTGAGCCTCGGATCCCGTTGCGACCGGGTTTCCATCGCCGTCGACGATCTTTCTCGTCGGGCATGGCCTGGCGATCGGCGTCTCCGTCGGAGCGTGTCCGGTGACGTCCTGCGGACGTCCTGCACGAAATGGAAGACATCAAACGTAACGTCCGTAGTCCAATACGAGTCGGCGATCGTGCCGGCATGGCAGGAGGTCAAAGAACGCGAATCGCAAACTCATGCGATCGGCGCGTTGCCTGCCTGCCTCTCTCTCTCTCTCTCTTTCTTTCTCTCCCTCCTCTTGAACAGAGTGTTCCGGACAAGGAGAGTCCGGGGGCAGATGCAAGGTGCAACGAGGACAACGATACCTGGTATTCGCCAGCTGCCGTTGAACGTGTTCAATGCCGCAGTTGGAGCAAGAAAGCGGTCGGAGAGAAGAGATCGGTCGGCTCGGTGTGTCTCGTAGTGGGGATAGGAGCCGTGTGGGCCGCCGGTGCTACTCCTGGCTTCGTGTTCCTCTTTCGACTTCAGTTTCTCTCTACACGTATACCGGGAGGTATAGCGATCGCTGAGAGCCGGCTAGCATGCTCTAGGCCGCTGCCGAGCCCCGTCTCACAGCAGCGCAACACCTGGACCGGCCCCCACGGCCCCACGGCCCAGGTATTCGCTGGAACCTTGAGGACCCAACCGCGACAGGTTACCTACCAGCTTGACAGTGGGAACCCGTCCTCCGAAAAATCAACCGGACAACCTGCGCGCCTCTCGTCGTCCACCAAGAAATCAACTCGGACAAAGCGTAGAAAGCTGATACTTAGGGGACTGCTACGGGAAAGGTCCCATTGATATCGCAAGTATAATCGGCGCTGCACCGGGTGCGGCTGCGACGGTCTAACGGAGCCGTGTCAGCGCAGAGAAAATAATGTAGGGATGCGCGAATGCGCCGGTGAACTCTCCGGATCGTTGATCTCGAGATAAAAGAAACGAGAGGATCGTCGAACGCGAACGCCTCGCGGATATTACTGTGATCGTCGGCGTCACCGGTGTGTCGTCCGGCGGTAGTCGGCTCGCAGCTTGAATGGGAATGATCCTGGGCCTAACTGCTACGTCACCGGGGTCGTAAAGATAAAACGGTAGGCAGAGAAGAGGAGAAGAAGACGAAGACGAAGACGAAGGAGGAGGAGCAGGAGAGAGCCAAGAGAAAATCGCGGGGAGCTAGAGCGGTAGACGTGGAGCGAGTTGACAGTCGACGAGGACGAAGCGAAAGGCAGCTCCGAACTCGTTAACCGGTTTCCGCGGATCGGCATGCAGAACGACACTCGGTGAAGACTACGTACCTTGCGCGCGCGCGAGCAAAGCGCTCGATCTTCCGTGCGTGTCCCACGCATAAAGCGATCGGACCGGTCCGCTGGATCAGAGAGACGGATGATCACCTGCCAGATAATATAGCGAGCTGTACCCGGCCCTAACACCCCGCTCCGGGGAACCATTCACACCGAATGCGACAGAAAGACCAGCAGCACAGAGAGACAGTTAGCAACCTTCAGTCAGCAACCTATCGGGGGCTTCGTAGCTGCTGCGGATATCGAAATAGAAGACTGTTAGAGGACGTCGCGGAGCAAGTGTCAACATTTCTAGACCCAGGGATATTTTGAATCGCGGTTCTCCCGGTGTACGAGTCAACGTGCGAATTCCTCGCCGGTTGATAAGTGAATGAAGGGCTCGGTGCCCGCCAGCCGGTATGCCATTGCTACACGGTTTAGAAAGTGTGTTATGCTGTGAACAAGTGTGTGACGAAGGTCCAGCGGATTCGGTGAATTTTGATGGTTTATGGATGGCCAAGGAGTCTTCTAAGTGTTTGTTCGTTGTGTGTGAATCATTTGAACGGTGAATTATGGGTCTGATGGGGGTCCGACGGGTTGTGTAATTGAACGGATAGTCGCGAGCCAACCGGAAAAATTAGCAAAATCTGGCGAAAGCCGCGAGCCGTGCGCTTCGAGCCGAGTTCGAAGACGAAGAGGTGCAACGGTCGCCGTGGCATGAGGAGGTTCACACGCAGGCGCAAAACCCTGGCCGCATTCTCTGCGATTATGGGACGCCTTGGTAAAGGCTCGCAGAGCACGACGAGGCCCATCTTCAGGGTGCAGTATCGCAAGCTTGTAGACGAGTACTCGCAGCAACAGGAACAGCTCAAGTTTATGCCAGCGTTGCCCGACTACATGTCGTACTGCTGTTGTCGATGTGGTCACACTCAGAAACTCAAAGTAAGTTCTCGCCGTGTGTCCGTACTCTTCGGGTAACCGTTGCCCCGACAATGGGGCTTCGGGGCCACGGAGTCGGGTGTTAATTATGCTTTCGTCGGAGAGCGGATTTTTATGCACACTCGAATAAGAATAATATTAAACTTCAGTTACTCGGGCTCCGCTTTCTGCGTAAGTTACATGGAACTTTATATCGCGTCCATCATTTTGCTGAATGCGAAATAAATATTTACTAGCGTAATTGACACCTTCGCTTGAAACACTAAAGATCTGAGATTGTGAACAATGTATGAAAGATTTCAAGCCTGCCAACTAGAAATTAAATAATAGCTAACATAGCGTCCACCAGGTGATTCCACTTAGAATTATACAGTTAAAAATCCAGTTCGATTATTCCATAAAGAGGCGCAGGAAATTCAGAACAGCGCCGAGAAAAACGTCGACCAAGACAGATGTTGAAACGATCCAGGGGGTCGTTAACATCTGTCAGCATTCTTCTTAGAGTCCCATCGCACATATCCACCAGCCAACTCCGTTAGCTTCGCACCGTATTAATTAATCGCAATTGTATCGCGGCCCCGACATTCCTAATTCGCGGAAAAACGAGCGCCCATTGTTTGCGTCAAACGGAGGACTCGGCTAATTGACGGCCAATGCTATTTTCGGAGTTGGAAGAAGCGGCTAGTAGACTTATTTTGTAATCAGCGCGAGACAAAGGAAAATAAAGCAGAGCGAGCGTGGCACCGCACCGGCTAGGCTCTCCGTGAAACAAGAGTTGCTTAATCCCACCTTTTACCGCGTCCGAGGAACAAGAATCGGCGGTTTTCGAAACCTGTCATGAACAAAAAGACGGGGGCAGGAAGTCGACGATTATCCGGGGGCTGGTCTCGGGAGTCGCGTTCGAAAATCGTCGATGAATAGTGCTCGCTGAAATTTGCTAACCCAGACGTGCTGAAAAATGCAATCAAACTTATTTCAAATCCAATAGTTTTTGTCTTTGCTGCCCGAACACAGTGCCAGTGGATTGCTGAGCTTCTTCCGATTAAAACGAGTCCAAACACGACACGAATCGGACTACTTTTACACTTACTGTATATAGCATAATTAAGAACATTCGCATGATTGCTGTATACGAAGTCCATAAAAGTGGACCGATTCGCGTCGTGTTTGGGCTCATTTTAATCAGGAGAATCTCGACGGTACGTCGGTGCCAAGGTAAGATGAAAATGACTGAATTTGAAATTTTTGTTCTGAAGTGACGAACCTATTCCGATCAGTTTGTCGAGCTGTGGTCGCATCAATTCCTGGCAGAGAAACGGTAGCCTACAGGGTACGAGGCGAGTGTCCGTCTTCCGGATCCTGAAGTTTGCGAATCAAAGCGAGGACTACTGTAATGGGACGAATCGAGCTGAAACGATTTTCTCATGCTCAGGAAAGGAGCCCGGCGCTCCACGGTAACAACAACCTGTCACTTCTCATGCTATTTTGTACCTGCTCGACCGGTCGACGTGTTAAATAGGTCTGCTATCCTAGTAAGTCCTAAACGAACTGGTTAGGCCGAACATGGCCGACGGAAAACGGATACGAGAAAATGTAAAGAGCAATGGAGACGAACGTATGTACTCGCACGGTGGTCCACAGCGTCGTTTTTGCTGTTTGTGCACGGGAACGAGTCGAACGTAATCGATTTAAAGGCTTTCAGTATGGAGAACATATAAAATCAGTTTTCATCGCTTAAAATGCCATTATTTTAAGCGATCTATTCAACTTTAATCATTGTAATGAGCCGAGAACTTAGATTTATATAATATGTTTACTGCGAACAAATTTCTTTTTCATCGTTGAGATACTTTCGACAAATCGGAGTTTCTACCGGATTTTGGGCCCGAATGCCTCACAGCGCGGGTCCCACAGGTCCCAGAAGAAAAAGGAATTTTTAAGGTTTCAAGGAAGTCGAACAAATATCTAAAGTTTCGAAGGAATTCGTAAGGGGAAGGCAGACTCGCTGTCATACCGAGAATCCGCTGACTATCTAAGAAAGTACTACCGAAAGCTAAGCAGTAATGTTAGCTCGCTGAGCACTTGATCATCTCCGATAACCAATCTACGACACTTCGAATCGTTTCTGTGCACTTTAAAGTAAGGAGGAGACGTTTGTCTTGCGCAACGAGTGTGTTAACTAATTATTGCTACAGCCAGAAATTCCGTGTTAAATGTCGGAGTTGAATGGGCCATTCTTTGTCAGCAGATTATTTTTTAAATGTACGACCTGTAGCTGAGGATTTCTTAGGGAATTTTTCAATAGATGCTGCAATTTTAATCAAAGCGAAGCAACAGGTCTCTCGCAATAACGTGGTTTAACCGTTTCTCTTGGGATTGCTGTTTCAGAGGATTTCTAAAATATTTTTGTATAAAATAATTCTGATATTTGAAATGGTAGAAATAGTTTGGAGGTGAAAATTATAACGAACAAACGATTCTAAGAGATACCATGTGGTTTTGGTTCACCGTTTGAGTGTTCCAGAAGTGAGTCCGACGTTCGAACGCTGTGTCCCATCATGTTTGACAACGACTGGCTCGATAAATGATTTTTAAAAATAGTAAAGGTCGATTTAGGTGGAAATAGAACGTCGGATCAGCCTATCAAGTCGAATCACCGATCATTCGAATGCATACAGAAGCCTTCGAACAGCCTAACCTTAGCGATATTACCGTACACGAGGGAAGAGAGCTGCGGAAGAGAGAAAGAGAGAGAAAGAGAAAGTGCGAGAGGAAAGAGAAAGAGAGGGGAGGGGATAAGCCGTGGGATCGGACGGGCACATTCCTCAGGTCCGTACTTATGGCTGTTCGTGGCATCAGATGCCTCATGCTTGCTGCCTCTTGCTCCTTTACCGATAGAGTGCCTGCATAATACTGATATTTCACCGGGGTCCTCCATGCCTCTAACATACTCCCGCACTTCAGTCACCGAGATTCAAGACGTTCGCTGGAATTTCGAAAACATACTAATCTGACCACCCTGGTTTACCTGAAAATCCACTTTCGTCGTCTTTTAATAAATTGCATTCAAAATTAGAGAACATATCACATGACGAAATTTTGGTGGAAAAAGTCCTACGGAAGTTAATTATTTTAATTATTAGCTTTTGGATAAATTTCTCCTTTTATTGAAGAAAGAAGCAAATTCCTATCCAGTCCTTATAATTACACTTCATACATAATATCACCTGACGAAATTCTGGTGGAAAAAGTTTGAAGGG
>CM052203.1:5332929-5362372 GCA_028455805.1 Lasioglossum figueresi | reverse complement strand
ATTGCGAGGGACGCAGGGTGGCCTGACCATTTATTTTTCGTACAACAAAAAGCTCGACCGTGGACGCGAATATTTCGAGGACACAATGTACATAACTCACGTGGTATTTACATATGCATACGTAATACATAGGACAGAGGATCGCCAGAAGCGTTTCATAATATCTTGCCGGGAGTTTTTCCCCATGGGAAACAAGCTGCCGGTATTACCGCAAAAAAGCTAAAGCGCGCGGTATCTATACGGTGACAATGTAGTTAACCACTCGTGACGAGAGTCACGGCTGGTACGTGAAGCATCTCTTGGGTGAATGCAAAATACGCGAGACATTCTTTAAATGTCACCACAGGTCCAGCAGAATACGGTGGTTGCTGACGATCCATAGTTCCACTGCGTATCTCTAGTTGTGCACTACGGCAGAGATTTTCCACCACCCTGTAGAACACCATTAACCGATGTAGCCTGGGAAATTAACTCGGCTACCAAACAATTTTGTATAATCTCTTTTTTCTTAAATTTTTAATATAACTGATTTTCAAGAATTTGCAGTAGATCAATTTGTACACCAATCCGAGCACCACTTCCCCAATGTAGCCTGGGAAATTAACTCGAGTACCAAAATATTTTATAATTTATTTCTGCTTAAATTTTTAACCTAACTGATTTTAGCCAGTTTTAGGAATTTACAGAGAATCAATATTTCCACCACTTCGTTGGACACCATTTCCCCAATGTAACAATTTTGGTATAATTCATTTCTTCCTAACTTTTCAATTGATTTTAGTGAATTCTTTAAAATCATTTACTGCGAACCTAATAGATTTTTGTGATTTTCAAGAATTTACAGAGAATTCATTTTTCCACCACTTCGTCGAACACTATTTCCCCAATGTAACAATTCTGGTATAATTCATTTCTTCCTAACTTTTCAATTGATTTTAGTGAATTCTTAAAAATCATTTACTGCGAACCTAATAGATTTCTGTGATTTTCAAGAATTTACAGAGAATTCATTTATCCACCACCCCGTCGAACACAATTTCCCCAATGTAACCATTTTGGTATAATTCATTTCTTCCTAACTTTTCAATCGATTTTAGTGAATTCTTAAAAATCATTTACTGCGAACCTAATAGATTTCTGTGATTTTCAAGAATTTACAGAGAATTCATTTATCCACCACTTCGTCGAACACCATTTCCCCAATGTAACAATTCTGGTATAATTCATTTCTTCCTAACTTTTTAATTGATTTTAGTGAATTCTTAAAAATCATTTACTGCGAACCTAACTGGTTTTAGTGATTTTTAAGAATTTACAGAGAATTAATTTTTCCACCACTCCGTCGGACACCATTTCCCCAATGTAACAATTCTGGTATAATTAATTTCTTCCTAACTTTTCAATTGATTTTAGTGAATTCTTAAAAATCATTTATTGCGAACCTCATAGATTTTAGTGATTTTAAAATTTACAGAGAATTCATTTTTCCACCACTCTGTCGGACACCATTTCCCCAATGTAACAATTTTGGTATAATTCATTTCTTCCTAACTTTCTAATTGATTTTAGTGAATTCTTAAAAATCATTTACTGCGAACCTAACTGATTTTAGTGATTTTTAAGAATTTACAGAGAATTGATTTTTCCACCACTCCGTCGAACACCATTTCCCCAATGTAACAATTTTGGTATAATTCATTTCTTCCTAACTTTTCAATCGATTTTAATGAATTCTTAAAAATCATTTACTGCGAACCTAATAGATTTTTGTGATTTTCAAGAATTTATAGAGAATTCATTTATCCACCACTTCGTCGAACACCATTTCCCCAATGTAACAATTTTGGTATAATTAATTTCTTCCTAACTTTTCAATCGATTCTAGTGAATTCTTAAAAATCATTTACTGCGAATTCTTAAAAATCGCTAAAGGCAATGAAAAAGTTTTGAAGAAATAAATTATACCAAAATTGGTGTTACAAAATTCTTACTCCGTGGGAGAATTTATTCACTGTAAATTCTTAAAAATCATTAAAATCAGTTAGATCGAAAATTTAAGCAGAAATAAATTATACAATGAATTTCAGCAGAGACATCGTTACTCTAACGGAATCGGTCCCGATTCCGGTCCGCAGACCGTCAGGCCACCGTAAAATGGCAGCGAACGATGGGGTGGGGGGCGGTTGGAGGGGGGGGGGGGGGCGGTAGCGCGGCGAAACGAAACGAAATGAAAATGTCGGGGGAAAGAATCTCGGCGAGCGTGCATCGGCAGTATCTTTTTGTCGGATGGTCGGCAATGGCCGTGGCATGTCGTATGTGTATAACGAAAGCCGGCCTTAGTCGGAGAGAAGGAATAGAAAGAAGAAGACTGACCGTGAGGGTTGCGGGGGCGGTGTAGGCGAGGAGATCCATGTGGGGTTGGAAGGGAAGGGAAATGGCGTACAGCTTTCCAGCAGGCCACAGTGCAAATGCAAGCCTTGAATGTGTAATAAGCACTCACGTCGCAACCCTTGGCTAGACCAGTGCCTCGGTGTCTGCGTTTAGAAAGGTCCTGGTTACGCACACGCGTTCGTAGACCGTTCGCCATGGTCGCGTACGTGGGGGCCCACACGTGAATGCTAACCGAGAGAGCCACAAATCGCGTGCGTGTGTGTACGCGATTCAGAATGATACACTCCTGAACAAAATGATAGCGAGCTGTCTCTAATTTCTCGAAAATCTATCGCAGAATTTATCAATGATACAAGGTTACCCTCTCTCTGCCGGATTTGTTCACGTGACATCGTGGCGCGTCACGTGACCGGGCGGGAGCGTTTGGTAACAGCGGTCGTAGAATGGGAACTGTATTTATCAGCAGTTTCTTCTTTTTGGAACAATTATTTTTATCGAGAAATTCTAGTCTTTGAGAAATTAAAGATAGCGGACGGGTGCTATATCATTTTGTCCAGGAGTGTACTGTCGACGCAAGTTTGATTGCGAACGCGGGCGACGCCGTTGCCTGCCAGGCCGTGAGGCAAACACGCATCGGCCACGGTGAAAACAGCCTGGGATTACAGGTGGAAGGGTAGAAGTCTATCGCTCTCTTTTCCAAAGCTCATAAAAGCCCACGGCTCTGTGCGTATTAATGCGCGAATGTTGACTGTGCGTTTCACGATGTATGTGTACGTGTCTGAGAGAGAGAGAGAGAGAAACCACCTAAAAGACGATGCATTGTGCGAACAGGAATGAGAGTACCACCATCCCCTTACACGAGGCCCGACTTACCTAACCGCCGCTAGGTTGATCGACTCTGTACGAGAGGGACGCATTGTGCCAACGTCTCCCCGAATTTTTGCAAATTTCTTTCTACTGCCTGAATCCCCGGCCTTTGTTCGGCGAATTTTTTTTCGGGCAGAACAATTTAGAGGAAGCTTTTGTGCGAGTCGCTCTCCTCGGTTCGAAAGACAACGCGATGGTCGATTGATTGCGATGGCGGACACAGGGGGAATTTGGGGTGGTCGAACGTCTGGTTCCGTTTCCAGATTCAGGGGAGAAAGTTACCCCCTCTCTGCCAGCATTAGTCACGTGACATTGTGACCGGAGTGGGGGGGGACACGTCCGAATCTTGCTTATTTTTAATGCATTTAATTTCGACGGATTTTTCGAGCTAGCCAGGTTATAACGAAAGTTGTGCGCAATAAAATTGGCCGCGGAAATTAAAAGCGAAGTTTAAACAAAAGAAAGTTGAACCGTTAACCGAGGCTCGCCGGTTCCCGATTTGATAAAGCGGAACAACAACGGCCCCGCTGCCGAAATTGGCAAATTTTTAACTAGTTCGGAAGAAATCTCGTTAACGAATTTATTCGTTACGACTTTATCAAGTTCGAAACACGGCGAGGATCCTCCTTGTTTTACTTTCCTGCGAAACCTCGCCGGGCACCGACGGAGGCTGCAGCGTTGAAAGTTGCTCCGAAGCTTAGTTCGACACGGGGAACAGAAATAATTATGTAAGAGCCGTTGCGACTTCGGAAAATTACGTAAGTCGTTGAAAAATTTTCTCTTCTGCCCCGAGTGCCATAAATAAGAACTTTCGTTGTAGCCGCTCGGATATTTATTGCCCTCTTCGCGAAGCACAAGCGGCGATAAATTAACTATCATTTATGGTTTTAGCAATACCCGGTTCTACGAATATCAAAATGTTATTCTAAATATTGCGGTCCCGCTGACGTTAACGTTTCTCCGCGGGCATGTTCCGCGCGAGATGCATGCGCATAAATTACGCGTGTCCCTTGAACGTAAAAAGACTATTACCTATTTACCGAAACCGTTCGCTTCGCGAGAGATGTTCAGGTACGTTCGAATGTGATGAATAATCGGTCGGAAAATTGAAATGAATAAGAAAGTTAATACAGCGTGAAGGTAGGAATCACGACGAAAGTGATCCCGAGCCAGGCGAGCGGACTTAAACGGCCAGTTAAATTTAATCCGATTGTAGTCTCCGTATCGCTTAACTGCCTTCCGTGTGAACGTGACTCCTGTGACAACGAGTTCGCTGGCTGCGTTTCTTACTTCAATTGTTCGGAAGATAACTGCGCCCCAGCTTAAGATCCAGAAGCAGAATCGACTTGAGTCGCGGATGGGAAAATTCAAATGTCTGGAGACTTCGGGAGTGTTACTCTTTGAATTTCAGATTCTGCAGTAATAGCTATATCCCGATGCGTTTCTGATATAAACGAGTATGCGTGGCCACGCTCTACCTTCCCCCTCCACGGCGCTATCACGTGACTAATCTAATATCGGCAGAGAGGGGGTACGGATCTGGCGATCACCCAATAAACCGACCAGTTGTACCGTTCGTTCTCCGACAGTGTCATCGATTTCCAAAAAAATTCGTCTCGGCCAACCATAACCCACAACCCCATCTAAACAGGACGCCATCGTAAAGCTCGAATAGATGAACACGCGTGGAGCAACTTCCTGCGCCGATCGCCTGTTTCACTGTCGCCGGACACCGCCGAATAAAATTCTGGCGAGCAATCGGCGCTGCCTGAAACGCGAATATGAAACCGGCGAGCATTTCTGCCGCGAACATGAAGAACGTCACAGCAGCAGCCGACGCCGCCGCCATCGCGTTGACTCACATTCGGTTCCCATTTCGAATATCCGGCTTAGGCGAGTGGCGACCGCAGCCTCTGGGATAGCATCGAATGCGGCTCTGCCTCTCTCCCCTGTCCCCTATTTTTCTTCCTCTACCTTCTTGCTCCCTCTTTGCGCTCTCCGCACGATACTCTCTCCACTTTTCCTCTCCGTCTTCCTCTCTCTCGTTTTTCTCCGCGTTTCCTTCATAAATGTCACCGGTACAGCGTGCAGTAGGTGCTCAAATTATTAGGGCACTTGAGATACGCTCCTGGGTGTACATGATAGCACGCGTATCTTCAATTTATCGAAGACTGCGTAGAAATTAGATATGTACGCCGTTTGACCGGTCGTGTGATTAATCTGGCAGTGACATCAATGAAAAAATTCATTTTCCACACAGGCTTAATAATCATTTGAGCACACACTGTACTTATACTCGCGGAGCAGACGCGTAGTCTGCTGGTCTATTTTCCGTATCGACTTCGCTTCCGTTAGCATTCTCTTCAACCGTAGCATATGTATTACACTCGGTGTCCGTTTCCTCCAGCATCCTTCTCCTCGACGCGACGCCACAAGCGTGTAATGTTGCGAGCATGATCGCAGCGAAAAATATAGTCATACTGAACCCAGCGCGAAGAACCCTTCGTGGAACTTTCCCGAGGAGATTATAAATATTTAAGAAAATCCTCGGCTGATTGAAATAATACTTTTCGGAACGTGGGCTTCGCCAATTCTTCTTTAATCGTGCGATACCGTGCTATGTGTTGTTTTGGAGGGGTCTTGATACGATTTGTATTTTGAGTCATTCGTCACCGATCTGATTGCAGGCCGAGGAGTTGAACACCCTTGTCGGCAATGCTTTTCGTATGGCATACGTGGCGCAACTCCAGCGCCAACCGATCCTTCAGGATGTGATCTCACCGCAGTCATCGCCACCCTATCGCAAAGACAAACAGGAGACCCGGTCCTCGTGGGTATGTATTTTTCCTGTCCCTTCGCATTGTCACTGAAACACTTTCGCTTTAAAGGGGTCCGCTCTTTTCCACCTCATTGCGAACTGGGTCATTTTTATGAATCTTTCCCGGAAAACTCGGGCGAGACATTTTAAAGACCTACACGCAACAGGGTGATATCCAACAATATTACTTTTTATCTGTCTAAGCCCGCTACGAAAGTTAACTGTGTTACTGTTTTTAAATTGCGATGCTATCAACGTTATTTAAACCATCGCATCGACGCAGCGTGACACTGTTTGCTCAACAGAGCCGCCCTTTGCCTCGATCGTTTTTCGTTTGATAGCAATTTTTCACGGTCGACCGTTTCAAATAATTGCCTGTCACCGGATTTTAACGGGACCATTTATCAGCAACGAAATTCTCTCGCAATCCAGAGAGCCCGGGGAGACACGGAGAAGTCTGTACCTGGAAATGGACATGAGTTGCAACAGTAAATCCTTTCGCGGAAAAGAAGCCACCTCCGACTTCGATCATTTAACACAAACTTTCAATATACAGAATCTATTTTTGTTTAAGTGGACACCTTGTTTAAGCGAAGATATGTGGTACATAACTTCACCATTTTGTATTTTTTGTACTAAAGGAAGTGTGAAAATAGACTGGTGTCCCCCGGATCCATTTTTCTGAATGGATACTTTCAATATCCAGAATTTACTTTTGTTCAAGCGAACACAACAATTTTCTATTTTCTTTGTCTCAGATATTTGTACCTTGCAAGCTGGGTTTTGCTGGACATTGAGATAATGTTGCGCAACTCGGCCATTTTGTATTTTCTGTACTACAAAAAGTATGATAATAGACTGGTGTCCTCCGGATCCATTTTTCTAAATGGATACTTGCAACATCCAGAATTTACTTTTGTACAAGCGAACACAACAATTTTCTATTTTCTATGTCCCAGTCACTTTTTCCTTGCAAGCTGGGTGTTGCTGGACATTGAGATAATGTTGCGCAACTCCGCCATTTTGTATTTTCTGTACTAAAAAAAGTATGAAAATAGACTGGTGTCCTCCGGATCCATTTTTCTAAATGGATACTTCCAATATCCAGAATCTACTTTTTTTCCTGTTACCACAACAATTTTCTATTTTCTATATACCAGTAACTTGCACCTTGCAAGCTGGGTTTCCTGGACATTGAGATAATGTTGCGCAACTCCGCTATTTTGTATTTTCTGTACTAAAAGAAGTATGAAAATAGACTGGTGTCCTCCGGATCCATTTTTCTAAATGGATACTTTCAATATCCAAAATCTACTTTTGTTCAAATGAACACAACAATTTTCTATTTTCTATGTCACAGACATTTTTACCTTGCAAGCTGGGTTTTCCTGGACATAGAGATAATGTTGCACAACTCCGCCATTTTGCATTTTCTGTACTAAAAGAAGTATGAAAGTAGACTGGTGTCCTCCTGATCCATTTCTCTAAATGGATGCTTCCAACATCCAGAATTTACGTTTGTTAACTTGTACCTTGCAAGCTGGGATTGCTGGACATTGAGATAATGTTGTGCAACTCCGCCATTTTGTATTTTCTGTACTAAAAAAATGTATGTAAATAGACTGGTGTCCTCCGGATCCATTTTTCTAAATGTATACTTCCAACATGCAGAATCCATTTTTTTTTCAAGTAACCACAACAATTTTGTATTTTCTATATCCCAGTAACTTGTACCTTGCAAGCTGGGTTTCCTGGGCATTGAGATAATGTTGTGCAACTCCGTCATTTTTATTTTCTGTATTAAAAAAGGTATGAAAATAGCCTGGTGTCCTCCGGATCCATTTTTGTAAATGGACACTTCCAACATGCAGAATCTACTTTTTTTCAAGTAACCACAACAATTTTCTATTTTCTATATCCCAGTAACTTGTACCTTGCAAGCTGGGTTTCCTGGGCATTGAAATAATGTTGTGCAACTCCGTCATTTTTATGTTCTGTACTAAAAAAAAGTATGAAAATAGCCTGGTGTCCTCCGGATCCATTTTTCTAAATAGATGTCCAGGGGAAAATAAACGACGCGTGACGCTGCGTTGCAGGGCGATCCGACTCCAGTAGAGGTGTCCCATTTTACAGGCCGCGTTAATTATAAATTCGACCCAAGTCTGCCGACTCCGTCGCGTTTCCAAGTAAACGGTCAGTCCGCCGCGATCTGCCCGCTAGTTCTCCCTACGCAATCGTTCTGGGAATCGTAGTGCACCGTCGATAAACTATTTATCGGTTTCCAAGTCTCGTCGAACCTGCCATCCAATCCCCGTACCTCGACGTGAGGAGTATAGTATCGCTAAAGTAGTCTTGTTCATTCTTTAAAAGCATCGAGACGTTTATTGCAATCTGTTCCTCAGTCGTAGCCGATTGTACTTTATCAAAGTACAATCCGAGCACTGATTTCAATCTTCCGGAACAACAAATGTAAAATAGTTCGAAACTGCTGACGTTTAAACATTCAGCAAGTCCATTAGCTATCTTAAATTGGATTAGACGGGGCACAGTCAGGTTTGATATTACACCGCTCAACTATTCTCGGAACAATATCGAGTAAACTCTCTGGCCGCAACACGATCCACGGATTCAACTCGTCAACCTGTTAAACATTCAACGCAATTACATCGTTGGTAATTATGTTGCGTACGGTTAACCGAGGATTTCGGTGGCATTAGAGCAATTTCAAGGTCTCGGAGCAAGTTTGCGTGTGGAACCACAGCAAAATTTTGCAGACGTATACTAATAGTTAACCATTCAACACAAGAAGAACAAAAATTGGCTCAGATCTTTCATAGCAACCGAACAATTTTACATTCGCTTTAAGTCGGTAGACTCGTTTTTCCACGATTTTCTTATTTCTCGGTAATGCAAAGATTGGTATAAAGATTGGATAAAAGATCAATCTAGTCTCTCTTTACGTTTACGGAGCGTAATTTGCATTATTCGCAAGCATAAAGCTGCGTATGTAGCTATTTTCATAAAGCTAATATTGCAAATTACGCGTCGTAAACGTAAAAATAGGATTTTGAGGGCTTGAGACTTTTTATCTAGCGCTTTTGGCTACTGGAAAACCCCATCTTTGCGTTGTCGAGAAATGAGAAGGCAAATTATCTCCTCGTACACCTACAATATTATCTCCGTAACTGTCGCGAAGGTCTCTACTGAGTTAAACGGCAGTAACAGAGATACTACAGTGTCCGAAATTACCATAAAGCCAACTGATTTTTTCCTGAAATCTTATAATTATGTCATAGTAATGAGAATCTGATACCCGATAACATTTTAGGAAACCATTTACATGATTACATTCGAAGATATATTATTTATTCGCAGAAAAACGTAAAGTTATATAGTTTAACAAAAAACGAACTTAGAAATTTCTATGAAGCCACACGTTTTTTAAGTAGATAATATCAAGATTAACGAAAATTTCTTCTATATTTATAAATTAATACTTCAAAAATTCCATTAGGCATCGATGAAATCAAAGTACGAAGAGTTTCTGCTTCGATGGATGTCCACGCTTCGTTCACCGCAATCCATAACGCAGAAACGGTGTTGTACTGTTAACAATTGCTGTATACTTTTTTTGCAAGTATTCCCCAAAGGGTCTCAAGTGGGGTTAAATCTGAGGAACAAGTTGGCCATGTCAAAATCCTCATATTTTTGTCGTCTAACCACTCCTTCGGTTGTCTTGCTGCATGAATTGAGCCGCTATCATGCTGAAAAATGAAGATATCAGCCTCAATTTCTTCTGTAAATGGTATCGAGACCATCTCCAACAGCTCCTTATATTGTGTCGGGTTCATTTTATGATTAATTCGACAGATTAGTGTTTTTGTATTGGCTCTGAATGCAGCCCAAATCATTAATGAGCCACCACCGAAGTTACTACTCATTGCAACGTTATTTATAATATTAATTAATAAATAATATATCTTTGAATGTAATCGTGTAAATGGTTTCTTTTATTAATCCAAAAATGCTATCGTGCATCAGCTTCTCATTACTATGACGTAATTATAAGATTTCAAGAAAAAGTCAGGTGGCTTTATGGTAATGTCGGGCACCGTTCATAGTACGTAACAGATTAATGATTACGTGGCACGATTTCAGGCTAACCTAACGATCGAATGCGTATGATTGCAGAACAAATCGGTGGCTGGCGACAGTTCGATCGCCGGCGTGGGAGGTGGTTGCAGAAATTCATCCTCGAATTCGTGGCTGAAAAGTCGAACGTCGCCCACGTCCAGAACTGGAAGCGGTTCGTCTACGGCGGACATGAACGTACAGCTCGGCAGCGCCGGCTCGCCCACGCTGCGACTCGCCAGCGTGAAGGTACAACCATGAATTCTAATTCCTCGTATTTCTACCGAACGGCGTTTTTAAGAACCGTTCCCGTGTTATTTCACGGTACTTAATAGTCTCTAGCCACGGCTCTACGGCCCCGTCGTTTAAATAGAGACGTCGCTATGCGGCACCGACGGTGCTACGTTTGAAATTTTATTGGAACTCGAACTTCGAACAAATACCAACACAATGTTGTACCATCGAGCATCGCGTATAGCGCGTACGTGAAAAATTTAACAACGCGACGTAAGCGAACCAGGTCACGAAAGTCGGTGTAATTAATGTAGGGGGTAGCAAAAGGTCAGGACCAACCACCCCGCCGAGTAAAATGGAGATTACACCACCGACGCTCCCGAAAAAATTTGTAAACTTAAATTCAAACCTACCACTGTCGGTCAAATGGCCGGTTTAATATTTTTCATTTTACAATTATTGGAATGACGAACATCTGAATGAACAGAGTTTTGTCTGCAAGAAAATCTAAATGAACAGAGTTTCCTCTGCAAGCTGAAGCATTGGAATCACTTTTAGGGCAGTGTAGGTTTAGCGTTAATAAATTTTGTCTTTTTGCGGATGCAGACGCCGAACACGATTCCCGGTCTACGACCGACGCACAACTTCACGAACGTTCTCGGGCCCATAACGAACGAGGACGAGCCAAAGAGTATCTCTCAGCAAAGTACACCGAGCAGCGACGAGAGCAACTCACCGACACAACTTAACTCGTACAAGAGGCTAACGGACAAGCCGGCTCGGATAAAGCAGTTGGCGATGGGTTGGACAGGTGGACGTGACGTTCATGGATTGAACGGTGAGGATGACAGCTGCCCCCTCGTCAGTGGTAGTAGCACGCCGACGAGCCCCTCGAACAGGCCGCATTCTGGGGGTTACATAAACGAGGCTATCATCGACTCCGAGGGCACAAGGCCGAACTACAACAAAATACCCCCTTCCGAGAGCCTCGATAACACTATCAATGCGTCCATCACCGCGAAGAATTTCAACATCGAGAACAACAGGTAATCCCATCATCCCTAATCTTGCGTTGCAAATTTTAGTATTAACCCTTTGGACTCGAAGCAATTTTAATTCCAAAATCAAGACACATCTTTCAACCTAGAAGATTTTTATTCTATATAATCTTTTTTACACTATTCGCATGGAATTGAACCTGTTTTTTCATATGAAATTTGAATTTCTAGCCATTTGTAGCAATTTCTAGAATACAGAAGAATTGAATCCTTTAAAAACTGTTACGAATAAACGATATGGCAATTTTGTCTGGCGTCTCGGAGTCGCCATTCGAGTGCAAAGGGTTAACCCCTCGTCGTATTTGAACGAGTCAAACTCGCGAGACGAAGATTTGAACAAAGTCTAACAAGCATGAAAATTTGATTCGTTTCTATTGGGTTGGCAAGAAAGTAACTTCGGTGTTTTAAAGTGAAATAAAACCGAATTTTTTTACTCAAGCAATTTATAAGCGCAGAATTATGAAGCTACCAGAAAGATGGCAGACGCTCATCGAACAAAATGGAAAATATTTTATTGATTAAAGTTCGTTGCTTGAATAAAAAACAAATTGGCTAATATTTCACCTGAAAATACCGAAATTACTTTCTTGCCAATCCAATAATCAACTTAATACATTTATAGAGAAATCGAGTAGATAAAATTCAAAATTGTTGGACAATTTTAAAAATTGAAGGCGTCCATATATGATTCCGCCTCTATTTAAATAATTAAGGGAAGAAATATTATTCAATACAGTTTCTATTTCTTGCAATCGATGCAGAACATTTTTATTTTGCATAAAGAACCGCAGTCTTGTAATCGATACTTAGACATTCAAATAAATGTAGACATACAATTTTAATCGCTGTAACTGTGAAGAAAAGGTTACGTCAGGGGGTTAACGCAATGAATGAATGAATGAATTGTTTGTACAGTTAAAGAGGAGACTCGTTGTTGAACATTTACAGGATAGGGCACAATTCTCCGAGCTCGGGAACGGAGACAGAATTTAAATCAAAAAGAAGATCTCAGATCAGTACCTCGAGCAGTTCGGTACCTGCTGACGGAAGTACTCACGGATCTACACCAACACCACCACCTCTACCGGAAAGAACGGATAGCTTGAACAATCGCAGCGAGGAAGCCGAGTTGCGTAAAGCCCCGTGGTTCCAAGCTGGGATACCAAGGTTCGTCATTATTTCTTTCAATTTAATTCCTATTAACACGTTACCTACCGGAAGCCTATTAATAGGATTTTCAATAATTGTGCTGCACCAAACGAAAGCATAGAAACTTTCTATTGCATTGCAATCTTAAATGAAACTATTCGATGACGTTATTGAGGGTTACTTGTTGGTTCACAATGAAAATTGCTGTTGCCATTGAAGGTTCAATTAAAAGGCGTTTAGCCATGTACCACAGATTTTTCAAAATTATGCAATAATCGGTAATGTGTTAACCTTCACTCTGCCTACAGTGGTGTAACCACGCCCCAGACGAATAATTGTGTTATTAAAGGATCTGTATTGTCAAATAAAAATGGTACTTACTAATTTTTTCCAATGTAGAGAACACGTAAATCAAATATGACCAACAAAATCGTATATTTTCTAAATTTGTTATTGTTACTCTTATATTGTCTAATTTTAAAAATTTAAATTGAAATACTTTTTGGGTCCGCTGTTACGGTGGACAAATTTTCGTCGACCAATTTTTCGATTATTGTCGGTGATTTGTTCCCAGTCTAACGGTGCCGCGGTCATTTATGATTTCAGGGAAATAACGCTGGAAGTGTTGAGCCAAGAACCGGAAGGAGCGTTCATGGTGCGCGAGAGCACCAGTAAACCCGGATGTTATGCCCTTTCGCTTCGAGTGCCGCGCGAATTCCAGCCAAGCGGAATAGCCCATTATCTTATAAAGCGTACGAACAAAGGCTACAAAATCAAGGTAAATCCCCTTTTCAACGTCTTCGCCCCCGGCCTCGGACTTCCATATAAAACGTCTTTAAACGCTTGTAAACCGGCTGCCCTAGACTGCGATAATTAACACTTTCGCTGGAGCGGGTTAAACCGTTCGTAAAAATAGCGTACTCCGCTGCGAAACCAGACGGGTGCGATACTCGTGATATTTTCGACCCTTTATGAAAACAGGAACGGTAAAGTGAGAAACAGGAATTACATAAAATTGACCTTTCTTTCTCGCAATAATTTTAACACCAGGGGAAACAGTGACTATTGTTGCATTACTTTATAAAAACAACAAGACTGTGTCTATCTAAATTTTTAGACTGCATGGATTTACAAATTTTCTTGCGAATATCTAGGTGCACGGTACTGCACGAGCCAAGTTCTCGCACTACCACCTTTTACACGAAACAACTTAGCCGTTTTTTAGAGGCTTGTAAATCGGAACTGGAGGCAGATGGAGACATGTAATTTCGTACACTTGTTAAATGCTATCATATCTCAGTATTGGCAAAACATTAATCTTTCAACGTTAGTAGGTTCCGAGATATAGGACCTCAAAAATCGCTAAATTTGTCACTGACTGACTGACTGACTGACAGATCGTCAAAACCTTTTGGGTACTTCCCATTGACCTACAGGCTTGAAATTTGGTACATAGGTCCTCCATAACAAACCATCGAAGGAATAATTATCAATGTTTGAAATTTTACACCTCAAAAAAAATAAAAGAAAAATGGCTGTGTCTTGGGAACGGCGTGTCCTACCGCAAAAATAATGAAATTTCAAAAGGCTTGACCGAAAGCATATACGGTATGCCCAACCACATGACGTATTTAACCTTTTGAATTTTTTAAAAAAAAAAGCTCAACCGAAATAATATATATTATTCTTTGCAATATGTACCAAAGAAGTTTCACTTCAAAAACCTAATCATTTCATTGAATTTTGATTTCGGCCTTGCTGATCTGAGTTTTCTCTGTCACTTGGACCCTGACCCAAAAATTCCGAAATCAAGAATACAAAGAAAAAGAAAACCTCCTGTAATTAGAAAACATAGTCAACTAACAAAGAAAAAAAAAACAACATAAAACTCAAACAGGACAAAGTTTTAAGTAGGTATACATAGGTAGTAAAATGAACATGCATTTATTAATTTACTTAATGTCCACCTTAAAGATAAAAAATGTTTCGGATTTCATGAATCAGTGATGAAGAGTAATACCTACTTGATAATTGATGAAATTTCAACAAAAATTGATGAAATCCCAACAAAAACATCCTGTAAACAGGAGCCAAGTTCTCTATGGCCGTAAAAAGTTGTGAGATCAAACAAAATACGGCCAAGTTCGTTAGCTTAGAAATAATTCTTGCAATACTGAAAAAAGCGTTTGTAAAAATTCGTTTAAAAGAACGCTATTTAATTTTTAAAGAGTTACATGGTGGGCTAAATTACTCAAACCTGGCCGCTACCTAACACCTTTCATGGCCATTGGTTTAAAAAGTAACGGCCAAGTTTGAATGATTTAGCCCACCATG
Organism: Lasioglossum figueresi; assembly: GCA_028455805.1. Taxonomy (NCBI): domain Eukaryota; kingdom Metazoa; phylum Arthropoda; class Insecta; order Hymenoptera; family Halictidae; genus Lasioglossum; species Lasioglossum figueresi. The sequence goes on along the minus strand of CM052203.1, from coordinate 5,347,390 downwards.
TAGCTCTTTAAAAATTAAATAGCGTTCTTTTAAACGAATTTTTACAAACGTTTTTTTCAGTATTGCAAGAGGTATTTCTAAGCTAACGAACTTGGCCGTATTTCGTTAGATCTCACAACTTTTTACGGCCATAGAGAACTTGGCTCCTGTTTACAGGATGTTTTTGTTGGGATCTCATAAACTAAAACCAACCGAGAAAAACTATAAAGGGTAATGTTGTTCAGAATGGTAGTCTAGAGAACATATTCCAAGGTCATTGAAATCGATCACACGCTTGTCGATATACAAGTTTTGTGAGAATATTTTGTAATCTAAAACCGACGAAAACATTAATGGGAAATGAATGGGGAATTTGAATAGTAATGCATTATTTGCGGGCTAAACAAGCCGGCGTCAATATCACCGTGTGTCGTACGTATTCGAATCTCACGACGTATTACTAGAGCAATGCAATTCCGGATGAAAAGAGGGAGAGAGAGAGAGAGGGGAGAGGGAGAGTTTTGATTTCCCCACGGTACATCCAGCGAAACTCATTTATACTGGTTTCAGAGATTATCAAAGTCCGCGGACCCATTTAATTTATCCTACAAGGGAAGTTCGATCATTTAAATACACGCGGCCAAACAGCAAAATGCACAACCGTAGTAACGTTATGCTCGCACGGTATCTCCCATTATCATGTTTCAGAACCGAAAGCTACGGCCATAGCGAGCGCGACGTTGCATCGTACTAATTAACATTCCCGTACAAAGCGATTCGGTCGCAAAACTCTCCTCCTTTTCATACTACTCGTTCATTCGGTTCGAGATCCGTTCAAAAATACGAGCTGTTTAACCTGAGGACATAATTGCTACCCGCGACTCGGTCGAACAGATTTTAATGGTCGGCAACGTTTCCAAAGACTCCTTCAAATTTTGTAAATCCGATTCAAGCCCATTATTTCCGCGTTTCAAATAAAAATGCACATTTAACAATAGACAATATTATTCACCGCTACACTCCGGATTTTATGCATTTCTGAGAAAAATGAGTAGGTGCAATTTGAAACAGTGAAACGATTATCTCGAGAGTATTAATATACTATTTTTACTATAATGCATGAAAATTATTAGTGAAAAATGGAGATTTATATTTATCTTAATTTGACGACAAGGCGTAGGTGCAATCTAAATCAGTGAATAATTATTTCAAGAGTATTAATATATTATTTTTACTACATTAAAATTATTAGTGAAAAATGTAGATTTACATTTATACTATTTTGCATAATGATCCGTAGTTTATTCATCACACATATTATTCTCTACTATAGTTGATCATATTCAGGGGCGGATCAAGACAAGTAGGGGCTCTAAGCGCTAAAAATTTAGCCCCTTCCAAAAAAAGTTTCAAGAAAACTCTCATTTAGTTATAAAGAAAAATGAAAAGTAATCAAAAATTCCATACCATAAGACATTAAATAAATTTATTAAAAAACATACATATTACATATTTTTTGTATGAATTTCCGTCTCGCTTTATTTCTTGCAAATTTATAAATTATTTTGTCAGTGTCAATTCGGCTTAAAATTTCCTGTTCTATATACAGAATAGCCGTATTATCTTTTTTAACCATTCTTCTCCCATAGTACTCTTTAAATAATTACTTACACGCTTTAAAACAGAAAATGATCTTTCTCCTGACGCATTAGATAAGGGAATTGTTGAAAAAAATTTCAATAATATTTCAACATTCGGAAATCTGCAATACATTTTTTTGGCTGCTCGATAGATGTCTGGTGTGGTTTATATAGTGTCCTCGTTTTCTTTTAGAAATATTAAAAAATTGTCTAATTCATTTTCAACAGTATAAACATTAGTGTCATTTATGTAAATATTCTTCAACTTATTCATCTCGATTTTTTCTTCTTCTTTCAATAAATTAAAATCAAAAAATATTCGAAAAGACTCTACAACTTTATACGCTTGACTGCTTCGAGATAGTTCCGCGTTGGTGTTATCACATATAACATAAAATGAATTGACTATAAAATTTTATAAACGAACGACCGCGCACACTGAATTAAACAGTTAAAGAGTGCAACTTAGAGGTCATAATTTTAACATTTACTTTTTCGATTTGTTCGATTATTTGATGGAGGGTTTTTTGAACCTTCTCGGTCATTTCGAAAATCTTTAAGTTCAGATATTTTAAGTTCTCGGAGCCCTTTGCTACGCGGGGCTCTACTCAGCCGCTGAGACCGCTTACCGCTAAATCCGCTCCTGATCATATTCGAATCACCAAGAATATGCACGAAATCATTTCGCACTTGAGCCAGAATGATTTGTAATTCGGAAAGCGGTCGATCAACTTGTCATTTGTTTCCGAGGGGGATCGGAATTGCGTGGGGATCCCCGTTGCTCGTCCCCATTAAGACAGGGAGCTCACGCATAATTAACATTGGGAGCAACTATTAATTACAGTGTTTTTTTTTCTGATCTTTTGTTGCAGGGCTTCACAAAGGAGTTCACGACACTGACTGCCCTAATTACTCACCACTCGGTGATGCCAGAATTACTGCCGTGCCCATTGTCATTAAGCCGATACAACCCCAGCTTCGTGAAAAGCGATTCGAACAAAGATTTCGCGGACATCGATTCGGATCCCGATTACAATACCCTCGCCGACTTCCGCAAGATGATGGCCGACTTGAACGTTTAGAATGAATCTGACAATCAAACCGACCCGAACCCGGTGTTCATTCCTTGCGAGCCACTCGTTCTTCGCAATTTCATGCGACCGAGGCGAATTCATTCCGAGATAACAGACTGAATTGCGCTTTAAACGAAATAAAAAAAAAAAGGAAGAAGAAAAATACACGATCGTGCACACGATTGCACGGGGCAACATCGGGACACAAGGAACAATGAGATCGCGATCCCGTCTTGGATACCGCACCGTTTTGTGTCCGTGCATGCTTATCAAAGAACAAAGGAATTTCTTGATCGAACGTGAAGAACGCCACGCGACATAGAACCGTACTATAGTGCAGTAGTGCTCGCTTAATGGGCGCGTATCACCTCGCTCGAGGCTCGCCGACTATCCCCACCACTTCTTCGAACTACTTCCTCTCGATGAGTGAATTTCCCTTAGTGGAAAATAACAATACGAAATTCTTGAGACAGTTATTTCTTCATTGATAACATCGTCTCAGAGTTCGGCAAATTTTTAAGCATTGGAAATAGTGATTGAAATGGTTCTATTTGAATAAGATAGTATTCCAATTTCTCAGTTTTACGCCGTAGAATAATTGGAAATGATTCTAGAGATTAGTTAGGTCATCTCTGTTGATAATTTCCGGACAGTATTCGAAATTGTAATTGTTTTGTAGCTTTGCATACGAGCGCGTTTAAAAATATTTATCGACTACATGCGAATTGGAATTGTTACTTTAACTGCTATCATTTGTGGTCTTAAGCCCACTTTATGGATGTACGAACACAATTGTTGGATTGTATGCATCTTCGACAAAAGGAAATAAAAGTTACACGAGTTACTGAGGAGACCAGAAGAAATAATGAATATTGTTGTGTTATTTCCGACTTGTTATAATCATTTGAAGGAAAATATATTTTGTATCTGACTTCCATTTTTGGTAGCGCGTTGAAAACGTCTCGCGCCCTTTAAAAATTGTTTAGACATGATTAAATGTTTACGATGTTATAAAAATATGTGTCGTTGCGTGTTTGGAGGGAACATTGTTAAATTTCGAAATTTTATTTGTACAAAATGAAACTCTGAAACTGAGACTACTGGGGACAAATTCTTTCAATTCAAAATTAATGTAAAGTAGTCGCGACACGGTTCTGAGTGTGCGACTATTAAGCGAGCACTACTGTACTTTCTCTGAACGTCGCGTGGAAGATCGCGAGAGCGTTACTATATGTAAAATAAGGAATGTAGAGATCACTATAATTACACAAAAATGAGAAGCGAATCAAAAATCGATAGACACGCAACAAGGAAACCTAATCTATCTTTTCGCGCGCGAAGAAACATCTAAATCAAAAGACAAATCAACATTTCGGCGTCGCGTGACGCCAGCTCTGCGAAATCAAATCATTAAACATTAATTAGACCGCAGCAGTTTCTTCTGCGCGACGGAACGTTAACGTGAGAACGAGATGAGTATATTTTTTAATGTTATTGCGACTGTCTTCAGTGTGGATTTCGTTTCGAGCGGACTGGTGAAAATTTATTGGCGTTATAGCATGAGCGAATTTAGTTTAGAATGCGCGAGGTTTCGTTGATAACGTTACCGACGGTCGTTATCGGGAAACGAAGTCTTGAAAGTCTACCGGCAACGTACTGCCGCGATTTTTAATTAGGCTCATACGTCGGCGATTATGATTTTCGATCAAAGAGAAAAAGAGAGAGGGAGAGAATGGTTCCCGGGATTCATTAACGTTTCACGCGACTATAACAGCGTGTTCCGGAAAAGAAAATTGATGTACATGTGTTTATATGTATATAAATTATAATTATCGTTCTACCATACTACTTATATTTAATTGAGAGAACTCGACGGCAGCGTTGCAAAGAGCTGTGTCCTTGGAACACCGGCGCATAGTGATCCGAAACCGTAAAGACGCGAACTGAACTCATACTTATTTATTATAAGACGAGACAACGCTAATGATAGAACCATTTTTCTTTTCCATTTTCAATTACTTTGATACAGCCACTTTATCCTGCTTTCGAGAAATGTTCCGATAGTTTGTAATGATTAGACAGCGGATTTCGAACATATTAAAAAAGAAAATCAATTGCTATTTCGCTCCGGTTTGTTGCAATTCATGTAGAACATTTTTATTTTGCATAAAGATCCGCTGTCTAATAATCATCCACAATACGTAGATATTGAGTTGCTATCCTGTCGCTTATGTTCGCAAATTTATCACGAAAATAAACTTTTGCTGTGTTCTTATGTTTTATTCTTGCTATTCCAACCGCATCTTGAATTTTTCGAATTCTATCAAAGTTTCTTCGTTGCGAGTTCAAAATGTTCCTACTTAAAATGATGTAGAATGCATACGCGATGAACATTTGTTTTTTAAATGAAATTACAGACCAAGCATAAGCCACAGGACCGAGTTTACCCGAATAGCGTTTCACCTCCGAGCGTGACGGACCAGACTCGTGCACCGCATAAAGTTTTCACTTGAAAGATTTGAGTATAGTTCGCGTTTTTACGGGTTCGAATAACCGTAGCAGGATGAAGCGTAGATTTCCGTGGAATATCAAAGCCGACAGAGAAAATAACTTCGAAGTGGTAATTTAATCGGTCGACTAACCTAGTCTTGTACAGAATTCGCGTACGTATAGTGAATATTAAGGGGGAAACGTAAGGAAAGATTATGTGTGTGTATCAGCCGACATCGTCTAGCAAAACGAAGGAACGTATGCTGCTTTTTGTATGCCGAGGACCGTAGAACGTTTAAGGAGAATATACATTCGCGCGACTGCTACTTCTCGATTTTATTTTATTTCTTCAGTGCACGAGATATTAAAAAACAAAGAAAGAGAGAGAGCGAAAGAGAGAGAGAACAATCAATTTACTTAAAGTAACTGCCAACCCCTCCACCAAACGATACGAACGTATTCGATCACATTATAATACACGACCGTCAATTTATACGAAACAATACGCGACAGACGAGATAACCGAAAAATTATGAAATAGTATTTTAATAAGCTCACGAGAATTTATGCGTGAGGATCCGATTTCATGCTACCATTTATGTGTACACAGTTGATCGCTAAAAATAATCGACCACCCTCCATATTAAACAAATTTTGCGTAGAATCTTCGATTGTCATTTTTCAAAGTATATCGAAATCTATTCTCTGAGAATACTTGTTAGCTTATAATGAAAACGGCGGATGTTTATGTGAAATAAGAATTTCTTTCCTGAATTGCAACAAGCTGGAGTGAAATCGAAAATAATGTAACAGTATTTTTAAATTCTTCTGATATTTTTACTGTTTCAAATTGCATCTGTTCGTTTTTCGTAAAACCAATTTCAATGGAAAGTAGATTTTGATGTATCTTTTAATTTTGCGAACGTATGATTTCGTGTAAAAATTATACCGATAGGTATTCGAATATTTTTGCGATTAACAGTGAAAAGATTTTGAAAATCTGGTGAACTTGTTTGACTTATGAAAACTCGACGGGAAACGCATAGCAGCTATAATGCGGACTTCAAAAAGTAATGTGCATGTAAAGAGGCGCAAACGACAAATCGCTTTGAAAACTGCAAAAATTAAGAGTTCAGCATGATTTAGCTAGTTTATGAGGATTCATTGTGCTTGGATAATCGAGAGTATGGTACAGAGACGTGTCTTTGTGCCGCGAAATTAATTAACGTCTGCTAAGGTAAATACGCAAAGAAAACGAATGAAAAAATTAATTAATCGTCGTAATCTACGCTAAGCGAGACATTAATCACTGCTTGAAGTTTGTAACGGTTTACGAATCATTATAGCGATGCGTTGTATAATTTTAATAAAATTATTTATTACAATAAACAATAAATAAAATAATATAATTTAGTCTACGAGGTAACGTTTATTGCTCACCGTTCCACTCGTCCTTTAAAATACATTTTCCATTAAGGTTACATTTTATCAAATGATCGGTAAAGTTCAATTTTATTATGAAATTTATAAAAAAAAAAACACAGATGATACAATTGTAATTTGTTATTAAACGTCCTCTCGAACAATGTGTCTCTCTTTCTCCGAAAGAAACGGCACAGTTCCCGGTTTCGAATGAGTACGCCTGTTAGACTCCCTATAAACAAACAAAGTAATAAAATAGTCCAGAATAATCAATATAAAAATCTTATTTCTCTTCGACACATACTTCCGTTTAGTTTTGTGGCGAATCGAACGCAGCTCCTCTCTTGCTTTGTAAATGTGATGCGGAACTTGTCTATGCCGAGCAATTCGTTTCACTTGAGGATATGCTGAGAACTTTTCTTTCAATGCATTATTATAATTGAGACTTGCCCTTTCCCTAGGTCTCAACTGAAATAATATATTTTGTTAATCAATTCAATAAAAATGTTCCTAACGGTCCCATTAAAATTATCATTTGAAAGAAAATTAGTATACTTCTCTCAAACACAAAGCAGATGTTAAACAACCTATTAATAGCGTTAGTATAAAAAGAATTGTTATTTTAGTTACACACCACACCCAGCTTCTCCGACGCCTTAGACTTCCAAATTCTGATATTAAATTCGTCACTGCCGCTCAGAACATATTTATTATCCAAAGACCACGATACGCACGTTAATCTTTGCATACGTTTCGTATGGTATATTTCTCGGGAATGGCCCTTGTCAGACTCGAAAATGCGAATCGATTTATCGTAACTGCCAGTCACAAATTCTCTTCCAGTAGGAGAATAGTCAACGTCGATCACAGCCTCCACGTGATCCATATGTACAGCTTTTGGTGTATTCAATTTGCGTACATCGTAAGTGTATAAACTGAATCGGAGATATCAACACTTCGTTATGTATTTTTACAATGAAAATATTTTTCCCTGTAATAATAGGCTTTTCATGAACATACTTATAGTCTTCGTTAGCGCATGTGAAAGTTACAGCTTCCATGGGGTTCCACGACAACTTATTGGTTTTTAGCTTCATGAATACTTTCCGTAGAGGACCTGTTTCTCTAGCATCGTACAAGATGATACTACGATCGCTTGCACAAGCAGCTACAAAATATATTCAGATGTTCATGACTTTATCAAAAAATATTTCCCTGTGACGGTAAGAGTTAATCGTAAGTTTTACCAAGTAGATTTGACTGTACTGGATTGTATTTAATATCGTATAAACTATCAACGCCCCATTTGAACGTCTTGATCGGTTCATTTCTGGTTTCTTCCCACAGATGGCATGCTTCTCCGCATGTTGCAAAAATAGGTCGATCTCGATGATGAGAAATTCCACTGATCATAGTCTATAACATGTTGCGAATCTTATGTTTATCTTAATCTTACTCTAAATTCTGTATCGAGAACGAATTTTTCTTGTTCAGATTCTTTTAAGGGCTTATTTTAGTTTCCAGGACTGCAAGGGTGCGGGATGCACTTTCTCATTTCGGAAGCATAAGGCTGTGACAGGTACATGCTGCCAAATAATGCAAATTACACATTGTAAACGTAAAAATATTACTTTCGAGGGAGACAGCGGTCTAGATTGATCTTTTATCTAGTTCTTTCGACTACTGAAAAACGCAATCATTGCATTATCGAGAAATGAGAAGGTGAGAACAAATTCATCTCGTTCAGATTCTTTTAAGGGTGTAGTCTTGTTTCTAGGATAACAAGGGTGCGGCATGCACCTTCTCATTTCGGAAGCATAAAGCTGTGCACGTAGCTATTTTCATAAAGCTGCAACAGCTACATGCTGCCAAATAATACAAATTAAGCCTCGTAAACGTAAAAGTAGGACTTCTGAGGGCAACTGGAGCCTAGATTGATCATTTAAGTAGCGTTTTGAGAAATAAGAAGGCGAGAACAAATTCTCGTTCAGATTGTTTTAATCTTACTTTACTGATGATTGTGTTCACAGGTTCCTCCTCTGCACCGAACAATGGTTTCTCTGGTTTCCATAATTTAATAGTTTTGTCATCGCCAGCGGTGATAATATGGCTGGCATTCATGCCGTACACAATGCCGCGTATTATACCGTCGTGCGCTAAAAATGTACGCTCGCAGGTTTTCTGAGTAATATTCCATACTTTGACTTCGCCGTCAAATGCTCCACTGACAAGCGTAGATAATTCCAAGGGATGTTTGCAAAGATTAGCTATCCCATCCCTGTGGCCTTCTAAATTTCCTATGAAAGGTTTCGCAAATACCCTGTCTAGTTTCACCGCGTTTACTGCCCTGGTATATTCTCGGACTGCTTCGAAAGGATGTAAAGCTGGATCATAGTTCCTAGGAACTGAACGTATCATGTACATGAGAAATGCTGCAGTTGTTATATTACATAGTACGTAATTGTGGTATTATTAACAAATGTAGAGTATAAATCAGTAAAATAAGTGACTAATAATACGAGCTAAATGAAGTATTTACGAACGCAAAAAATACTGAAAAATATCATTTTGTTCATAGCAACAGGAAAGACAAAAAATGTTTAAATATCACTAACCTTTGTGAATATCACGCGATGTTTCTCGTAAATAATAGTCCGGATTTCTTGTTAACATTTTCACTTTCATTTTGTTACACGATTATAGAACTGTTAACGAACATACAACTGGTAATACACAAAACATGTGGTAAGATGCAGTCGTGGAAGACGAACAAAGACGAACGAGACTAGATTTGTCACCGTACTAAAAATCAGTGGTTTTTAGCGCCAGCATCGACGAGAATCTCAGACGAGCTATCAGTAGAATTACTAACGGTCGGTAATCCATAGAAACGTCAAAATAGCGCCGTTCCACGTAGTGACAAAACGCTGCAACTGGTAGCACCGACGAGATACTTCGTCGGCGGCGCTATTTCGACATTATCGGTTTGTCGGACAGTTATCGACGATGCTAGCATACAACCACCGACGAATCTCGTCGAATCTTACAAGGTTGCCGCGTGCCAGAAAACCCGTTCCAAAGCCATCTGCTCAGGCCTGGGAACTAGATCAAGGCAATGAAGCGTTCCACCCTTCTCGGGCCTAACAAAGATCTCTGGAATCGTTCAGAAAACGATTCTTGCCAAACCTGTCCCGAGCTAGATCTTTACATAATGAAATTCTTCCACGAATCCCATGGGACTCTGACCCCAAGAGACTTTCTAATTCCCTCTATCAAAACCCAAGGAACAACGATGATCGTCCCGTGTATTTTGCATGATGTTCCGCGTTAATGCATTGGATCCTCGAAAAAGGAAGAACAAATATGCACCGGCCGCCAGGTCGTCGGTACGACGCATCAAAGCTCCCCAAGCAGGCTTTATCCTCGTTCCTTTGTGCTGGTTCTCTGTCCGAGGTTGTTTGACGATGCACAATCAAGCGGCAATATCATCGGCGTCGGTGCACAATCCTCGTTTTCCGGCGACCGACTTAGCAGGCGGCGGCGGCGGGTCTCGCGCAAGCGTCGCGACGCTGCTGCCCCTTGTCGAGGGCAAGGGGAGAAGCCCGAGTCCCAGCAAATCAATACGTATATGTCCGCCAGTAACCGGCCAGTAGGAGCTGATCCTTCGCGTTGAACGTATCGAACAATTGGACGAGCGTCGACGCAGAGAAACACAGAAAGAGAGAGAGAGAGAGAGCATCCATCCTCTCTAGGCATCGCGCACACACAGAATCGTCATCCCTTCTGAACGGTTGCCCGGGGTGACGAGAGCTCGATTCTGGAAACTTGAAGCTCGACCTTTCCGGGTGCGAGCTGCGTGAAAAAGAAGTTGAAAAAGAGGAATCTACGTCGAAGGTGTAAACGGTAGCCTTAGAGGAGAGAGGTTCCCCGAGGTAACTGACCCTGTGCAACAGCGCGAACAGTTCGGCGCTGGATCGGTGACCTCTTGTGGACGAGCCTAGATATCGGTCCACCCGGAGCAGCTCCTCCTTGGTGAGATCGTTGTTCAGCGTCGATGTTCACGAGGTAGGAGGCTTCAGCGAACGGAACAGAGAAAGAGGACACAAGAGAGAAGAGGAGAAGAAAGTTCGGAGGGCCACCACCCCGTTCGAAGAAGTGAGAGAAACGATCCGAGGATCACCGCTGGCGAGTGGACCGTGTGAAATTGAGAGGAGAGTCGTTCGAACGGGGTCCAGGAAGAAGCAGGTATCACGATCGAGCTACCAGGCCCGCGAAAAGCCGTCAGACGGCTGTTGGGACGACTGGTGGGAGCCCGTGATTGCTCGTTCCTTACGGATTTCACGAAACACCCCCAAAACGGCAACCCGTCGTCGTCGTGGTGCTGCCGGGGCCCCGCCGTTAGCCGCGAGAGATCGCGAGAAGGGAGCTTGGCTGAATCGGTCGACCGATCGGCCAGGGGATCGGCATCCTCGTGCGCGACCGGCTCCACCGCCACCACCTACACCGCTTACTGGCGGCCCAGTGAAATGGAGGAGAAGTCCTCGGCTCGGTTCTCCGAGTATCTGTTCGCCAAGATGGATGGCCAGGACGTTTCGGCCTCTCAGGGTCCCCGTAAGGTGACCGCCGACACCAGGAAGTTCATGCGAGAGAACCTGCTGCTCGTGGTCACCCTATCCGGGGTTCTGTTCGGCGTGATACTCGGTGAGTATCATCCACACATGCACCATACGTTGCATTCACTGGTTCCAGAGAATCTGCACACTACGGACCTCTATACAATCGAACGGTTTTATAGGTTAACCCTCCGTGGCCTACCTAAGTCCTTTGTCTCTGCAGAGGAATTTCTATCTTGAGTTTCTTTCTTTCGATATTTACTTTTTCCCATGGCAATCCTTTATGTATTCGATTTTAATCCTGTCGCGAATTCAGTTTCTTTCTTTCAATATTTACTTTATTCCCGGTAATCCTTTAAATAGTTTAACGATTTTTGTGTTGAGGCTGTTGATCGAGGGTTAGTTATTAAAAATTTAATTCCGAGGATTATCTTTGTCGCTGATTGAGACGATCATTACGGAGAACGTAGAATAAAAATTTTATAATTTTTTGATCGCGTAACGTGAGAGTACGCGTCAACGCATAAAATACGCAGTGTAGCGATGACAATGGAGACACCTTGTAGGTGATCGAGAACTCGTTTAATTTGGCATGCACGAGAAGAATTGTTTATTTAGAGAACAGTAGAACCGTAAAATTGTTGGAGAGATTTGGTTGACGTTGAATTGTTGGAATTGTCGAGAAGAAGTCTGCGTTTCTCGTAATTGATCGAATGTTTATTTCTGGGGAGGCTTGTTGTGGTGTCGAATAAAAGAGCAATTATTGATGATAGAGTCTGCCTGTTTCGATAAGGGATATCGAATTCAGTGGGTTAGGCAATATTAAGGGAAAGGGAGAATGCACATCCTGTTCCAGCGCCATCTATGAGGCTTTGGAAATTTTGTTTACGTCACGAAAAGCGACTATCAATTTTTGTCCCGTCTCTAGTAATTGTTAACGTATTTTATCAATTGTGTATATCATCCCCATCTTTTTATTTTCACCCCTCACACGAATGTAGGCCGCATTCGGGTGGGTCAACATTTAAGGGATGATTTTCCGTAACAATATAAAGAGTTTTGTATAGGATAGAGAATAACAATAAACAGTATTGTTTTAACCCGTTTCACACCGCTGGCAAATACCGTCTTTACTTACACGAATCGTGTTTCCCATCTACGCCCCTAATTCATAAAATCTTGTTCAATATACAGTACAAAAGGGGTGTGTAGAAAACGTTGAGAGGTGTTTGTAAACGACTTCCTGCCAGGCAATAATCGTAGTGCACACATGGTTAATGTACAAGTTTGTGATTACAAACATTATAAACACGACACGCGATCTATAAGCAGTGTTTCCATTATTTTGTGCAACCCCTGTAGAGAGCGCTTCGGTACCCATCAATGATAGCTGTAACGTACGCACCTACCCTTACGACAGCCATTCCACGAATTGTGTCATCGTTTTCGAGGAATTTTAAGCTCGGGGAGGATATATGTTTCAGAATAAAAATATCGCCTTTTTATTTATCCGATTAAAAGAAATTAAAAAATTTAAAAATCGTGGCCTTTACTTTTTCCTTCGCAATTGCGACCAATAACAATTTTAAAAGAATTGTTTGCACATTTGCTAGTAAACTAACCTTCTAACTTCTCAAAAAAACCCAAGCTGTTGGGTCCAATTTTGGAAAAGTTATTCGCTTTTAAAAGTTCTACGAATACTTTGTACACCCTCTGTAGCTGATCCGATAAAATATTAATGTTTATTTTAATGCTGCAGGCGACGAAACGTCTTCTGAATAGAGGAATACATATATGTTCTTAATTTTTAATTTATTTTTTTAAAATTTGCATTCTGAATAAAAGTCTATATTTTTATACATAAATAAATATCCTCCACGAGCCTAAAATTCCTCGAAATCGATGACACTCGCTGTACACCCACTGTACACATCCTCGTAACCTAAGAAGCATTAACCGATTGACGTTCGCGGTGACGTACGCAGCACGAAAATTGGCAAGCATCTGTGTTGAGCTTCATAAATTTCTTCAACCACGTGGAATCGAGTGATATCATTTGTCTTTTGGCAATCGAATGGGAACAACTCGGAAAAAACAGTCGATCTCAAGTGAGATTTCCAAGGAGGTGTATACTTTGCAACGAGATTATACACGAGGGGCTTCGAAATATATTGATTTTAATACAACCATTGAAAAAGAAGATACATAGTCGAAACGGGATTAGAATCCACTGACTGCCAGCATAATTGACAGATTCGCAATTGCCTTCTGAAGTGCGCAGTTTTATATCCACGCTTCAAAGAGCCTCGTGACTCACATCCATTCACACTATAACCATCCACTGCCTGTCATTCGCACTGGTACAATGATCGATTTTTAGATTCTCCTCGTTTCACAGTTATTAAAGTTGGAATATTCATTTTCTGGATATTAATTTGTCTTCTTCAGGAATTTCTCACAGTCGACCGGCTGAATGTAAATTTTTTATACGCTACTTTTAGATGGATCTTTCAGAGACACGTATAAAAATTCTCGGCTTTATATATTCATTTTTTTTTGGCAAGATACGAACATTTTTTTGAAATTCGTTCTGCCTTTGACTGTGACCCCTAATTGGTGAAAATTGGGGTCTCTTTAGGAATTTTTTGCGGTGGAACGGTTCAAGGAAATTTTTTAAAAATTTTTATGCAATTAGGTGGGTCTTTGAAGAACACGTGCAAATTTTTCAGCTTTAAATATTCATTTTTTTAGCGAGACACGCGAAAAGGAACGCTACTGAAAAATCGATTAGAAATTCTTGGTCAGTTATGAATCACACATTTTTACGTCTAATTTGAAAGGAAATCGTATGCACGGTCTCTCAACATTGGAAAATAAAATATGCATAGTTCGGCTTCGCAGGGGTAAGACACCCCCCGCGTGTTGAGTAAACAGATCGTCGATATGTCAAGTAAATGTCAATCGCGTGCGCGCTCGGCTTGAAGCGGGTAGTAACGTTGCACAGTGGTCAATTTGAAAACCTGGACAAAGTAGAAAAACAAAGTTGTCAGTTCATGCAATCTCATTAATGCCATCCGCACCTGAATACTGTTCATGCACATAACACACTGTACTGTGGACCAGAAACACTCTCGAATGAATAATGTTAAAATAATTATAATTAAGTAAAAAAAAATAGTACAACCATAAACTTGGGTTCATTTTAAAGCTTAAAGCTTCTACTTTGAAACCCCATTGATTATTT
>CM052203.1:5288684-5325760 GCA_028455805.1 Lasioglossum figueresi | reverse complement strand
ATTGTGAATGTAGGTTGACAATAATATTGTGAATGTAGGTTGACAATGATATTGTGAATGTAGGTTGACAATATTATTCTGAATGTAGGTTAACAATAATATTGAAGCTAATAATATGACAATGCATTGAACCCCTGCTAAACGGTCAGTAATGCCGTTTCAATGCACCTCGTCAATATTATTGATAGGCGTATTAACAATATTATTGATCTTCTAGGGGCCCCTTAAAGAGTGGTTCTTAAGAGGCCCATAGACGATCAATAATATTGTTAATGTAGGTTGACAATAATATTGGACCTAACAATACGACAATGCATTGAACCCCTGCTAAACAGTCAATATGCCCTTTCAATGCGCATCGTCAATATTATTGTCAACCTACATTGACAATATTATTGATCGTCTAGGGGCCTTTCAGTCTCCTCACTCCGTTCCACACTCCACATGATTTTGATGGAGAAGGTCGCATCAGAAGGTGAAGGTAAAGTGGGGAAACAAGTCTCAATCTGGTCAGAATCAATAAGTATTGTTTACTTTCCAGTCCAAAGAATGTTGAATTAAATCGAGTAATGAAAGAAAATTAATGGCCGATGAAAAAAGTCCTCTCAATTATTTTCCAGCTTCTCAACACTTCATAGAATTATTATATCGACAGAAACTGGAGCTGGTTCCCCTCAAAAGCTTTCAGAGCGAAATTAAATGGAACGATTGTCCCGCGTCCCACATTTTCCCAAAAAGCTTTTCTCTCGAGGCTATACTTTCTCTGAGAGAATCACGAACGTCAATACACTGTTGTTGAACGGGTCTTAATGTACGTCGGAAAATTTTATGAATATTTCATGAGATTTCAATCTCCCGCAAGATCATGTAAGATTATTGCCAAGAGGAAAACGGTCTTTCACAGTCCTTTAGAGTTGGAACGGAATGGAAGAATTGTTCTATATCCTAGATGTGCGGTATATAGTGATAGCTTTTCTCGCCACGCAGTGTATAGTCTTGTCCAGAAAAAAATCGTGAAGATCGATACACTATTGTTAGACAGTGGTGTGGGAGGAATGAAAAGAAAAGAGGAAATAATGGGTTCATTCTGCGTTGGCGCACTGGAAGTTCGGAGGAAGAATTATTGTGATGGACTATTCGCGGATCTCGCTAAAATTAGTGGAGCGCCTAAATAAAATCGGATCGATGCTTCCGTGCTTACGAAGAATGAATAACAATCTTGATGAAAACGAATGGTACCTTCTTAAATTCTTTAAAATCAACAGAAGATCTTTAATTCAATATTCTATGTGCTACGTAGTCTTATTTTTTTTCAATAGGGTGACGGTGTCCTGCATAAAAATAGATATTATAAATAAATAAACGCACCGGAGGATGTGCCGCAAACTTCACATTAAAGTACACCACGAGGCCTTTGTATGATCGAACATGCTTCTCTTTATTTAATCATAAAACGGCTAAAAAAATCCTACATCAACGTACAAGACGTCGTTGTAAAGGGGAAGCTTCGCTCTTCAAATCCGTGGTGGATTCAGTCTCGAAAAATTTTTCTTCATATTTCTGCAGGGTGTTAAAATTTGAGATACCTAATGCACGTTACGAGGTTCACCATTCGTGTTCCATAAAATAGTGTGCTAAACATTTCAGAACAGAATAAACGGCATACGAAAGGAGAGACTTCAAGCTCTAGAACGAGCTCAAAACCGGCCCCCTTCCGATTAGCATTAACGAAGTTATAACAGTTTGAAGATCAACAATGTGCGGGAGCATAGTTCGAATACTTTTCCCACGCAGTTCACGGTGGAACAGAAATCAGTTAGTTCGCACACTGGCCTAACACGCGACCGTCCAAACTTTAAATTACAAAGCGCGCTGTTAGTATAACGTGGGTGGCCATTGTGAAAAATAATTGGAGAGAAGCGGGGACGCGTGTCGATTTTAGTGGGAACGGAAATCGCTGGGGGAGGAAAGTTCTTTCTCCTGAGGGGGGGTTGTAATTATTCGGGCGAGCATGGGTGGCGCGTGTCCCCGATATGAATCGAGCTTTACGGCGGGGTGGCGGGTTTGAATGTTCTGCGATCAATTATCGAAAAGGAACAGCCGGTGACGGGGATTAAGGTCGCCGGTAACCCCGACGATCGGTGAACTTTTCTAAGCCGCGGCCAATCGAGGATGATACCCGACGAGCGATGAAAATAGAAGTATGCATATCGATCGGGTTGGTGCTTTGCTCGCACGAGCGTCGAGCAGCTCGGTTTTAAAAGCGCCTTGTTCCCTCGTTCCCCTATATAGAATAACGAACCGTATCGAAAATCGGTGTTCCGACACACCCGATAAAACCCGCGCTATCGATTAAACACTTCTAAAACCGGGCATCTGATCGAACCTTTCTCGAACGTTGCAGAAACATGTTCCCGGACAATATATTCCAAGCGGCGTTCCAGCAAGTACGTAATTCTATAAATTTTCATTTCATGGCTTTCGGATGGATTGTTTAACGGAGTTGTTGCTTGTAGGCACACACGGTGTACGTTCCAAAAACTCAGCCGTTCCGGAATCTAACGGACAGCAGCATATCCACGGAGGTTCTAGGGGAGGAAGAGCTGATGAGAGTCACTCAATACAGAAGCGGAACCAACACGCTGGGCATCGTCTTCTTCTGTCTCGTGTTCGGCACGTTCCTAGGTACGCTGGGCGAGAAGGGCCAGATCGTGATCGACTTCTTCAAGGCTGTGTTCGAGGTCATCATGCGCATGGTGTCGACCGTGATGTGGTGCGTTATTATCTTCTAACTGGGGCTACATACATATACCTCGAAGTGCGAAGAACAGGGTTGGATAAAAGAATATTTACTTCCTGACAAATCATTTTTATTATCGAATGTACATGGATATCTTGAAGTAGATACTTTCCTGTACCCCAAATTTTTGAAGAAAAACGTTCTATGGAAGGGGTTATGAGAAATTTTATAGCTTTTATCTGGAAGAAGTAGAAGAAATAGGTTCTTATAGGGGGAATTTAGGGATAGGGAGGGCCCAGGAGTAAGAAGAGAGAGACAGAGTTTTGTGGGGAAGGTCCAGGGATAGGGAGACCCCAGAGATAGGAAGAGAGAGTTTCGTGGGGAAGATCCAGAAATAGGGAGACCCTAAGAGTAGGGAGAATTCAGGAATAGGGAGGACCTAGGAATAGAGGGAAACCAAGAGTAGGAAGGACCCAGAAATACGGAGGACCCAGGTAGGGAGCGGTGCCCAGGAATAAGGAGGACCCTCGAGTAGGGAGAGAGAGTTTCGTGGGGAAGATCCAGGAATAGGGAGACCCCAGGTAGAATTCAGAAATAGGGAGGGCCCAGATGTAGAGGAGAACCAAGAGTAGGGAGGACCCAGATAACAGGGAGGACCCAGGAGTAGGGAGGGAGAGTTTCGTGGGGAAGATCCAGGAATAGGGAGACCGTAGAAGTAGGGAGAATTCAGGAATAGGGAGGATCCAGGAGTTGGGGGGAACCAAGAGTAGGGAGGACTCAGAAATAGGGAGGACCCAGGTAGAGAGAGGTGCCTAGGAATAGGGAAGACCCACGAATAGGGAGAGAGAGTTTCGTGGGGAAGATCCAGGAATAAGGAGACCCCGGAGTAGATAGAATTTAGGAATAGGGAGGGCCCAGGAATAGGGAGGATCCAGGAGTTGGGAGGAACCAAGAGTAGGGAGGACCCAGAAATAGGGAGAGAGAGTTTCGTGGGGAAGATCCAGGAATAGGGAGACCTCAGGAGTAGGGAGAATCCAGGAATAGGGAGACCTCAGGAGTAGGGAGAATCCAGGAATAGGGAGGATCCAGGAGTTGGGAGGAACCAAGAGTAGGTAGGACCCAGAAATAGGGAACCCAGGAGTAGGGAGAGGTGTCCAGGAATAGGGAAGACCCAGTAGTAGGAAGAGAGAGTTTTGTGGGGAAGATCCAGGAATAAGGAGACCCCCGGAGTAGGAAGAATTCAGGAATAGTGAGGACCCAGGAGTAGGAAGAGAGAGTTTCGTGGGGACGATCCAGGGATAGGGAGACCCCAGGAGTAGGTAAAATTCAGGTATAGGGAATTCCCAGGAGTAGAGGGAAACGAGGAGTAAGGAGGACCCAAAAATAGAGAGGATCCAGGAGTAGGCAGGACCCAGGAGTAGGGAGAGTGAGTTTTGTGGGGCAGATCCAGGAATAAGGAGACCCCAGGAGTAGGTAGGATTCAGGAATAGGGATGGCCCAGGAGTAGAGGGAAACGAAGAGTAGGGGGGACCCAGAAATAGAGAGGATCCAGGAGTAGGCAGGTCCCAGGAGTAGAGAGAGTGAGAGTTTCGTCGGGACGATCCAGGAATAGCGATACCCCAGGAGTAGGAAGAATTTAGGAATAGGGCGGACCCATGAGTATAGGGGACACCAGAAGTAGGGAGGACCCAGAAATAGGGTACCCAGGAGTAGGGAGAGGTGACCTGGAATAGGGAAGACCCAGGAGTAGGAAGAGAGAGGTTTGTGTGGAAAATCCAGGAATAGCGATACCCTAGGAGTAGGAAGAATTCTGGAATAGGGAGGACCCAGGAGTAGGGAGGACCCAGAAATAGAGGGGATCCAGGAGTAGGGAGAGGTGCCCAGGAATAGAGAAGACCCTGGAGTAGGAAGAGAGAGTTTTGTGGGGAAGATCCAGGAATAAGGAGACCCCCGGAGTAGGAAGAATTCAGGAATAGGAAGGACCCAGGAGTAGGAAGAGTGAGTTTCGTGGGGACGATCCAGGAATAGGGAGACCCCAGGTGTAGGTAGAATTCAGGAATAGAGAGGTCCCAGGAGTACAGGGAAACGAGGAGTAGGGAGGACCCAGTAATAGAGAGGATCCAGGAGTAGGCAGGACCCAGGAGTAGGGAGAATTCAGGAACAGGGAGGACCCAGGAGTAGGGGGGAACTAAGAGTAGGGAGGACCCAGAAATAGAGAGGATCCAGGAGTAGGGGGAGGTGCCCAGGCCCGATGTCCACTATGAAAAGAATGTTTCAGACAATATTTGCGACACGACGTGTGATGAATTTAAACGTTGACATTTTTGTGTTCAGGATGACACCGGTTGGCATCACGTCGGTGATCGCCGGTAAAA
The DNA here is from genome assembly GCA_028455805.1 of Lasioglossum figueresi. Taxonomy (NCBI): domain Eukaryota; kingdom Metazoa; phylum Arthropoda; class Insecta; order Hymenoptera; family Halictidae; genus Lasioglossum; species Lasioglossum figueresi. The sequence continues at coordinate 5,320,645 of CM052203.1, read as the reverse complement.
TACTGGGCGTGACCGACCTGGCTCTGGTGATGTCGCAGCTCGCCTGGTTCATCGTCACGATCGTGATCGGTGTGTTTTTCTATCAGCTGGTGATCATGCAGCTGATCTACCTGGCGTTCGTGAGAAAGAATCCTTTTAAATTCTACGCCGGCCTCGCCCAGGGTACCCTCACCGCCTTCGCCATGGCATCAACGTGAGTCGTCGATCTTCGAACTCAGCCCGACCTTCAGCGTGCTCTATATCTATATATATATATTTATATAAACCACACAGCAAATATCGATATATATATATACATATATATATATACATATGCCTGCCTCACATGGCCTCGGTCGTCATCGTCATCTCCGACCTCCACTTTTCTATTTTCGTTTTGTCTCGCTTGGGGAATGAAAGAAAGAAAAAACTAACATTCGGTATTTCGCGGGATTTCCCCCACTTCGAAAAACAAATTTTTCTTTTCTCGTCCTTGCTTTTCGCGCAGTGTCGTACACAGTATTCCCTCTTGCAATGTCGCGTCTGTAATCCCCCACCCACACAACCAGCACGCACATGCTCGAACAGAGAATGATGAAGGAAAGGACAACCCCGGTGTATTATAGGACAGAACAGTTTCAGAACAGTTTTGTCGATGAATAACAGTGCACGAAAGGGAGAGAGAGAGAGAGAGAGAGGGAGAGAAAGAAAGGAAATATCGTGAAAGTGCTCCGTAGCGACGCGCGACGCAACAGAGGGAATACTGTATATAATCTCACATGAGAAAGAGTGGGAGAAAAATCATCGTTTCGGGGACCGCGAGAGAGGAGGTACCAGGCCCGTACACAACGGTGCGATTGTTCGAGTCGATTGATCGAGACAATATGTGTTTCAGCTAGCCGGGAAGGAGGCTTTGCGAGGCCGTGGTCCCGTAATTCCATTCCAAAACGACTCCGATTTTTAGAGCAGCGTTTCACAACGTCTCGTACAAACGTTGTCGAACGCTGATACACGGAGACGTGTTCACACCTCCCGTCCAAATCAAAAGAACAAAACAAAAGATAATTTCGATCTCTTCGCCGGGCTCATTACGTTTCTTTAATGTTCTCGCGGGTTTCTCGATGGGGACGGTCTTGTCATGACCGATGAGAAAAAGAGAGAAAAGTAAAGAGAGAAAAAGAGAGAGAAAGAAAGGGAGAGAGGTATGCAGTTCCGGGTGGCACTTAGGATGATGATACTCCCGGTTGTCGGTCATCGTCCACGAAATTTCGGCGAGAACCCCTTTGTTTCTTCACCGCATCCACTGCAGTACCACGATCAGCAACTTCTTGCCAAATGTTCCTCTATGTTTCTGATAAATAGACTGCGGATTTTATGTATTCGTTTCAGCTTGATAAGACAATTAACAGAAGACATTTCTATTTGGCTTCAGCTTAAAGATCCGCAGTCTACTGCCGAGTCTCTCAAAACAACACGCAATACAAAAACTTATAACTCGTGCAATTTTCATTATTCTGACTTGAAAAAAATTGCACACTTACATCGACTGCTTATAAATACGTGTGTAAAATCCTGATGAGAGCTGTTCGACAATTCTTCTAAAAAAAATTCGACAACATCCCGTTAAAGGGTCACGAAGGCGTAAAATCAGGTCTCTCAAAACATACTCTATAAAAGAATTTCTAACTCGTGCAATTTTGATTATTCTGAATTGAAAAAAAATAGCATACCTATATCAATGCTTGTAAATACGTGACTAAAATCCTGATGAAAAATGTTCGATGGTTCTTCTAAAAAAAATTCTACAACATCCCGTTAAAGGTCCTCGAAGTTGTAAAATCAAGTCTCTCGAACATATTATATAAAAAAATTTATAACTCGTGCAATTTTGATTATTCCGACTTGAAAGAGATAGCACACCTACGCCAACTGGTTGTGAATACGTGTGTAAAATCCTGATAAAGAATGTTCTATGGTTCTTTTAAAAAAAATTCCATAACTTTCCCTTAAAGGTCCTCGAAGGTGTAAAATCAAGTCTCTCAAAACGTACTACATAAAATAATTTCTAACTCGTGCAATTTTGATTATTCTGTCTTGAAAAAAATAGCATACCTACATCGACTGCTTATAAATACGTATGTAAAATCTTGATGCAAAATGTTCGATGGTTCTTCTAAAAAAAATTCCACAGCATCCCTTTAAAGGTCCTCAAAGGTGTAAAATCAAGTCTCTCAAAACATACTATATAAAAGAATTTCTAACTCGTGCAATTTTGATAATTCTGTCTTGAAAAAAATAGCATACCTACATCGACTGCTTATAAATATGTGTGTAAAATCCTGATGAAGAATGTTCGGTAGTTCTTTCCAAAAAAATTCCACAACATCCCCTCAAAGGTCCTCGAATGTGTAAAATCAAGTCTCTCGAAACATATTACATAAAATAATGTTTAACTCACGCAATTTTCATTATTCTGACTTGAAAATAATAGCATACCTACATCGACTGCTTGTAAATGCGTGTGTAAAATCCTGATGAAAAATGTTGGACGTTTCTTCGAAAAAGAAATTCCACAACATCCCCTTAAAAGTGGCTGGCCACATCTGCGGAAACGTTCAGCAAGGAATGGCGACATTTTAATCGAGTTGCTGGTCGTCGCTTCGGTTGTGCAAAGAGTTAGGCTTGTCCCGTGAAACGGAACGGTGGCGCGAGGCTGAAATTTCGTGGCGCGCGGCACAATGATGACAAAGGTTGACGAACAATGGAGGACACGTGAAAAAAGAGATACACACGAGTGAATGGGGACCGGTGTTTCGTGTCTCTTGAGCCGGAAATCAGCTGACTCCGTGTCACCTGGACTGATTCGCGGCGCAGAAGCCTTCGAGGGCTTCGATGATCCGAATCCTCCAGTCTTGCGGAAAGATGGAGGACGAAGATACGCACAAGTCAAAGGAGGCTTCTCCGCGCTAACCATGTTACTATCTAAGCAACTATTTTTCTATTCTCCGGATTGGAAAAAAAAGAATAAGAGGGAAACTGAAAAAAATATTGATTGCTCGCGTCGAGCCCGCTCTTCCAGGTTTGACGGCGACGTCCATCACTGGCCAGAACTGCTGAACTACGATCGCTTTCTAACGTTGACTATTGTTATTATTATTATTATATATATTATTCATTCTCCCGCGGATCACGCGAAGCAACGATCATTTTTTCAGTTTATCCGATGAAACGTGCTATCAAACGTTTATCCAACCATCCATTGTCCTTCACCAGCCGTATCCTTCACGATTTTTCTGATTTTCATTATCGTTTCGTTTGATCTCTGTCGAATTTTTATATTAATCTTGATGTCGTGCAGGTTATTTAAATTTTACATCGTTTTCCATTTAGGTTGTTTAACTCGTGGAAATTTTCTGTACTATGGTTTCATTGTGGTTCTGTGTTTGTGAATTTTCGTTTGGTTCACGCAGGGTGATCGAGAAAAGGATTCGCTAATCTGAGGGTGGTATTCATCGAATGGATCGTGGATGTTATCTTGTTTAACATGAATCAGAAATTCATATTTTCAAGCCTGATGCTGGAACACTTGACTTAGACTGTGGATCTTTATGCATTCTCACCAAAAGACTTCCTGAAAAAATGCAAAACGTTTCGACAGACCTGGAATTAACAACCGAACAAAAGTAGTTTTCAATTCATATTGAAAATATAAACTTTTCGATCCACGTTTCTCAGGGTTCTCTCCATCCATTTGGCGATTATGGCACGTCCTTTCTACTGTTTTCCTCAAAGTGGAGCTTCAGTTAATAATACAGATACTGCTGGCTCAGTGAAGTTTCTAATTTTTGCATAACAACTGTGAAGCAAGTTCGAGAAGAACAGTAGGTGAAATTCCAACACGTTAGCTACACGACAACCATAAAACGTAATCTAAATCATCTAAAACTCTGAAATTGCCTACTGTCTCAAAATTGAAGTACCGAACTCTTGATTCGAACATAGAATTTATAATTATTTGGAAAATTCGTAGAAATTGATGTAGTTAACGTGTCAACGCTGGGACCACCGATCCCGACAAAATGGCGAACCCCAGCCATCTTCTATTAGCTTTAAAGACTCTTATCGTGTGAAGGTCCCCATTAAAAATTGAATACGCAAAATTCCGATCAATTCCGAAGCATAAATTTTCTATAGAATATCAATTTCCGTCGATCGGTGGCCCCAGAATCGATCATCCCGCATTTCCCGTGATCCTGGCCCTTGTTCCCGGACCTCGATCCCGAAATGCATCGTGGGACAGAGAAGCATTCGTGCCGGGAAAGTCGACTGGAACTCGAAAGCTCGTTCCTTTCTAATCGAAAATAAAACGAATCACGCTTCGAAACCTTTTCCGTCCCATCGTCGCGGTGCCGCCCAACGCCATTGTCTAATTCAACATGTTTTCTATGTGGATTAAACTTTTTCCAGAAGAGAGCGTACACAACTGTGCGTACACTGAGTGACTGAGAGATACTGCTCTCAGTCTCCTATCTGAACAGAGACTGTATGAATATCATGATGATGTATTAGAGCACGCGCTGCACGCGGCCTTTTGCAGGTGGTTCAGATGAGAGAGGTCGAGGGTGGCCTTGGTAAGTAATCGATGGCCGCGACATGAAGGTACAATACGATTGTCTGTTACAGGGTTAGGCTCTTTTAGGGTACACTGCGAGACGCAACGGACGATCACCTTCTGAAACAATCAAAAAAGAAAAGAACACCCCCTTTTGTCACAACACCCCCATACTTCTAAACCCCAACTAGGTCCTTGATTAACCCTCTCTAGGTTGCATTTTTCAGCCTCGCGGTCATTCTGGTCAATTGCGTTTCGTTCATAGACTCCCGTCGGTCACTACTCTAATTTCGAATCGTTGAAACCACGTAATTCTTATCGAATCGATTATCATATCTTCTTGAAGAAAATGTTTTTTCGTATCTCACCGGTGGTGGCCCACGTATATCAATCAATCATTCTAGAGAATCGAGTTCTAAGCGAAGCTCACGGACCATTTGTTCGTTTGCGATTGCTTTGTCTCGTGCAAGATCGCGAGGATGATACACACGAGATTATTGTATATTGCGTTTGAAAGATATTTTAAGAAAAGATTGTGTCTCGACGACCTCTCACCAGAATGACCACCACACTTGTTTTCTCTCCAACGGACACGCAGGCCGAAGCAGCACGCGCCATTACTGAAATTGAGAACTAATTGATGATCATTCTAACGATGAATACAGATTTTGGTTTCCTTGGTCATTTCTAACGCAGCTTTGTACAGGGCCGCCGCGCTGCCGGTCACGTTCCGCCTGATGACGGACAAGCTCAGAGTCGATCCAAGAGTCACCAGGTTCGTTCTACCGATCGGGTGCAACATTAACATGGACGGCACGGCTCTGTTCGTCGCCGTTGCGAGCATTTTCATCGCGCAGATGCACGGCATCGTTCTCGGATTCGGGGAGATCGTCACCGTCATGTAAGCCCAAAATTCAATAATTCACAAATTCAAACATTTCACCCTCTGCACTCGAGTGGAGACTCTGAGAAACGCCATTTAAGGGCTGCGTCTCCAGAGCTGGGGAAAATAGTATTTTAAATAGTCGATAATAAATAATCCTATTTACTTTAAAGTATGTGTACAACTTTGAAAATAAAATATTTTATTTGATGCAGCAATTTTTGAAAATAAAATCATTCATTTGAGGCAGTCATTTTTGAAACTAGTATCTGCAAATAGCATCTAATTTGAAGAATATTGAAAGTATATGTATTTTCTCTTTATTTTCAATATGAATTTTAAATATCATTGCTGATAATAATGGTTCGAATTCAATACATTTATAAGTGTAAATCGCTTCTTATCGATAAGAATGGCTGTATGTTTATGCGGTGTCTCAGAGTATTATAACAATGCAAAAAGTTAAATATTTTATTTCGTGTTTCAGATTGTCGAAATAGAAATATTTTATTTTGTGGATCAAATTGTTGAAATAAAAATATTCTATTTTGAGGTTCAGATTGTTCAAATAGAAATATTTTATTTTGTGAATCAAATTGTTGAAATAAAAATATTCTATTTTGAGGTTCAGATTGTTCAAATAGAAATATTTTATTTTGCGGATCAAATTGTTGAAATAAAAATATTTTATTTTGAGGTTCAGATAGTTCAAATAGATATATTTTATTTTCGAAATTGTATATCTTATTTAAAATACTATTTTCTTTAAGCAAAATAAAATCTAAAATATTCAATAGTATTTCAAATATTCGTTTCGCTTAAATAATGTCCACCTCTGTGGGCTATTTCCCTCAAAAGTCATACTTTGACGTTTCCGACGCGTAATTCTCATTATTCGGCAGCATATCGACAGCCACGATAGGCGGCAGCACCGTCGTCCGTCCATTGCTTCTCTCGGCTCCGCGAAATGCTGCCGAATAGTGAGAATTACGCGTCGTAAACGTAAAAGTAGGACTTTTGAGGCAAATAGTCCCCTAGATTGATCTTTCATCTAACGATTTTGACTACTAAGAAGCCCTGTCTTTGCATTATTAAGTAATCAGAAGTGAAATCCCGGACCCTTGCAATCCTAGTGTACGTATACGTGGTCTAGCGATGCGCGAGTGTACCATGGTGACTGTATGCAGTCACTCGCGAGCGTCGTCTGTCTAAGAAACGCAGTCCTTAAAATTGCTGACCATTATTCACTGTATTGCTTACACGATTAAACTATTATATCAATTTCATATCCATAAAGTGAAGAAAATCATAAACAGGGTGTCTCATTGCAAAGGAAAATGTTGCTTCAAATGATCTCAGGAACCTCCCATTTCCGGACGTTGAAGGAATTTTGAGACACCCTGTAGAATAAAAAATTCAAAAACTTTAAAGCCCGAAGCCTCCACTTGTAATCACGCGTTCGCTAACATTTAATTCGGTGGATATTGTCCGACCACTCGAGTGTACACGAATTAATTTAACAATAATTCTTGCAGTTTAACATCAACTGCTGCGTCAGTGTCGTCGGCTTCGGTTCCAAGCGCCGCCCTCGTGCTTTTGTTGGTCGTTCTGAGCGCTATAGATGCTCCAGTTTACAATGTATCGCTGCTATTCACCATTGACTGGTTTGTGTAAGTAGAATCAGTACTATCTTGTACTTCTTGTACGTCTTAAATTTACAATAAATAACTCTCTTGATCGATCAATTTTCAGGGACCGAATTCGGACCACCAACAACATGCTAGGCGATTGTTACGCCGCTGCAGTCGTGGAGCAGCTGTCGAAGAAGGAGTTGATGGCCTTGGATGCGGCTGCCTATCAGGTACGATCACCACGATTCTTTCTTTCCATTATTTTTAACCGCATTCTCTCTAACAATGATTATTTTCCAGTCGGAGACCGTTCTGCCGACGACGATCGCGAACGGATGCATCTCCGCGAACAGAGTACCTGATCCTGACACCATCGTGGTGGAGATGCAGGACGATTCGAGGATAGCCGGCATCGCCAAGTAAACAAGCTTGTTGGTAGGGCTAGGCTATCACTTTGTACGATCACGAACGATCGCGTGCATTCATCCTGGTTTTACGCTGTGTCTTTGATTCCGCTTCGCTACGCTCCTAGGCGGAGGTGGAGTATAGTAAAACCGATAAAAAGAAGAAATTCGATAAGGAGGTGGGAGGGATAGACCCGCTCGCTTGTTCATAACCGTTCCAAAACCGTTGGCATTTATAAACAATTCATAGACAGGCTTCTTTCCCCCGCTCTCGTCCCGAAGTAATTCAAATCGCCCGCCGCGCTCGCCGCTTCGAAATCAATGATACACGTCGATCATCAGGCAACACATTCATACGAAACACAATCCGCTCGCTCATTTCACATTCACTTCCTAGTTGCAATCACGTTTCGGAGCTAGAGAAACACCAATAGGACATTTTCTCTGTTTTGTTTTTCTTCTGATTTTACCGTCGCGTGGCCGAGAGCGGCCAGTGGGCGGTGCCAGGAGGCGTTCCCGCCGAGTGGGCGTGGCCTAGCCGCTCTCGGCCGCTCTCCAGGCTGCTCGCACTTTCCCCGAGGAGTCGAACCACGACGGTTTCACACTCGTTCCTCGATCTCGATCGTTTCACGGTTTGTTTTCTCCGTGCATCATCATCATCGAGACCTCATACGCTTGTTAAATGTGCCGCAGCGAGTCGCCACCCACGCCGTAGCCTCCCTCAAACCTGTTGTTTCGTTTCAGCATCAGCGTGTTGCAGATGCCCAGGAGCGTGACCGAGGAGACCGTTTGACCACTGATTCGTCCCGAGATTAGTTCTAGGCGTGCCCGAGCGAATTGTTAACGAACGCACGGCCTCTTCGCGGGGAGGTTTATTCGGAAAAATGGTCGTTAACAATACAGGAAGATAATATATCATGCTCTTCTCCTGCTTGTCGACACGGTTATTTTCGACGGACGCGATCACGCGAGTGTTTACAAGACGTTTTCAATCGCTACGCCGTGAAGACGAACGTTCGTTCGACGGGTTGGATTAGACAGGGCGACCCGCGCGTCATATTGGGATTATATCAAAGAAAGAAAAGAAAAGAAAAATGGATAATATCTCTCTATATATATATATATACACACGATACGTATAAAATATTTCTCTGTACATGTATAAACGAAGTCAATATCAAGGAGTGCGTCAACACGGGAGACCGCAAGACACACAAGCAGCAAGGACATAGCAATAACCAAGTTTATCAGAGGCTTCATTTGTAGAGCAGCTTCACGGGGATTACGTAAACCGAGAGATCACCGATTCAATCGCACTCCTGGATCCGACCGGTAAAGATCGTTCACTGCGACTGGCCGCGCTTGAGCAGCGTCGAATCTGGTGCCTTATTTTCACGCGGCGTTCAGTCGGCCGCTATCGAAAGTTCTATTATCAAACGAAAACATAAAAACTCTGAAAACAACAAAAAAAAAAAAATATGAGTCAAATCCGAGATATATATCGTAGAGAGACAAAACGAGAGAGAGAGCGAGAGCGAGAGCGAGAAAGAGAGAGAGCGAGAGCGAGAAAGAGAGAGAGAGAGAGAGAGAGAGAGAGAGAATGTGAGAAAGTAGATTTTGGTTCTCGATTTTTCGGGACTCGGCTACGTTGACTGATAGAGACACTGTCTGGTGATCGATCGTTTTACTGCCACGAGTAACACTTTTTCCACTGAATTACACACGTAATAATTGAACGCGAGACCGTCGACCAGTTCACGATTGTCAGACAATGAGAACGTCGCGCGAGTTTTGTCGTTTCTCGTTTAGGAGGACGAGCGTAGATAAAAGATACCTAGAGACTCGCGGTAATTTGTTTAATTGGTGAAACACAGAGAGCCACCGTTGGCGGCGAGGCGGCGCGTATTTAATAGTGATCGGTTAGGCTTAGGCGGGCCACGTCGGACACGTTGCTACACCGTAGACAAGAGAGAGAGAGAGAGAGAGAGAGAGAGAGAGAGAGAGAGAGAAAGAGAGAGAGAGCAAGAACGAACCGTAGGTTGTCGTTAGAACATTGACTATAACCGATGAATTTTCAAACTTTTTCGGACCATTGACGACGAACAGAGTGCGCGGCGAGCGGTTTATCTCGTCTCGAGAACGTGACGCAGATGAATATGTGTTACCATGGGATTCACCGCCGTTCGCACACGCCACCACCGTCACGATTAGTGTTCCCATATCCCGTTTATAGGGTAATTCGAGTATATTATTAACCGAGACATTGGTTCCCCGTCTCGTAGCGTTAGATCCCGAGATAAGAAGGACAGAGAGGATCACATCTAGCGCTCTTTTTCGATGGAGCAGCCTCAAGACTGGACATGCCATTTGAATATGTCGTTTTAATAAGTACATACCACGTATAACGTTGTAGGTGGATTAAGAAAAAAAATAAAAATGGTGGGTTTCACTAAACACTAGGGCACTAGGTACGTAGGTCGATACGTGTTCTATCGTAGAGACTGTTTAAATGTACAAATTAACTGGGTAAACAGATAACAAACAAAAGAAACAAACAAAAAAAAAAAAACAAGTAACAACATAGTGCTTCGTAGTTGTGTCGTTCTACCCAACCGATTCCGCGACGATGATTTACCAAGAAAGAATAATAATAAAAGAGAAATAAATAAATGCTCTCGTGCTCGTTGTTTCGGTTGAGTGAGAAAATATTGTGTATGCGTGAGAACGAAAGAGAGATGGATATTCGGTGTGCACGAGAGAGAGAGAGAGAGAGAGTGTGTGTGCGTGTCTGCTTCGTTGTGTCATCGTTCTGTTGTTGCCGTTCGCAACTCGAACCAAAAGTGTTACGCGTCGATGTTTTCTCTGAGCCACACACCTTCGCGCGATACGAGAACCTCCTCTAATTATTTGTTTTCACCGTTGATGACTTTGTGAATGGGGAAAGTGCTTTGTTTATAGCCTAGACGCCGGACACGGTTAATAGAGAGAAGAATTTATCGAACTACTTCAAAGACTACATGTGAATATACTTATAAGGCTCAACGTGTTGTATAACAAGATGCAGGTTTATACGGGAGCTGGTGGCGTTGTTTTATTTACACCCTTCCTTGTCCTCCTCTGTTCAGTTCTACTAGAAATCCCTATTTCATGGGTATGTAATTGATACAGTGCCCGGAATGTCCATAAAGCCACCTATATTTTGACGTATTTTTTTAAAATACTGTCAAGTTAACCACTTTATTTCATCTACAATTATATTTAGTTCATACCAATCATTAGACTGCGGATGTTTATGCACGTCAAATATGCAAAAACCATATGCAAATATGCACATAAAATATGCAAATATGCACGAAAAATATGATCGGAACTAATACAAAGAGATATTTATCAGTTATGTTTTAATTGACAATTTATTTATACGGAAACGCCATCATTTGCGTTACAATAAGTTACTAATAATTTTTCCATATTTGTAACCCTTTGTTGTTGCCGTTTGTCAGTTAATATTGACTTATATGCTGAAAAAGTACGTTCTACATCACAGAATGTAACGGGTGTACATGTATATTTGCTCCAATAGAGTGATTGGTAATCATAAATCTACGAGTATCTGCTCGGACATGTTCAACTTTTGAGTGTGTTTACATTTTTTGGCAAAAATTATGCAGAAACCAGCACTCAAAGCACAACGTATACAGGCTCGTATTGATTTTGCAAAAACACACATGTTCTGGTCCAAAGAATGGGAATTTGTTATTTTTTCTGATGAAAAGAAATTCAATTTAAACGGGCCAGATGGTTTTTAATATTACTGGCATGATTCAAGGAAAGAAAAAGACATAACAATGAGTCGCAGCTTTGGCGGTGGTACATTAATGATCTGGGCTGCATTTAGAGCTGACGCCATGACACCAATCTGTCGCATTACTTCTGAAACGAATTCTGAAAAATATACAGAATTATTAGACACAATTTTAATACCGGTTATCGAAGATATTGGACACGATAACTTCATTTATCGACACGATAACGTTGCCATCCATACATCAAATAACACGAAGCAGTGGTTAGGTAAAACAATATCAGGATTTTGACATGGCCAGCTCATTCCCCAGATTTAAACCCAATAGAAAATCGCAATTGCAATCAATACAGTGCTATTAATGAATTATGGAAAGCGGTAAACGAAGCATGAACTTCTATTCAAGAAGACACTTCAGAGTTTGATTTCGTAAATGCCCCATCGTATTTTCAAAGTTATTCGAAGAAATGGCAGTTCAACTAATTATTAATATAGAAATAAAGAAGAACTTATTGTTAATTTTGAACCTACTTATTTAAAAAATATGTGGCTGTACAGAAATTTCGCAGTTTATCTTATATAAAATTATATATTTACGTTTATCTTTTAAATACATATTATTTCTATTATTTCAATCGATATGTATGTGTTTTTAATACGCCTAAAACGAAATCATGCTCGAATTTATCAAAAGTACAGAATAATGATAAGATATTACCAAGAAACGTGGCTTTATGGAAATTTCGAGCACTGTATAATAATACCTCATGCAATACTTGAATGTCTAGTATTTGGTTTTTAAATTTTTGTGGAAACTTAAACATTTCTTCCGACCTAGAATAATTCCATTCTAAATAAAAGACTCGGCAATACCGTTCAATCCCATTGTTACGAGTCGCAAGGTTGTTAGCAGGATAACGAATAACAAGACAGATTTTCCTAAAAAATTCATTTACTTAAGATCCACCATCGCGCGGATCCTCGGCTCACAGGAGAGTCTTTGTACAAAGAGTTGTGTGGGTGAGTGTGGGTTCCTTTTATACAAAATATGACATATCTATTCCGCTAGCGTTTACGCGTACGTAGCTCTGGCTCGAGCGCACCATCTCGCCGTTACATCGAGATTCCACTCGGCGGAGGTACGTAGAAAAGTTACATGAGAAGAGAACAAATATTGAAAATCGCGTCCGGAGCCGTTTGACCAGGAATTACGAATGAATCAGTCCGCTCGCGGCGACGTTGTTGATTTTTCTCGGTTCCGAAACGGTAAATGGCCGCGTCTACTGTGACGAGGCTCTTTATTGTGGCCCGAGCGCTCTAGCCACGCCCCTGTACCGCCCACTTTCGACGAAACCTGGGAAATTCAGAATTTTCACCATTTCAGAGTAAACGTGACCGAATTCGTTCGCTTGAGGGCAGTCCATCGCTTTTGATTATAGGCGAGAAGTCGTGTGAGCTCGTCTCGAGCATTCGAGGATTATTTACAACGGTCGCTTACCGGCTACGCGCCTCCTATGTACAAGGCTTTCGAGTATTCTCTCCGACCGCCTAATCGAGAACGGCAAGTAACAGTCGTATCTTACACAATAGACAGAGACAAATATTATTATAAAGAAATGTGAAACGCGATACAACATATCGACGATGGGTATTCGATCCCACGATCGCCTCCCCCTCGCACCTGGGCGCTCGAAGTTATCTACAAAATAAAACATAAACTGCGCGCGTGGAGGAGGCGCTCGTCGATCATAGTCTTCGCACCTTTTTCGGCGCCTTCGAGGCTCGCCTCTCGAAGGTCAGTCAACTTACAGTCGCTAATTTATACACACTTTGCACCTTGCACTGTTTAGCACTCGTCATTTCCATTTCCAGTTCCTAGATCACTTTCGAGCAGTGTCGCGCGACTAATACTAATACCTGACGCTGGGACACGACGATACACGCTGGATCCTCAGATCCTGAGCTCGGCGTCGGTCACAGGGATTCCCCTATTGGCACTTTGACTGGACCTTTGCGTGGCGGGCGGCACCAAAGGACTGATGCTGGGACTTCTGGTAGCTAAGGGGGACAACGACGGCGAGAAACTGGGACTTAGAGCGGCAGAAGGGAACGTGGAAGCGTCGTGACTGATCGGAGACCTCGGCAAGATGCCTCTAGCTAACGCAGGAGCAGCTAACGACCTAGGAGCAACTGATGTGAGCAACGGCGGGGGTGGAGCTTTATGTACAGACTTGGTTTTCCCGCTGCTTCCCGAGTTTCCACTTTGCACGCTAGCCGCGTCGTCCTTCAGCCTTGCGATCTCGCTAAAAACATGAGCCAGAGGCTGATAATGAGGTCCCCAATCGAGCAAATAGTCCCAATTATAAGACCCAGTCAGTTCTTCTTCGCTGTGCACGATGGAACTTAGAGACCCGTTCATGGAAGGACCTCCAGGCACTTCTAGGCCAGACATGGGTCTCCCAGCTTCCCCGATCTTCCCGTAGATAAGCGTAGCAATGTCAGCTTCGGTGGCTGCCTCGTCCTCGAACAAATGTAGACTGTTAAGTGGCAGAGCTTCGGGCGGTCTTCTAGGTGTCCCGGCAGGAGGATCGACGATTCCCAGCCTGGCTAGGTACTCCTGAGTGTTGTGGACCGACAAATCACTCGCCGAATCCCCAGTTTGCTGTCCCTCGTTGATCATCCTGATTTCTTCATCTTCGCCGTCATCCTCCGCTGATCCTCTACCCGAAGAGCCAGATTGATCGCTACCAGAGAGCTCCGACGTGGCTTGCTGTTGTCCCGACTGTCCCGAAGTCCCGTACGGAGGGATTTCGTCATATTTGGGAGGGGCAAACTGACATGACGCTGTCCCTCCACCTCCGTTCCCGTTCCCAGCACCACCATTCCCTGCCGAGCCTACTCCAGCGACACTTCTGATTGGAATAGTGTCAAACGCGCTGGGATCTACGTAGCTGTTGGATGCTGTGGCGTTGCTCTCGCCGTTCAAACCGGGTTTAGTTCCTGGCTTCTTGTGCCTTCTGTTTCTAAGATGTAGGTATAAAAAGACAGCGCCGAACGCTACCACCAGGAGTAGTAGCGCTATCAACAGGCCCAGAGCCCAGTCCGCTAGACCACCGGTAGCAGCAACTGCCATGTTAGAGCCCACGTCTGTTGGAGTAGCTAACGCGGTAGCTCCTCTGGCTTCGTTGACGTCCATGTCGTCTGTGAACGTGATCTCCACCACAGTGCTGTTCGACAATGACCCTTGTCTACCCGAGCTAGCGTCAACTATCAGTCTAGAAGATTCCTCCACGTGCAGGTCGGACGCGGACGTGGCCATGTCCGCGTGAACTAACTTCTGCTTCACAATCAACGCTCCCGTCGTGCGATTCAGCTTGAAGTACGGATGCTGCGAGGTCAATTGGTACACTACTCTGCCATCAGGTCCTTTATCACGATCTGTGGCTGTCACGTGGCCAATCACCGTCCCAGGAAGCACCAGTGCGCCGCTCTTGATACCGAATCTGTACATTTTCTCTGTGAATTGAGGACAGAACTCGTCTCTAGACTCGATTTCCACTCTGACACGAACCGCAGCGGTCCTGCCGCCCGCGTCGGTTGCTCTCAAGGTGAACGCATAGCGATTTCGAAGTTCGTAGTCGAAGACGGCTCGGGTGGTTACCGTGCCGGACTTAGCGTCCACCGTGAACAACTTCCAGCTGTCGTCTATGTCAGAGAACCCTGTGGCAGCGGCAGAAACGATCGAGTAGTTCAGAGAACCGAAAATCCCTCGATCCAAGTCGGAAGCTCGGGCTGAGAAGACTGTAGTCCCGATCGGCTCATTTTCCCCAACGAACTCCAGGTACTCCGGCACTGGGAACTTAGGCGAGTTGTCGTTCACGTCTTCTAAACGGATCCTGAGCCTTGTCAGAGCGCAGAGTGGTAAGATTGGGTCGCTGTCGCAAGCCATCACTACCAGATTGTAAATCTCTGGCTCCAGGTCGCAGTCCAAGGTTGCGTTTACGAGAACCGATCCTGTAGTCTTCTCTACCTTGAAGAGGCCACTGTCGTTCCCGGAAGTGATCTCGTAGATTAGACTAGCTGCAGCACTTCCGGCTAGGTCGTCGTCCTTCGCTCGAAGCGTTGCGACGATTGTACCGCGAGCTGCGTTCTCTTTTATCGATACTTGATGAAGCTCCTCGAAGAAACGGGGGTAGTTGTCGTTGACGTCTTCGACGGTGATGATCACAGTCACCGGCTCGTCGCCCATCAGCGAGCCTGTCGTCATGTTCCCCATCTTCGAACCCAGTCGCAAAACGTATCTGCAAGTTTCGAAATAGTTAGCGAAGTTCAAAGTTGAAGTTCAAAGTTGTCAGCGAGGTTCAAAGACGAAGTTCAAAGTTGTTCTAGGAAAAATAGCTCACCTGTCTTTCGTTTCCCTGTCGAGCACCTTGGAGAGTATCAGCTTCCCTCTGGACACCTCGAACGTCCCGCTATCATCGCCGGCGATTATGCTACCGTCAAGAAGATCAACGTCGGACAGTCTCATCAATGTGGTTCCTCTCGACGAATTTTCCCTGACTGTTATCTTATACTCCTTCCCTGGTAGAGAGCTCTTCAGGCTGCTGAGCCGCACCACGACGGAGCAGACGGACGACGCTGGTGGTTTGCCATAATCTTCTGCTACGACAGCCAGTTCCACCTCTTTGGGCAGGGGCCTCGGTATCGCCGTACGATTGACGGTTAGAACACCCGTCACCGGATGCACCGAGAATCCTTTGGTAGCCTTCAGCAGGTAGTAACGGATGCGACTGTTGTCTTCGGTTAGATCGTCGTCGGTTGCGTTCACTGTTAACACTTCCTGCAGGTCCCCTCGCCCCTCTGGAAAGTACAGCAGCGTGTTAGAAAAGATAGAAAATCCGAGGAAATTCATTAACCCCTAGCCGCACCATTTTCTTTACAGTTACATTGATTAAAACGTCTTTCTCCGTAAAAATGTCATAGAAGAGGAAAGAGAATTTATATTTTTAGTATGGCTACGTTTATTTTAATGCTTAAACATTGATTAGATACGAATCAAATTTATTTCATCTAATAAAAAACGCGTAACTATTCCTAAATATGAATAAACAAAGTCTAAAAAATGTTGAGACCTGGTTTTAACAATGTCTTACGAAGTTTTAACAGTAGCTTGTTAGATATGATAGAAAATCCTAGAACTTCATTAACCCCTAGCCGCAACATTTTCTATACAGTTACAATGATTAAAACGTCTTTCTTCTTAAAAATGTCATAGAAGAGGAAAGAGAATTTATATTTTTAGTATGGCTACGTTTATTTTAATGCTTAACCATTGATTAGACACGAATCAAATTGATTTCATCTAACAAGAAACGCATAACAATTCATAAATATGAACATACAAAGTCTAACAAATGTTGAGACCTGGTCTTAACAAAGTCTTACGAAGTTCCAACAGTAGCTTGTTAGACATAATAGAAAATCCTAGAACTTCATAAACCCCTTACCGCACCATTTTCTTTACAGTTATATTGATTGAATCGTATTTCTCCTTAAAAATGTCGTAGAAGAGAAAAGAAAATTTATATTCTTTGTATGGCTACGTTTATTTTAATGCTTAAACGTTGATTAGACACGAATCAAATTGATTTCATCTATTAAACAACGCGTAACAATTCATAAATGTGAACAAACAAAGTCTAACAAATGTTAAGACCTAGTCTTAACAAAATCTAACTAAAAGAACCCCATCTTTGCATTATCGAGAAACGACAAGGCGCATCCCGCACCCTTGCAATCCCAGAAACGATTCTACTTCCTTAAGGGTGTCCTCTTCCCTTCCCTCGTCATATCGATTACCCACAATCCACCTCCAGTGATCCGAACAATCGTCGGATCCCTGGAAGGTGTGAATGCGTCCGCGATACTAGGGTTCGGGACAAAGATCGAGGGATCACTGGCGCGAGGTCAAGTACCCTCTGCCTCTTTTTGCCGGTGGTTGTTGGTTCCTAAGGAGGCCTGCGAGGCTCTTAGCCGCCGCCACCACCTCGAGATTCTTTCTTTTCTCGATAAAGGAGGAGGATAAGCCGTCCTGACATCGAGCTGAACGGAAGTATGAAATAATAACCAGTTGTATAAATCGCTGGCTGGCTTCGAGCCCACGGCTCCTCTCCCCTCCTCTCTTTCTATCTCCCCCTCTCTTCTTGGGGCCTCTCTCTCTCTGTACAAAAATGATTTCGATGCGTTTCAAATCGTCGGATAACTCGGCATTAATGTGCCAAGCCCCGTCCGAAACCTGGCAAGAAGGACGAGGACAGAGATTCCCATGGAACGAAGACGGTCGAAGGGCGAGGAGGGTTTGCTGAAGAAGATGCTGAAATAAAACGACGTGGAACCCTTCGCAGCCCTTTGGGGATGTCCGAGGTGCAGGAATACACTCTCGGAGGGGCGGGAGGATCTTAACCGAGGAGCGACAGGTACTCTATAATTATTGCGAGGTGCGTATGACCGTGGAGTATGCGTGTTCGCGTCAGGACGCCTTAGTGGGACGAATTCTTATTACCAGCAGCGGGAGAGACCATCTCTCTTTCTCTCTCTCTCTACCTTCTCTTCATTAATCCCTCCGCCTCCGAGCTTCCCGGGACACCTTAATACGATTTTGATAATCATCGGATTAACTCGTCTTCCTTGTTCGCCGATCAACGAACAAACGACCCGCCCTTCCGCGCCGAGAGGGATCGGCAAGGATCCTCTTCGACTGGTCTCAAAATTAAGGCTCCCCGGGTTTATCGATCAATTACGCCCCCAGAGTCGTATTTCCCTCTGTCTCTCGCGTTCGTTCGTTTTTCGCGGTTTCTCCGCCGGATTCAGAGAACCCTAAGAGCATGCAAATTCTTCGCCGTGGGAGCTCCTCCTTTCCTCCGGCTCTCTTACCCTTTCTCTTTTCATCTCCTGCCAATCCAGCACCCTGCACCCTGCCCCCCCCCCCCTCCTCTCAACCGCCCACCCAAATACACCATTAGGCGCGGGCCTATGTATTTTTAATAAGTTTCGAGAGTCCTCGAAGCCGGTGATCTCGGCCGGCGGTTGAAGGCGGCTTTTCGGTTGCCTGGCAAACGGTGTCCTCGCGTTTATTTATGTGCGAGGCGTTCGCAATTCTCCTCGTCCCCTTCCTCGTATCCCGTTCCACCTCTCCGACGCATCTTTTCGTCCCTTTTACTCCCCTCGACCCAGCTAGCTTTTCATCGGCCCCCTCCTCGAGCTGATCTCTCTCCCTTTCTCCTCACCCGGTCGCTATGTCATCCACCTTTCCTCTTCATCGTTTTCGTCCTTCCTGCATGTCTCCCTTCTTCTTCGTCTTCTTGTTCTGCGTCGTCCTCCTCTTCTTCTTCCACCCCCAAACTCTCTTCGCCGCTCGTCGCCCGCTCCTTTCCCGCGCTTTATCTCCGCGCGGTGTCAATTCGAGTTTGGAACACGAGCAACAGCACAACACGTGCCTACTAAAAACCTGTTTTCGAACGCGCGTTTATCAAGGTTCGCGAGAGCAGAGAGTTTGCTATTTTCGTGGCGGCGGCTGCTGGATACTCGTCGCTTGTCTTGGTTTATGGGGTTCGAATTTAATTATGGATTCGGGTGGTTCAAAGTTCGCTACCAACCTGGAAGAGTGGTGATGTACGCAGACTGCTGCAGCACCGGCGCGTTATCGTTCAGATCCGTGACACGAACAATCAAATCCGTAACTGCCTCGTGCATTCCATCGCTGGCGATCACCTGGAGGCTGTACTCCGACCGTGTCTCAGCGTCCAGACGTCTACGGAGAACGACCTTGCCACCGTAACGATCGATGCTGAAAGGGCCGGGGTTCGTCACGTTCCCGAATCGATAGGTCAGAGCCGGAGAACTGTCCACGTCGTTCGCCGTCATGGTTGTCAGTACCGTGCCTACTGGAGAGCCTGCAACAAAATGAATTATTAGTTTACACACTGGTGAAACCACATCTTTAAACAATCTGAAACATGGGCATCCTCTAGATAACTTGAACAATCCTAATTCGGGACCATTGTGGCCATCAAGCTGACTTTAGCTAGTCCAAAGTTGGCTTCATGTAGTCTAAAGCTAACTCCAGCTAGCCCTTTTAGAGGATACTCAGAAGAATTGAAACCTATACTGTCGTAGATTGAATGCAACAAAATGAATTATTAGTTTATACATTGTCGGAACCAGATCTTTAGACAATCTGAAACATGGGCATCTTCTAGACAACATGAACAATGCTAATTCGGGACCATTGTGGCCATAAAGCTGACTTTAACTAGTCCAAGCTGGCTTGAACTAGTCCTAACTGGGATCAACTAGACCAAGTCGACTTTAGCTAGCTCAAAGTTGCCTTCAGCTAGTCCAAAGCTAACTTCAGCTAGTCCAAAGCTAACTTCAGCTAGCCCTTTTAGAGGCTACTCAGAAGAATTGAAACCTATTCTGTCGTAGATTGAATGCAACAAAATTAATTATTAGTTTATACACTATCGGAATCAAATTTTTAAAGAATCTGAAACATAGGCATCCTCTAGATAACCTGAACAATCCTAGCCCGAGACCATTGTGGCTATCAAGCTGACTTTAGTTAGTCCAAGCTGGCTTGAACTAGTCCTAACTGGGTTCAGCTAGCCCAAGTTGGTTTCAGCTAGTCCAAAGCTAACTACAGCTAGCGCTTTTGGAGGATACTCAGAAGAATTAAAACCTATTCTGTCGTAGATTGAATGCAACAAAATTAATTATTAGTTTATAGACTATCGAAACCAAATCTTTAAATAATCTGAATAATAGGCACCCTCTAGACAACTTGAACAATCCTAATCCGGAACCATTGTGCTCATCAAGCTGACTTTAGCTAGTCCAAGCTGGCTTCAAATAGTCCTAACTGGGTTCAGCTAGCCCAAGTTGGTTTCAGCTAGTCCAAAGCTAACTTCAGCTAGCCCTTTTAGAGGATACTCAGAAGAATTAAAGCCTATTCTGTCGTAGATTGAATGCAACAAAATGAATTATTAGTTTATATAATATCAGAACCAAATCTTTAAACAATTTGAATCATAGGCATCTGCTAGACAACTTGAACAATCCTAACCCGGGACCATTGTGGTCAACAAGCTGAGTTTAGATAGTCCAAGCTGGCTTGAACTAGCTCTAACTGGGTTCAGCTAGCCAAAGTCGACTTTAGCTACTTCAAAGTTGCCTTTAGCTAGTCCAAAGTTAACTTCAGCTAGCCCTTTGAGAGGATACTCAGAAGAATTAAAACCTATTCTGTCGTAGATTGAATGCAACAAAATGAATTATTAGTTTATACACTATCGGAACCAAATCTTTAGACAATCTGAAACATGGGCATCTGCTAGACAACTTGAACAATCCTAACCTGGGACTATTGTAGCCATCAAGCTGACTTTAGCTAGTCCAAGTTGGCTTGAACTAGTCCTAACTGGGTTCAGCTAGCCCAAGTTGGCTTCTGCTAGTCCAAAGCTAACTTCAGCTAGCTCTTTTAGAGGATACTCAGAAGAATTAAAGCCCAATCTGTCGTAGATTGAATGCAACAAAATGAATTATTAGTTTATACACTATCGGAACTAAATCTTTAAACATTCTGAAACAGGGGCATCTGCTAGACAATTTGAACAATCCTAACCCGGGACTATTGTGGTCATTAAGCTGACTTTAGCTAGTCCAAGTTGGCTTGAACTAGTCCTAACTGGGTTCAGCTAGCCCAAGTCGACTTTAGCTAGTTCAAAGTTGCCTTCAGCTAGTCCAAAGCTAACTTCATCTAGCCCTTTTAGAGGATACTCAGAAGACTTGAAACCTATTCTGTCGTAGATTGAATTTCGGTGCTCGCAAATTTCGCTCTGCAGGCCAGCGACCGAGATCGTCAAATCAGGAGTCGCGATGATGCGATCGTCTCACAATGCCAGACACCGTTGTTACTGATGAATGGCGTCGTTATAGAGGCCTGACCCTCCCGCTCATTCTTTTTCTCATTGCCCGAGGCCTCCACTTTGTCACCGGTAGACGATCATCCGCGATACAGAGCATAGATCGGATACTCTTCCGCGAACTTAAAGACCCTCGGTAGGAGCCGCGTTTAAAATGCATTGAATCCGCACTATCTGCACCTTCGATCGCCAAGCTGGTGCTAAGAAAGAGGACCCCTTCGAAATGCTCGCGTGAATCAAAGAGAGTCTACGACTCTCGAATTTTCTGTCGCCGTTCGACGTTTACGATGAAACTCGGTCGGTTTCGTTCCGGGAATGAAGATCGCAAAGGTTTGGACGTTTGATACGCCGCGAACCGGTGCAACACCTGCGCCAATAAAAGAATTATTTCGAGGCGAGGCAGACCGAAGCGGCGCGTTTGGTCGGCTCCGGAGACTAGCTGGCACGCGGCTACGTCCGCTCGTAAATTTCACGGGCGATCGTTAAAGTCGTGTAAATCGGTTTCGAGACCGGTCGCGTCCCTGAGCGAACACGTGGTCGGCCCACTCTTGCGCTTCTCCGGTTCCGGTAGTGTTCCTCGGGCCTCGGAAGCGGAGGCGACCTGTGCGTTGCGATCTCTCTATTACTGTCTGCCTCCTCTCTGCTTTTCACCCTTGGAAGCGCTGCATCCGCAGCGTTTGCTCCTGTTGATCCTTGGTACCTACCATCTGGATCCTTCAATCTTCATAGTTGGGTCTACATGTATTACAGTCTCCCTCCTCTATGCTACCTTCTAAAACGCTGCAGCTGCTACTCTTACTCCTGATGATCCTTGGTAGCTACCAAATAGGTCGTCTAGTCTTCTTAACTACCGAAGGTGGTTTCTTTTTGAGTTGTGTTGGGTCACTTGGCCCACGATATTCCACCTTCAGAAATGCTGCTGCTGTTGCTCTTTCTCCTGATGACCCGTGGTAGCTACCATCTGGATCTTCGAATCTTCATAGTTGGGTCTACATGTATTACAGTCTTCCTTCTCTGTGCTACCTTCTAAAATACTGCTGCTGCTGCTGTTGCTCCTGATGATCCTTGGTAGCTACCAAATAGGTCGTCTAGTCTTCTTAGCTGCCGAAGGTGGTTTGTTTTTGAGTTGTGTTGGGTCACTTGGCCCACGATCTTCCACCTTCAGAGATGCTGCTGGTGCTGTTGCTCCTGATGATCCTTGGTAACTACCAAATAGGTGGTCTAGTCTTCTTAGCTACCGAAGGTGGTTCATTTTTGAGTTGTGTTGGGTCACTTGGACCACGATCTTCCACCTTCAGAGATGCTGCTGCTGTTGCTCTTTCTCCTGATGGCCCGTGGTAGCTACCATCTGGATCTTCCAATCTTCATAGTTGGGTCTACATGTATTACAGTCTTCCTCCCCTTTGCTACCTTCTAAAACGCTGCTGCTGCTGCTGTTGTTTCTGCTGATCCTTGGTACCTACCAAATAGGTCGTCTAGTCTTCTTATCTGCCGAAAGCGGTTTGTTTTTTAGTTGTGTTGGGTCATTTGGCCCACGATCTTCCACCTTCAGAGATGCTGCTGGTGCTGTTGCTCCTGATGATCCTTGGTAGCTACCAAATAGGTCGTCTAGTCTTCTTAGCTACCGAAGGTGGTTCATTTTTGAGTTATGTCGAGTCAGTTGGCCCGTGATCTTCTTTGCCTTCCACCTTCAGAGATGATGCTTCTGTTGCTCTTTCTCCTGATGATGCTTAATAGCTACCCTATTAATCCCACGCTCTTCGTAGTCTGCAGAAGATCATTTTTGGGTGGTGTTGAGACTACTAACCTGTCGGAAATCCCTTTATCCAACCTCCAACGCCCTTTCTTCTGATCAGTTTGATCGAGCTTGGTCCTGTTTAGAGTTCCTAAGGTCTCCTCGACGTTTCTAACCGCAGTCAGCGTTCCCTCGCGAGATAATCCATTATTCGCTCAGTCCCCACGGTCTACAGAACCGAGTTAATTCTGATTACCGGAGGTCCTACGCGTTCTCCGGTTACGCGATCGCGATATATCGTCGCGGCGTGTTGTGCTCCATGTACGGAAAATCCTCTCGTCGGTGGTCTACCATTGTCTCGATTTCTCGTGTCAGTGCCAGTTTCGGAACCGATTCGATCGATGCTGTCGATTAAATCCTCCTCTCGCGGATGCGCGAGAGCATAGTACGCGTGGAACGTGCGTGCAGAACACGTGCGTGCGTGCGTGCGTGCGTGTGCACGTGTTGTATGTGCACCGCGGCGAAGCCCCTTCAGGAACAAAGGCGTGTGGGGCTATCAAACATCGGCAAAACCGCGCCTCTCGTTTTAGGTCGAACGATAATTATATACGCCGCGTCCGTCCGGATAATTAAAAACAATTACTGTGCGCTTCGCTAAAATACGACCGGTCGCGGATCTCGGGGATCGTTTTTTTACTGGCGGCTCTCGAGAACCGAGTAATGAAGTATTCGATCGAACCGGGGGAAGATCGACGATACTATTTGCCATTCAATCTCCTGGCCCACGGTCACCACCACTGTCCCTGGGACATACTCCGATCATGCTAATGCGCTCCCTGGCCAACCATCATCCGCATTTTATTAATTTCACAATTTTATCATTCGGACAGCTGGGAAGCTCTCTCGGGACCTGAGAAACTCGAAGTGTAGAGGAGAAACAACGTGTACGAAATAAAACAAAAGCAAATGTGAATCATGAAATCGTGAAATATGGTCTTCGTACGTTAATTTATGCTTTTTGAAGAATAACTCTTCCGAAGGTGATTCGAAAGTCAACATATCATACACGGTTGAATTTGTCTTTTAAAATGTCTAATTGCAATACGTCGTTTTATTTTAAAAAAAACGACGATGACCTTGAAATATCGGAAAATGTGACCTAGAGAAAAATAACTTCCCCGTCAGAATAACTGCCTCACCGAACTAAACATTTTGTATTACCAAAAACAGCGGTGATCATTTGTATTAACACTAATCACTTTTCATCTTTTAATTATTGAAATTACAAAGATGCTTCCTTCCATCAGAAATTATTCAACAAATTTCTTTATCACGTAGTATTATAAAAATTGTCATTTTCATGAAACAATGTATATCCGACAGATTTTGAATTTTAATGCTAACACATTACCGACCGGTGATTCTTGCATAATTTTGAAAAATCTATGGTACACGGCTAAACACTTTTCAACTTTGCAACAGCAATTTTCATTGTAAACGAACAAGTCACCTTCAATAACGTCGTCCAATAGTTGCATTTAAGATTGCAATGTAAAAGAAAATTTCTATGCTTCCTTTTGGCACAGCAAAATTATCGATAATCCTATTAATAGGCTTCCGGCAGGTGAAGTGTTAAAATACTGACAAATATTTGAATTCGATGGGGTTCCTGCTTTTTTGGAGGGTGCTTCTTCGGTGATGGTTGCTCTAGGGTGTCCGGCGTGACGTAGCGTTGTATCGCGTCCGCGAACGATTGTCAAAACGCGATACGATGGGTTGCAGCTCGGCGGCGTGGTAGCCAGTGGCAGCAGGTGCCTGAAAAGGCAGCCGCCGCGCTTCTGGAGCCACGGGGTATTAAATAAATTCTATCGAGCCGCGAATCGCGAATAGAAGTGGTAGCAGTCTCGTTTGCGCCGGGGTGAAGTTTTATGGTGATACAAATTAGATAGCGATCTCGAGTTACTCGGTTGGCGCGCGAGTACGCGGCCTTTCGTGTTGGACGTTCTTAGAACTTCGCAACAAGAAGCTCAGGAGTTAACAGGGAAAGAGCGACTCGAGAACGATGAAGGAGAAAGAAGGAGGGTAAGAGAGAGAGAGAGGAAGAGGAGGGGACTGAATGAAAGGGAGAAAGGACGAACCGAACGAAAAACGCAGCAGGACGAGAAGGACAATGAGACTGTCGCCGCGATGTAAATTAAATGAAGCGCCGTTCGGCTCGCGGCGATCGCAGACAGTCGGCGCAAAACGCGTAAAAAGGACGCGTCGACAGAGTTTCGTATCGCGGAGAATCCCGACCAATTACCTGTCCTTGCACCTTCCTATTCTATTTTATCTCCCGCTACGAGAGCTCGCCGATCCCTGTTTCCAAAGTAATTATCACCGGCGATTTCCTCAAGGAATTTACTACACGCGATTTTTCCGTGGAAAACTATCCATTTCTATAATAGATATTCACCTCTGCAAACTTGGATTACAAGGTGAGTTGTAATGATGATACAAAATGCCCAACAATGACTTCCCATTTCCGAGATAGTCAAGTATGAAAATTGTCTGACGCATGGCTGGCCGTTTCCACTTCCTCAACGAGCACACATTCGATGTCGATTATATAAGAACCAGGACTCATCAGCGAAAAATCTTGTTCGACATTTTCGATGCAGTTTTTCACGTGGAATCGCCTAGAATTTTTTACTTTGCGAAAATCGTCGCGCTCAGTCGATTCTGATCGATTTTTCCGTCAAATCTTCCACAAATTTGAAACGAGACTAGCTATGCAGATCTATATTATTTCGCACACGAGAATGAGTGTCGGAGGGAGATTAATAGCAGCTGTAGGTGGCATCGTCTAGAACTTTTTATTTTGTGAACATATTTCATAAAGTCTTCCCCAAATTCGAAATGAGACTAGCTACGCAGATCTATATCATTTCGTACGCGAGAATGAGTGTCGTATGGAGGTTGGTAGTAGTTGGAGGTGGCATCATCTAGAATTTTTTATTTTGTGAAAATGTTTTCCTAAAATCCTCCCCGAATTCGAAGCAAGACTAGCCACGCAGATCTATATCATTTCCTACGCGAGAATGAATGTCGTATGGAGGTTGGTAGCAGTTGTAGGTGGCATCGTCTAGAATTTTTTATTTTGTGAAAATGTTTTCCTAAAATCCTCCCCGAATTCGAAGCATGACTAGCTATACATATTTATATCATTTCGTACACGAGAATGTATGTCGGAGGGAGGTCGGTAGCAGCTGTAGCTAGAATTTTTGTAATAAATTAAGCATGAATTTAATATGGTTAGAATGAATAAAGTAGTAATTATATAAATTATTAAATAAATCAAGGTACTAGCATCGCCTAGAATTTTTTGTTTTGTGAAAATGTTTTTCTAAAATCCTCCCCAAATTCGAAGCAAGACTAGCCACGCAGATCTATATCATTTTGTACGCGAGAATGAGTGTCGAAGGGAGGTTGGTAGCAGCTGTAGCTAGAATATTTGTAATAAATTAAGCATGAATTTAATATGGTTAGAATGAATAAAGTAGTAATTATATAAATTATTAAATAAATCAAAGTACTAGAATGAGTGTCGGAGGGAGATTAGTAGCAGCTGTAGATAGCATCGCCTAGAATTTTTTGTTTTGTGAAAATGTTTTCCTAAAATCCTCCCCAAATTCGAAGCAAGAATGAGTGTCGAAGGGAGGTTGGTAGCAACTGTAGCTAGCATCGCCTAGAATTTTTTGTTTTGTGAAAATGTTTTCCTAAAATCCTCCCCAAATTCGAAGCAAGACTAGCCACGGAGATCTATATCATTTCGTACGCGAGAATGAGTGTCGGAGGGAGGTCGGTAGCAGCTGTAGGCCGGCGCTCGCGCGTCAAACAGCCGGCCACCTTCGCTAGGTGCCGTTCCATTGAATCGTATCTGTCAATGGGGAACAATATGAGAAGCCGAGAAGGACAAAAGCACCGGGAACCATCCGGTTGCGCGAGAGAACGCGATAGCTGGCCGCACGGTCGTTCGCAGCCTCGCCTAAGTTATGCAGATTGTTCCGAACAGTTGGACTTTAATGCCGACATAAATCCTTTGCCACTTAACTTTATACTTCGAGAGTAGTATGCACTCCCACCTCGAATGCGGCCACGTCGTCTCCTCTCCCTACCTCTTTTCGGCCCTCTCGGTCTGACTTTCGCCCTTTTGTCGCTCCCCACGTCCTTTCGCGGATCCCCTTTCGACCTTCCCGTTCGGCACTACCTTTCCTCGACCGCCTCGGCTCGCCTAACGGATCATCGTGCTTCACTTTGCCACGCAGAAACGTCTCTTTCCGCGCCTCGCGTGGGCGAACGCCCGACAAATTTATCTACCCCAGCCACAACCGTCTAGATTTTCGAGGCGAGAACTGAAACTCGAGACTCGAGACAATCCTGCTACCCGATCGAACCATCTCAGAGACATAGTCCTACGACCGCAGCTTATGAGAATTTTTTACTGCATCTAAATACTCCACACATGGCACTCCATACTTGAATGTTTTAAAAGAGAGATATCGGGTATTGTGATTCTAAACTTTTTTAGGTTATTGTCTGACATTTGAAGTATGTGCTCCAATATTTTCAAAGAATTATTTCAAGAAGTGAATATGAAAAGAAAATTATTCTTAGACGGATTAATCGATTTCGCGATATGTGTGGAAACATATAAGTGGATTTTCGAATTATTTGAAAGAGATCCATCGGGTACTGCGATTCCAAAAATTTTAAGCTTGTTGCCTGACATTTGAAATACGTGCTCGAATTTTTTCAAAGGGTTGTTTGCTAAAATGCTAGACAAAAAAATTATTCCTCCACGGATTGGTCGATTTCGCGAAATTTACAGAAACATATGTGACTTCTAGAATTTTTAAAAAGAGATCCATCGAATACTGCGATTCCAAAATTTTTAAGGTTATTGCCAGACATTTGAAGTACACGATCGAATTTTTTCAAACGATTGTTTGCAAAAATTCATGGATAAAAATTATTCTTCCACAGATTGGTCGATTTCGCGAAATTTACGGAAACGTATGTGACTTCTCGAATTTTTGAAAGAGATCCATCCGATACTGCTATTCCAAAAATTTTAGGGTTACTGGCAAACATTTGCAGTATATGCTCGAATTTTTTCAAAGAAGTGTTTGCAAAAATGCATGACAAAAAAATTATTCCTCCACGAATTGGTCGATTTCGCGAAATTTACGGAAACGTATGTGACTTCTCGAATTTTTTGAAGGTGATCCATTGTGTACTGCGATTCCAAATTTTTTAAGGTTATTCCCTGACATTTGAAGTACGTGATCTAATTTTTTCAAAGAATTGTTTGCAAAAATGCACGAAATAAAATTATTCTTCCCCGGATTGATCGATTTCGCGAAATTTACGTAAACATATGTGTCTTCTCGAATTTTTTGTATGAGATCCATTGTGTACTGCGATTCCAAAATTTTTAAGGTTATTCCCTGACATTTGAAGTACATGATCTAATTTTTTCAAAGAATTGTTTGCAAAAATGCACGAAATAAAATTATTCTTCCCCGGATTGATCGATTTCGCGAAATTTACGTAAACATATGTGTCTTCTCGAATTTTTTGTATGAGATCCATTGTGTACTGCGATTCCAAAATATTTAAGGTTATTCCCTGACATTTGAAGTACATGATCGAATTTTTTCCAAGGGTTGTTTGCTGAAATGCATGAAAAATAGATTATTCTTCCACGTATTGGTCGATTTCACGACTTTTCCACGTAAGAAGATGAAAGGAACGATCGATTTTTCGAACACCTTAACCTCTGGCTTCCAATCAGACACAGTCAATTGGATTAAAGAACGAGGTCATTCGGTGATCGAACGGCTGATTGGAATTGACACGGGCCGATGAAATACAAGGAGGCGTGCAACGCAATCGTATCGGCTCGTAAACTGTTCGGGCAACCATTCCGAATAGTACTCGGCTCATAATCGCCGGTTAGCCTTCATTTCCGCCGTGCCTTAAGATGAATAAACGCTATAATTGGACTATACGACCGTTGCAATTATCTCGACCGTTTAATTTCTAAGGCACGTAGGGCCTGCCACTTAAGTATCGCTTTCGCTGTTGGATCGCGAAGAAAATATATCGCGGGATCGGTGCCGGTCTATCGAGCTCGTTCGCGAGCGTTTGCACAATAACGAAAAACGTTGGAACAAACGTAAAACCCTTCCCTTCAAAATTCTCCGAATACTATTCTAATAATCTCGCGACTTAAACTATACTTATTCCGATAACATGACGGCTTAAAGTTAATGATCTCGTAAAGTGAAACTTTCTTGCCACCGTTCATGACAAATCCATTTTTAATGCTGCAGCTATAAAAATATATATAATACCATCTTAAACATTAATGACCTTAGATCCAATGGGGATGAGCTCGAATTAATTTATATCGTCATCAGCACCTTTTTGAAATCATTTCAACTTACCTTCAGAGACAGAGATGATGCTGTGCTCCGGGAAGGTCGGCTGATTGTCATTGATGTCAATGACTCGGACGCTCAAAGCAGCTGTGCCAGTCAGCTGAGGATTTCCTTGATCGGTTGCGATGATCGTCAGACGATACTTCTCGCGGATTTCGCGATCTAGAACGATGTTGGTGCGGACTACGCCACTGTATGGTGGACTGATAGTGAACGCGTTGTCTGGATTGCCGTCCACGATGTGGTAGAGGATCCTGCTGTTCATCCCTTGGTCCGCGTCGCTGGCCGAGAGCTATGACAATAAAACACAATGAAAGAGTTCATTCTACAGAAACTGGTATGAACAATTAAAGAAATTTAAGGACATCAACGTATTGGTTTCGGTTTAATTGAAAAATTGAAACAAGAAAGAAAGTTTTATTTAACCTCTGTGTCTTGGAATTGGTAGAATTAAACAAATTTAAGAACATCAACGTATTGGTTTCGGTTTAATTAAAAAATTGAAACAAGAAAGAAATTTTTATTTAACTTCTGTGTCTTGGAATCGGCGCAGAAATTTTTTATTTTTATTAAGAGTTCGTTCGACAGAAATTGGTACGTACAATTTAAAAAATTTGAGGAAATCAACGTATTAGTTTCGGTTTAATTAAAAAATTGAAACAAGAAAGAAATTTTTATTTATCTTCTGTGTCTTGGAAACGAAGCACATTTTTGATTTTTATTAAGAATTCATTCGACAGAAATTGGTACGTACAATTTAAAAAATTTAAGAATATCAACGTATTAGTTTCGGTTTAATTAAAAAATTGAAACAGAAAAGAAATTTTTATTTAACCTATGTGTCTTGGAATCGACGCAGACATTTTTTATTTGTGGCATTTATGGCATCTGTGACTTTTCATAAAATGCTAGAAGATAAAATTCTACCTGAATTGCAACAAACTGGAGTGAAACAGAAGTTTACTTTCTTTCTTAATATGTATTTAATAGATTAAAAAGAATAGAACAGTTTTTTTTTACAATTCTTCTAATGTCTTCACATTTTTAATTACAGCTGCACATTTTAAATGCATAAAAACCACTGTGTGGTGATAACAAATTTGAATAACTTCTTACCTTGACGACGAAGTCACCTTTGACGTTTCCTTCAAGAACAGTGGCAGAGTATTGAGTCTGCGTGAAGACAGGTGGGTTGTCATTGACGTCAGACACCCTGACAACCACCTGAACATAAGCTTCCAGCGGATCTGACCCAGTGGTCCTAGCAACCACAGTCAGAACATGCTTGGAGCTTTCCCTAGGCTCCTCCTTCGACAACTGTCCTTCCAAAGACCTCCCCCAAGAATTGGTACGTCCTTCATCAATCTGACCATCCGTAGGCCTAACTCTCATATCAGTCCACAGTTCAGCATCCAATCTAGCAGGGTCATTGACCCGAAGCAGCCCAGTGTCCTCATCGATAGCGAAAGTCCCAAAGTCATTCCCAGAGCCCAGAGAATAAGAAACGTGCTGTCTCCTGCCATCTGACCTGACAGCAGTGACCTGGACCACCTCAGTGCCAGCTGCAGAGTTCTCCTGAATGATCACTTCGTAGGAATCGTTCTGGAACTTCAAGGCAGGTTGCAGGTCTGCCAGGTCTCCGACTTGAAGCTCTATCAATCCTCGAGCACTTCTCGAAGGACTTCCTCTATCTCTGGCTAGGACCTCTAAGTGATAGGTCTTCCCGTTATCCTGGGATAAGGACAATGCAGCGGTGACTGCACCGGTGCTAGGGTGGATCCTGAACTTCGGCTTCTCCTGCTCGTGAAGGAACGAGTACACTATCTCTCCGTTCAGACCTTCGTCAGCGTCGGTTGCTATTACTCTCAGGATGTTCTTCTCTGGTTGTGTGCCGATCGATACGCGAGCCCTGAAGGGGTACTCGGAGAAAACTGGAGCGTTGTCGTTCACGTCGTTCACGCGGATTTCGACGGGGATGGAGGTGCTCTTCGCGTCGTACTTCCCGCTGTCCGTTGCTATCACCACGAAGTTGTAGGTGCTCTGACGCTCGCGGTCCAGGGGCCTGAAATGAGAGTGGGAATATGAGTTAATGTTGTTGGAAGGTAAGCTCTTCATAAATATCTTGGAAAAATTTCATCGGAATTGTGGGAAACGATAGTGAAAATTGATTTTCATGACTTATTTAGAGCTGGGCCAATAACTAAAGTTTCAAAGATGTGTTTCGTAAACTTGTGTAAATTATACGCATTCTGAAAATTTCATTGAAATCGGTAAAGTGGTAGTTGGAGGCTGAAAATCATGAAAAATTGCAATTTTTACCACTTCTGATCGTTTATAAATGATAAACCAATTAACCAATTTCAATGAAAATTGATTTTTATAACTTATTTAGCTGGGCCAATAACTAAAGAGAGTTTCAAAGATGTGTTTCGTAAACTTGTGTAAATTAT
>CM052203.1:5273073-5288584 GCA_028455805.1 Lasioglossum figueresi | reverse complement strand
GAATCATATATCGACGTCTTCAATTTTTAAATATTTCAACAATTTTGTATACCATCTACTCAATTCAACCATAAATGCATAAAGATCCGCAGTCTAATTACTACTAGACTGCGGATGTTTATGCAAAATGAAAATTGTCTGCATCGATTGCAAGAAATAGAAACTAAATTGAATGTTATTTCT
The DNA here is from genome assembly GCA_028455805.1 of Lasioglossum figueresi. NCBI lineage: Eukaryota > Metazoa > Arthropoda > Insecta > Hymenoptera > Halictidae > Lasioglossum > Lasioglossum figueresi. Next base: position 5,288,401 of record CM052203.1, on the reverse strand, counting down.
TCCCTTAACGATTTAAAAAAAGGAGGAATCATGTATTGACGTCTTCAATTTTTAAAATATTTTCACAATTTTGAATTTCTTCTACTCAATTCCACCATAAATGCATAAAGATCCGCAGTCTAATTATTGCAGATCAAATGGTTCCAGGCTTCGGTGAACAATAGCGAAATGATCGAGAAAAGCCGGATCATCCTGCAGTGTTATCCTGTGGGACCCGTACAGGAAGCAGGAGCGAAGGGACTCCCGGGAGCTTAATAAACATGTTCCGGCGATGGGGTTTTTAATGTACCTCGAATTCCAGCGTGGAGAATCACGAAACGGTGATGGAGTGATAAATTAAAAACTCGGAGCCCTCGAACGGCCGATCTGGGGATCGTGGAATCCAGTGTGAAATTGTCTATCGATTAACGAACCAACGAGATTGGTGGCCTCGAGAGTCCGACGACGATGCGACGCAGGATTATTACGCGGATAATCGCGAAGGACACGGCCTGCAGGAGAGAAGGACGAAAGAGGAGTCGGTGTTCGAGAGAATGAGACGAGAGGAGGAAGAGCATGTTTGGCCGTGGCGACGGGTTATGCGTATGAAATCAACTAATCGACCGCGGCCATCGTTCGCGAGCCCGCCATCGACTGATTTTATAATTTTACGACGTTCTTAGAGCCTTCAGCTGCGACCACCACCCCGTCGTCGAAATACCCTTTCTCCTGCCTCTGTCTCTAGATCTCGACAGCTCCAACCAAACACTCAGTTTCTCTCGTTTTACGACCCGGCGCGACGATTCTAATCACAAGCTCGATAAAGGTCACGCGATAATTATCGCCGGAATGAAATCACTTTGCATTTGGCAGGATGCTTTATGACGGAAAAATAGTTTCAGCGCTTTTGATATATTATTGTGAGATTTAGCAGCTGCTCATAATAAAACAGCGGATCTATTAATGGCTTCTGAGAATTTTCAAAAAAGGGCTTCCTAATAGCAAGCTCGATAAAGGTCACACGGTAGTTAATACCGGATTCATTCGTTCCTGCCACAGTTAGCATGTGGCACGATGCTTCATGAAGGAAAAATAGTTCGGGCACTTCTGATAAATTATTCAGAAATTTTCCAGCTGGAATAGTTCATAATTAAACGGCGGATCGATTTATGGCTTCTGAAAATTTTCGAAAAAGAACTACCTCTCGCTTTACGACCTGGTGTGACGATCCTAATTGCAAGCTCGATAAAGATCACGCGGTAATTAATGCCGGAATGTAATCAGTTTGCATGTGGCAGGATGCTTCATGACAGAAAAAATAGTTTGGGCACCTCTGATATATTATTGAGAGATTTTCCAGCCGGAATAGTTCATAATTAAACTTCAAATCTATTTATGGCGTCTGAGAATTTTCGAAAAAGGGCTTCGTCCCGTTTTACGACCCTGCGCGACAATCCTAATCGCAAACTCGATAAAGGTCGCGCGGTAATTAATGCCGGAATGAAATCAGTTTGCATTTGGCAGGATGCATTATGATGGAAACAAATTTGAGGACCTCTAATATATTATTGAGAAATTTTCTAGCTGGAATAATTCATAATTAAACTGCGGTTGTATTTATGGCTTCTGAGAATATTCGAAAAAGGGCTTCCTCTCGCTCTATGACCCTGCGCGACAACTCTAATCGCAAGCTCGATAAAGGTGACGCGATAATTAACGTGGGATTCATTCATTCCTGGCACAGTTTGCATGTGGCAGGATGCTTGATGACAGAAAAAATAGTTTGGGCACCTCTGATATATTATTGAGAGATTTTCCAGCCGGAATAGTTCATAATTAAACTGCAAATCTATTTATGGCGTCTGAGAATTTTCGAAAAAGGGCTTCGTCCCGTTTTACGACTCTGCACGACAATCCTAATCGCAAACTCGATAAAGGTCACGCGGTAATTAATGCCGGAATGAAATCAGTTTGCATTTGGCAGGATGCTTTATGACGGAAAAATAGTTTGAGCATTTCTGATATATTACTGAGAGATTTTGCAGCAGTTCATAATAAAACTGCGGACCTATTTATGGCTTCTGAGAGTTTTCGAAAAAGGGCTTTCTAATCGCGAGCTCGATAAAGGTCACACGGTAATTACCGCCGGATTCATTAATTCCTGGCACAGTTTGCAGTTGGCAGGATGCTTCATAACAGAAAAAATAGTTTGTGCACTTCTGATATATTATTGAGAGATTTTCCAGCTGTTCATAACGAACCTGCGGATCTATTTATGTCTTCTAAACATTTTCAGAAAAGGGTAGAATATAAAATTCGACAGAATTTTCCTACCTTCAACTTTCCTACTTTCATTCACCGGAAAATTCCTTGTAAAAATTAAATTAATATAATGATCCAAAACTCACCCCGCAGTGGTGACGACTCCAGTCAGATTATCAACCCTAAACAGCCAGCTAGTCTCCTCCCCAATGGAGTACGTGATCTTCCCATTGACACCTTGATCTGGATCGGTAGCTCTCACAGACATCACACTGGAATCAGCAGCGACGTCCTCGGATATCGTCGCCACGTACTTGCTGGGATGATAGTTGCTCGGATAATTCGCTGAAGCGTATGGGTACCCATTAGCAAGGCCAAAGGGAGGATATTCCGCGGCCTGGACAACTCCGCGTGTCCTGGATTCGGTATACTGATTCTGAGCGAATAGGGGAGCGTTGTCGTTGACATCCAGGACGATCACTGTCAAGTTACACCGAGCTTCCAAACTTGGGCGACCTTTGTCCTTCGCTGAGATTGTCAGAACGTATTTGGAGACTGCTTCTCGATCCAGATTCGACATGGATAGCGTGCCTGTCACTGGATCTAGGATGAACTTTGCTCCTATGTTCCCACCTGTGGACATGGATCGTTGAGCGATGGTTAGGTTAGGTTAGTTCAACACCCAGGGTGTTTCAAAATTCTACGTCATGCATCTTTATGTATTTATAGCAAAATTAAGTAGATGAAATTTATAATTGTTGAAAAATTTTTAAAATTGAAGGTGTCAATATATGACCTTTTTTATTAATATTAGGTTTACGGAGCTCTAGAAATAACTATTTCACATTATTTTATAAACATACCAAGAATTTGTCTATCCAAATTTTTGGCCATTTCTCCAATAATATATAACCAAAGAAATAAATTTGGTAAATAATTCCTCAGAGAAGCATCTTTACTATTTTAGTAATCGCAAATTAAGAATATAATTTGTCAATTATAATTATAATTTGTCTGATTGGTCTGTGGTTTTCGTTAATAACTCCTTAACAAAGCCACGGACGCCATTTTTACAAACGTAAATGCTGCTTCAAATGATCTCAGGAACCTCCTATTTCCGTATGTCGAAGGAATTTTGAGATACCTTTTATAACAGAAAGATTCTAATGTTTTCCACACCGAAATTACTTTCTTGCCAACCCAATAGATATTTTTCAGCATTCGGCACAATCAAAAAATAAGAAAAAATTGACAGATCTCAGAAATTTTGGAATCTGCGACGACGTGCAGAAGGTTCCCTCAACCAGAAAATCCTTGAAACATAGTGACGACACTTCCGAAAAACGTATTTACGAATAGATTTAACTTATACTTGAAGAAAAATTGATTCTCGACCAAAATGGAAAATATTTTATTGATTAAAGTTCATTGCTTGAATAAAAAAAATCGGCTTACATTTCACCTTAAAATACCGAAATTACTTTCTTGCCAACCCAATAGATATTTTTCGGCATTCGGCACAATCAACAAGTAAGAAAAATTAACATATCTTAGAAATTTTTAATCTGCCACAACGTGCAGAAGGTTCCCTCAACCAGTAAATCCTTGAAACATAGTGGCGACACTTCCGAAAACCGTGTTTTCCAGAAAAACGTAATTACGAATAGATTTAACTTATACTTGAAGAAAAATCGATTTTCTACCAAAATGGAAAATATTTTATTGATTAAAGTTCATTGCTTGACTAAAAAAAATCGGCTTACATTTCACCTTAAAATACCGAAATTACTTTCTAGCCAACTCAATACTATAATATTATTTATTATTTATTTATTATAAACGGGCTGAAGCCCTTTTTACACATGAGAAAAATACAGACTACTCGTATAATAACAAAGAAGGGACATGAACAGAAAGGAAAATTTTGATAATTTTGATAGTGGTACAATCGATATGGTATTATAATATAATACTGCGTAGTTGCATTTTAAATTTTAGTAAATAATTATTGAAAAAATCAATACGATTATAAATAGTGCATGATTTTGAAATAATGCGATTCATTGGATTAATTAGTCCATAAGTTGATTTTGCTTTAAGCGTTTGAAAACCCGCTCTTGTTCTCGATTCACGTTCCGGTGCGTAAAAATTGATTTGCGCAAGTAGAGAGGAACAATCGATATAATTATTAATTAAATTAAAAATAAAGCTCTGGTCAGTTACTATTCTTCGAGCAGATAATGGTTCTAGGTTCATCGTAGTTATTATTTCGGAGTAATCATGATCAAAGAATGACATTGGATTATTTAGCTTATACGAACAAAACCTGAGAAATTTATGCTGTACTCTCTCGAGCATGATTACGTACTTAGAGCTTTTCGGAGACCATATAATTGATGCATATTCTAATAGCGGACGGACGAGGGCAATATATAGCAATCTAAGTGTGCGGATTGAATGAAAATCAGTGGAAAAACGAAGTATGAAACCAAGTATTCTAGAGGCGGAGTTAACAATATGATAAATATGGTTGGAAAAGTTTAAGGTAGAGGAGAAACGAATTCCTAATATATTCCTAATATATATATATATTGAAACAGCCTGTACACTATCTAGACCAGAGTACTCACCGACAACGCTGTAGTAGATCTCCCCGTTCTTCCCCTCGTCAAGATCAGCAGCGGCGATCGTGTGGATCACGGCAGTTTCTTGGTTCTCCGGGACCGCCAACGTGTAGCAAGATCCTGGCCTAAATTCAGGGCTGTTGTCATTCTCGTCCAGGACGAGTACCTCAAGCGTGCTGATGTCCAAGAGCTTGCTGGACCTAGCCAGGATGGGTACCGAGTATCTAGCAGTCTCCTCACGGTTCAGGGGTCCTCGAAGAGTCACCAGGCCCCTCGTCGATACAGCGAACTTGTCTGAAGCCACGTTGCTCGGAATGCTGAAGTTGACGTTACCTGTATAAACGTACACGGATTTTTGTCAACATCTCTGTCCCGGATCGTTTTTATCGGGATTCGTCGGGTCCCCGAATAAAATTAGCCGGTTTTTCTACGGGAGGATGCACCACTGTCCTCCCCCCCCCCCTCCCATCCGATCGAAAATTAGAACCACGCGACCATGGGGCCCCTCTACGTTTCCCTCGGGGACCATTACCCTGTCGCGTTCTCCACCGAGAATCCGAAATTATCCGGCCGTTTGCATACATAAAGGAGTGCCCTCAAAGCGATGGCGATTAGGCCCCTCGCACCACGAAGATCGACTCGACGACCGGCGATCCGAGGTGCATAAAGTCTTGGAAATACGCAGCCCGCGAGGTCGAGTCGAGTCGAGGCTCGCAGAGGATCGAACGCAATTGTGCCGGTCGCGTGGACAGCCCAGACATTGTTGCGGATAGTTACGGCTCGATTCGAGCGGATTATTGCTGGTCGTTCTACACCCACCGAAAATTTGCTCGGGAAAATGACCCATCGGACTTCGAGTAACCATGCGGACTCGCGTTCGATTTAGCGGTCGATTTTGGTGAATGGCGGGCCGCGCTGTACCTTGACAACCAGTAATATTTGCCTTTTGCTTGTGCAGTCCTGTAGATTTCCGCGAGGAAATGCCGGAAATCCAAGTTTCAGTCATGGGAGATCAGTGGTTCACAAGTTATGAGTGTTTGAACTTGACGGATTTTCAGCGTTTTGGACAGGTAATGCCGTCGAAGATCGCTCAACTTTAAACGTTCGTAACTTTCGAACCCCTGATCTCCTAGAATTGAAACTTGGATTTTTTCGCATTTTCTCACTAAGTCAACCACTTAACGGTATTTTTTAATATGGTATAATGATAATTTTTATGAACATATAAATGTTAGTGTCTCTTCAGCACGTTCGCAAAGGGATGCAACAGCCCTGGAACGCGTCAGCTGAAATATCTGGCGAGCTATCGCGGCTAGAGGATCAGTTCGGCAAAGGGTGAAGAAGAAATGGTCGCGTGTATTTGGCAGTGGCAACGGGTACGGTAGTCGCAGTGGCGACACGCACACTAGGCGATGAACGTAGTGTAGGTGTGTCGGTGTGTTGGTTTCGAACCGGTGATTTGCCCGTGCGTACCGCGGCAGGCTGGCGGCACGATGATATACGCGGCCATTGTTTCGCTCTCTCATCTCTGGGCCCTAACCGCGGTTCCGTGGCCCTAGCAGGACGAGTCGTCCTTCGGGGTATTGCATAGGGACGACTGTTGCGGGTCCCTTTGCCGGTTGGTTCCGCGGGACGCGCTAATGCGCTCGTCTGATACACGGGCGCCGGTCTAGATAAGCGCAAAACGAGCGATATACCGTGTTCTGTCGGCCGTACAGAACGCTTTGCTACGAGGCCCGCGGAACATCGGGCCCCTGGGACCGCGCTTTTAGTAATCATCGTGTCCCGCCGCGCTTGGTCCGTTTGCTACTCCTCGGGCCCAACCAGAGCCGATCGTGGTAGAAGTTATAACAAATCGGCGCGTCTGGCCCAAACAAGTCCCAAAAACGCGCCTCTCATCAACAACTGCAACGAGAAGACACGACCTAACACAATATCACCGAAAATCCACGATATACATTTAAGAAATTCTCAAATCGAAATTTTCTTTTCGGACAAATCGGTGACCCTGGGCCCAAACAAGTTCCAAAAACGCGCCTCTCAAAAACAACTGCAACGAGAAAACATTACCTAACACAATATGACCGAAGAACCACGATATACGTTTAAGAAATTCTCAAATCGGAATTTTCTTTTCGGACAAATCGGTGCCCCTGGCCCGAGCAAGTCCCAAAAACGCGCCTCTCAACAACAACTGCAACGAGAAGACACAACCTAACACAGTAAAACCTAGGAACTACGATATACATTTAAGAAATTCTCAAATCGGAATTTTCTTTTCGGACAAATCGGTGCCCCTGGCCCAAGCAAGTCCCAAAAACGCGCCCCTCATCAACAACTGTAACGCGAAGACACGACCTAACACAATAGGACCGAGGCCCCACGATATACATTTAAGAAATTCTCAATTCGGAATTTTCTTTTCGGACAAATCGGTGCCCCTGGCCCAAGCAAGTCCCAAAAACGCGCCTCTCAACAACAACTATAACGAGAAGACACGACCTAACACAATATGACCGAAGATCCACGATATGCATTTAAGAAATTCTCAAATCGGAATTTTCTTTTCGGACAAATCGGTGCCCCTGGCCCAAGCAAGTCCCAAAAACGCGCCCCTCATCAACAACTGTAAGAACGAAGACACGACCTAACACAATAGGACCGAAGAACCAGGATATACGTTTAAGAAATTCTCAAATCGAAATTTTCTTTTCGGACCCAAACGATTCCCAAAAACCGCCCGACAAGAGCAACAACGAGAAAACACCGCTTCGCAATCTGACAAAATGGGACTGAAGAGCTACGAAAATCATTTGCCAAACTGATTGGGCCCAGGACCGATTTTCAAATGCGCCGAGTATTGTCAGCGGACTGAGATTAAATTACGGGACCGGGCCCGTGGATCCGGATCGCGGATCGGTGTCCTGCTTAGAGCGGTATGCGGCGAGGAGACGGGCCCGCGATAATCGTTATCGCGGAAAGTAGATCCAGCGTAGCATCTGTACCATGCGGGGACGAACGTATCCAGGTACGATGGAATTTTCTCGTCGGTTCAGGAATCCTTCGGCGAGCTTTTAGAGCGGCGACGACGAGAGGAACCAGGTGGGAACGGGGGCCTTCGGTCCAGGGCCTTAGGAGCCGTATTCCGCGGGACGGAAACACATGGATGGAACGCGCTCTCGACCCCGAGGGAGCCGGGACCGCGAGTCATTTCGTTGAATTTACTATAATGCCCAGCGCCGGCCGGATTCAAGGCAATTATTCGAGGTATTTTCATAGCAGGGCTTTCCTATTAGCCGGGGGAACCGGCCCCGCAGCTCCGACGCCGATTATATTCTCTCATCGCGGTCGTGGCGGCGTAGGTGGCGCGTTCACGGACCAACAGGTAAAAACTCGAAAATTCTACCTGCGAGAAAGACAGAGAAAGGGAGAAGCAAGAGGATGGTAGCCAACCAGGACACCGCCGACAAGATAGGAGACTGTAATTTCACGTTCTCGTCCTATACACCGCTAAATTGACAGCGCCTCCTGTTACACGGCACTTTATGCGCGGACGCACCACCGAAACAATAACGACGCCAAAGCCGGAACGCCTAAAAGGGTAGCCGAGAGCCAGACCCATTTTTGGTCCTCTACTACGTCCTTGTCCGAGCCCGAGCAAACCGAGCACGTGTGCGAGTGTGTTTAGGGGAGATCGATAAGTCTGTCGAGCTGGGTCTGGCTTTGTTCCCCCACACGTTGTGCCAGAGGGGACCTTGGAAGGGACTTTCTGTTCGGTATTTTTTGGGTCTCAGAATAATTTACAAGAAAGATCTTTTTTGGGGATGTTCGAAATTAGCTGGATAGCGTTGTCGTCTGGTTGCTAGATCTAGCATCGGTCGACTCTGCGAAGCTCGGCAGGGATTTGAAGAGAGAAAATGATGTTTCAAAAATGTTTGTCCTCACCTTGGTCGGCGATGATGACGGGGCCAGCGATGTTGATGACCGGCGCTCCCACCTGCAGGTCCTCCGAAATCCTAGCAACCGGGTTAGCGAGCAGCAGACGAGGAGGTCCGTTAGTCTGTCCGGTAGCCATCGTTAGATGCAGCCTGAGAGACGACTTTCGCGGAGGTGTACCATGATCGTTCGCCGTGATCTCCAACTCGATGGATCTCACCATCGGCCTTTCCAGACTCACTATGCCGGACTCGTAGCCCACAGAGAACCTCCCTTCCTCGTTCGCAGATGTGATCACGTACGACACCCGGCCATTGTCGCCAGCGTCTTTATCCACCGCCACCACTCTGACCAGCATCGCTCCTGAAAGAACGCCAATTGTTTTCCAACTTCTCCTGGAGGTAGACTCCTCTAAATTCAACCTAACCCATTAACGAAATAAATTAATTCACCTGGCAGAAGATCAGGGGTGACCGCCACTTTGGTGGACTCTGGAGCCACGAACACCGGATCATTGTCATTCTGGTCCAGGACGATGATCCTAGCAGTGACAGTGGAAGCTAACTGCTCCCCAGGCGCAGCTCTATCGGAAGCTTTCAAGATCAAAGTATACTCGGCCCGTTCTTCCCTGTCCAACTGTTTCGCCAGCGTCAACGCTCCAGTGAGGGAATCAACAGCAAAGCTAGCCTTAGCAGGGAACTCTGCTACCAAACTGTACCGCAGATCACCGTTCAGACCACTGTCCGAATCCGTGGCAGTCAGGTTATAGATGGTGGAGCCAATCACTGCTTTCTCGGACACTCGAACTGTTATGGGGTCCAGGGGCCACCTCGGCGGGTTGTCGTTCGCGTCCTCGATCACGATCTTCACGGAGACAGCGATGCTTTGAGGGTTGCCGATCGAAGTGGTGTCCAGCGCGCGAATCTCCAGGTGGTACTCGCTCACGTTCTCCCTGTCCAAGGAATGAGCGACCACCAGCTGGCCTGAACTGCGGTCCACGTCGAACGCCGGGAACTCGCTGATGGGAGTCAGGGAGTCCAGGGTGAAGGCCACTCGACCCGCCGGACCCGCCCCAGAAACTGACCCCACAGCTTGACCAATGCTCGCGTCCTCTCGCACCTGTGGAACCACGTGGCGCACGTTCTTACATCGGTTTCGAGGAATTAAAGTGATGGAAACGCGTGCAACTTTCTGGATTTTTCATTGGGTTGGCGCAAAAATAATTGTGGACTTTGTCAGCCGAGCTTCGGCAGCTTCTCTGGACTGCTACCTCGAACTAGTTTTGCTGCGACCCAATAATTGCTCTAGCTTATTATCGATCTTCGTCAGCTTCTGTGGAAGTGTTTTATTAATCAGGTCGCGAACAAGTCTGCCATTTCGACCAGAATTCACGCAAAAATAATTGTGAACTTCGTCAGCTGAACTTCGGCAACTTTTCTGAACTGCTACCTCGAACTAGTTTTGCTTCGACCCAATAATTGCTCTAGCTTATTATCGATCTTCGTCAGCTCCTGTGGAAGTGTCTTACTAATCAGGTCGCGAACAAGTCTGCCATTTCGACCAGAATTCGCGCAAGAATAATTGTAAACTTCGTCAGCCGAGCTTCGGCATCTTCTCTGAACAGCTACCTCAAACTATTTTTTTTGCAATCCAATAATTGCTGTAGCTTATTATCGATCTTCGTCAGCTTCTGTGGAAGTGTTTCGTTAATCAGGTCGCGAACAAGTCTGCCACTTCGACCAGAATTCGCGCAAAAATAATTGTAAACTTCGTCAGCCGACCTTCGGCAACTTTTCTGAACAGCTACCTCGAACTATTTTTGCTCCGAACCAATAATTGCTCTAGCTTATTATCGATCTGTATCACCTCCTGCATAAGTGTTTCATTAATCAGGACGCGAACAAGTCTGCCATTTCGACCAGAATTCGCGCAAAAATAATTGTAAACTTCGTCAGCCGATCTTCGGCAACTTCTCTGAACTGCTACCTCAAACTATTTTCGCTCCGACCCAATAATTGCTCTAGCATATTATCGATCTTCGTCAGCTCCTGTGGAAGTGTTTTATTAATCAGGTCGCGAACAAGTCTGCCATTTCGACCAGAATTCGCGCAAAAATAATTGTGAAATTCGTCAGCCGAACTTCGACAACTTCTCTGAACTGCTACCTCGAACTATTTTTGCTGCGACCCAATAATTTCTCTAGCTAATTATCGATGTTCGTCAGCTCCTGTGGAAGTGTTTCATTAATCAGGTCGCGAACAAGTCTGCCATTTCGACCAAAATTCGCGCAAAAATAATTGTCAACTTCGTCAGCTGAGCTTCACCAACTTCTCTGAACTGCTACCTCAAACTATTTTCGCTCCGACACAATAATTGCTCTAGCTAATTATCAATCTGTATCACCTCCTGTGGAAGTGTTTTATTAATCAGGTCGCGAACAAGTCTGCCATTTCAACCAGAATTCGCGCAAATATAATTGTGAACTTCGTCAGCCGAGCTTCACCAACTTCTCTGAACTGCTACCTCGAACTATTTTTGCTCCGACCCAATAATTGCTCTAGCTTATTATCGATCTTCGTCAGCTCCTGTGGAAGTGTTTCATTAATCAGGTCGCGAACAAGTCTGCCATTTCGACCAGAATTCGCGCAAAAATAATTGTGAAGTTCGTCAGCCGAACTTCGGCAACTTCTCTGAACTGCTACCTCAAACTATTTTCGCTCCGACCCAATAATTGCTCTAGCTAATTATCGATTTTCGTCAGCTCCTGTTTAAGTGTTTCATTAATCAGGTCGCGAACAAGTCTGCCATTTCGACCAGAATTCGCGCATGTCTCCGGCTCACGTGATGGGTACTCACGTTAAAGGTAAGACTGCTGCTGGTGAAGGTCGGCCGGTTATCAGCGAGCGCTAGAACCTCGACTCTGAGCGCTCGCACACTATGCCGTGTTGGTCTGCCGGCGTCCATGGCTTTAACGGACACCCGGTAGACGTTCCTCTCCTCGTGATCAAGAACCGCCTTGGTTCTGATCATGCCGGTGATCGGGTCGATGGTGAAAACGTTGTAGCCGTCCGAGTCTCGGTCTGCGAATATCAAGGTTGAACGTAAAATAATCTGGCCGCGGGAGTAAAAAGTTCTTTCTCTCTCTTCTTTCATGTTGGGAGTTCGAGAGCACGTGGAGAGAGAAAGAAAGAGAGAGAGAGACCGACGTTAAGACGCCATTAAGGAAATAGCAATATTACGACTCTTGCGAGGGTCAATTCGAGCATTATTCGAAACAGTCGCGCTCGTGATCGCGCGCCCGAGAAAATCGTTTTCCGATCGTAACGAGAAGATATAAAATGCCAACCGTTCGCGGCGGGACCCTCCCTCTCCATAAAACTCAAACAAAGCCGCCCGAGGCGGTTTTTAAGACCGTGCATAATTGTTTCGGTAATTGGCTAATTAATTTGAACGGGACGCGTTCTGCTTCTTTTGCGCATTCCCGCGGATATCGTGACGAAATGCGACGGTCTCAGGCGTAGTTACCTTTCAAAATGGTGTACGTCACTGTCGCGTTCTCGCCAAGGTCTGTGTCCAATGCCCGGATCCTTGCCACTTCCGTTCCAGGGGGTTGTTCCTCGCGGACACTGACCACGTCGCCCTGAGGGTCCACTATCTCGGGGGAGTTGTCGTTCACGTCTAGAACCGTCACTTTTAAGGGCACTCTAGCAGCCCTTGACGGTGTCCCTTGGTCCCGGGCCTCCAGGACCAGCTCGTGCACGCTTTTCGACTCGCGATCCAGCGGCTCTCTCGTGCTGATCTCGCCTGGAAAATGGTGGGCGAAGGTTAGTAATTATTAATCAGTTGTTCGTTAAATTTGGAGTGTCAGGACACTGCGGATTTCACGCATTTATGACGAAAATGAGTAAGTGTAATTTAAAACAGTAAATATATTCACTCCAGGGTGTTACAATTCAGATAGAACATTTTTATTTTGATTAAAGATCCGCTGTCTACATACAGCGACGTTTTTATATCTTGGAGCATACGATGTGAACATTTTTGATAAGTTAGAAATAGATTGAAAGTTGTCGGAATGCAAAGAAAATACTAACAGTTGCATTTTGTAACTTTTTATGGTGTTTCGTAGATCTGTATCAATCAAACATACAAACAAACAAACAACAAACGTTTAAAGACTGTGAAAATTGCAGTTTTTTCACGATTTTTGGCCTCGAACTGCAATAAATCTAAGGGTTTGTACATCTTTCAATTTCGATGGGGGTATTAAATTATTATAAGAAATTATTTTTAAAGAAAATTTGATATTAATTAGAAAACTATTTTTAATTTTATATAATTATATATAAATTTAAATTAACTTTAAAATTTTTATAATATTTTATAGAATGCTAAAAATATTTAAATGGTATAAGCTTAATATATACAGAGTATATTATTAAGGTTTCACTTTTAAGAGGAATTAATTTTATTTTTCATATTGATTTACAAATTTATATGAAATTTTTATTGAATTATTTATTTAATGAAACTAAAAATTAAAGGATTTTTATTGTTCGATGACACTCTCTCACGGTGCTTACAATTGACACAGATCTACCAAACGTAATTCTTAAAATCAGTAACACATGCAACTTAAAAAGTTTAATATTAAAAACATTATCGTTTTCTTAAAGTGTCCGAACATTAATGGGAGCAGAGTTGGGGAAATAGTATTTTAAATAGTAAATAACAAATAATCCTATTTATTTTAAAGATTGTGTAACAAACTTCGAAAATAGAATATTTTATTCGATGCAGCAATTTTTGAAAATAAGATAATTTATTTGATACAATAATTTTTGAAAATAGTATTTTATTTGAAGAATATTGAAAATATTTGTATTTTCTCTTTATTTTCAATTTCAGTTTTAAATATTGCTAAAAATAACGGTTCGAATTCGATACATTTATGAGTGTAAATCGCGGTTTCTCAGAGTATTACAACAATGCGAAAAGTAAAATATTTTGTTTCGTCTTTCAGATTGTTAAAATAGAAATATATTAAGTTGTGGATCAAATTATTGAAATAGAAATATTTTATTTTGATCTTCAAATTGTTCAAATAGAAATATTTTATTTTCGAAATTGTATATCTTATCTAAAATACTATTTTCTTTAAGCAAAATAAAATCTAAAATACTAAATAGTATTTGAAATATTTGTATCGCCAAATAATGCCGGCCTCAGAATGGGAGTCACTGTATCAGTGACGATCTCGTGGACGAAAAATTGATTAATTTTTGGAGCAAGAGATCAATTAACGAGTTTCATCTCTCGATTCCTTTGGTCGCGGTTGAAAATCGAAGAAATGAAACAAATAATTGCGTCGTCGCGATCCACGGGCCGAAGCGGTCCGGTTAACGATCTATTAACGATACCCCGCCAGCCCATTTAACAGGGTTCGTCTGTTAAGTGGACGAGAGAAGGGAGCGTTTACGACTGGAGAGCGTTCGCTTCGAAGCCGAAGAAAAATCTGCATGCCCACTCGTTCCTGCGGGAAACAGAGTTGAAATCGATCCAACGCGGCGCGGCGCACGGATAGAACTTGGCGAACGATCCACGAAATAAAACCGAATACATACGAGGCGGCGAGAGAACAGGGGCAACGGGTAGAAAAAGAGAACTCCGCTAGAAACCGACCTTATCAATTTTCCAACCGGGGGACGGGAACTGTTAATTGGATAATCGGCGTTCGTGCGCTCTTAAGAAACGCCATTCGACGCTCGAATTCCACGGTCGCGCCTCCGAAGCCGGCCTATCGTATTTCGTTCCCGTCTACTCCTCCTCTCTTGCATATTATAATCGTAGTATAGTCAACCGTGTATAGTCGTGCGTGTAACGAGCCGAACCGTAATTACGTGTCTTGCAGAAGTACACTCCGCGACAACAGTGTACGACACTTCGCACAACGAATCTATGCTGTAGGACAGAATTTCTAGTACACTGTGCGGACCACCCGATGCGGCCATCTTAATTATTTCTCTTGTTCGCGGACAGCGAACGGGGGACTTATTTCTATTCGTACTAAATATGGCCCCATTTTGTAATAAATACAGTGCTGTTCACTTGATTAACCTCGGGTGGATATATATATAAGTTTATATCAAAGAAAGGAATTGGGGTAAAATTCTTGCTTATTAGTTAAATTCGTGTATAATGTGAATTTGTATGTGATATATGTTTAAATCGATATGTACACTCGCAAGATAGCGTGACGATGGTAGCAAGACTGAGGTGCGGCAACGAAGAATGGGCAAACAAATTCTGGGAAAAAGAAGGGAAGAAATTTCAAAACAAACGGTGTAGAACTTTCGGAGATTTAAGATTTCGATCAAACGAACATTTACATTTTTATTTACATAGATATAGATTAGATATATAAAAAACACGCAAGTATTCGAATGCGCAAACTTTGAGGCAAAATTTCAAAGCAAACGGTGAAGAACTTTCGGAGATTTAATATTTCGAACAAGCGAACATTTACA
>CM052203.1:5227032-5261857 GCA_028455805.1 Lasioglossum figueresi | reverse complement strand
CGTTTAATTCACGATACAGTGGAACCTCGATTATCCGAACTGAACATTAGAATAACTGTGACACCGTGACATTCTCTTGATTCAAACGAACCCAAACACGATGCAATTTGGATCAAGCATACTCGTTTAATCCACGATACAGTGGAACCTCGATTATCCGGACTGAACATTAGAATAACTGTGACACCGCGACATTCTCCTGATTCAAACGAACCCAAACACGATACAATTCGGATCAAGCGTACTCGTTTAATCCACGATACAGTGGAACCTCGATTATCCGAACCTATTCTTCGTAACGCGAGTTCGGACAGTCGTAGCTCGATGAAATGCGACTGAGTGACACGCAAGACTATAGTGATCGTAAGACAGAAGTGATCTGTGAAGTCTAAATACTCTTGGAACAGCTTTGTTGTGTGTTGTAAATTGAATAAAAAATTGAGAATAACGTACCTCTGTCAGTAGCGATGACGGGAACCTCCAGATAAGGTGCGGTCTCCCTATCGAGCGGCGTTATCACGCATATGTCCCCGGTATCACTGCGCACCATGAGTTGCTCGGTCTCGACTCTGCCACCGGCCAGCGTGTAATTCACCATGGCGTTCACGCCGCAATCGGGGTCGGTCGCCTGTACCTGAAACAGCGGGAATACGTCGAAATTAATCGGTCGTCGTTATGTAATTGCAGGGTGTCGCGGCGAGTTGTATAAACAGGAAGGCAAAGCGGACTGGAGGGTATCGATTAACAACAGAGGATCCTTGCGTTTCGTGAAGGGGCTGGCCGAACAGGAAGAGAAAGAGAGAGAGAGAGAAAGAGAGAGAGAGACAAGAAGAGAGTCCGCGAGGAGGCCGTTCTAGGGGTACCGATTTGTTTAATTTTCGTTCGCGGAGTCCTGAAACGGGATACCGTTCCCCTGGCCCATTCGTAATAGCGGACCCGCCGGTGACTAATTCCCGTGTGGCCCGCTTTTGGCTCCACCTCCCCGAAACTCGGTGGATAAGGCGACGTTATAACGACGAGCGTGGGGGCGGTGATGGACGCCTTCGTGCTCCCAGCGCTTCTTATTTATACGACCGTGCTGCACCGCCGATGGATTACAAACTCGCATAAAACTCGGCAATAATTTTGCTCTTTATCAAACTACAAGCACAGGTATGCCACTAATTTCATTTTAGCACTTGATCCTGTAGAATTTCCGGGATAACAGCATATTCGTCCACCCCTTCGGGCTAACGGCTACACGTGTACGAAATTTCAGCTTTCTGTTATGCGTTTCGAGATTTTTATTACCGTTACGGAGGACAGAGGAACTGACAATTATATGTACATGGTGTTTCATAATTTATGGTACAAATTGGGTCAGGTAGAATCTGTGGGCGGAAGTAAGACGAAAATCAAGTATAACGAACGGGAAAATTAGTCAGGGCTTGTTTGCTATCGGAATGCAATTGAAAAATACACTAAATTCAATGAAAAATACTGTAGAATGGAATTATTCTAGGTCGAAAGAAATATTTAATGTAAAAGTTAAAATAGCACCGAGTGCAAAGGGTTAAAAAAGTAGATGTAAGCGAACCTGGAATGAGAAATTCGAAAGAAGTGGCGAAAATTGTGAAGACGTGTGAACGGCGAGGGTAAGTATACGAATTAGCAGGATTAATTTTAGTACTTGATCTTGAAGGTTTTCCGGGATAAAAGCATATTTGTGCACTCCTTTGTGCTAACTCGCATAAAAGTCTGCAATAATTTTGCTCTTTATCAAGCTGGTAGCACAATTATGCCACTAATTTCATTTTAGCACTTGGTCCTGTAGAATTTCCGGGATAACAGCATATTCGTGCACCCCTTCGGGCTAACGGCTACACGTGTACGAAATTTCAGCTTTCTGTTATGCGTTTCGAGATTTTTATTGCCGTTACAGAGGACAGAGGAACTGACAATTATATGTACAGGGTGTTTCATAATTTATGATACAAATTGGCTCAGGTAGATTCTATGATTGGAAGTAAGACGAAAATCTAGTGTAACGAATGGGTCAATCAGTCAGAGCTTGTTTGCTATCAGAATGCAATTGAAAAATACACTAAATTCAATTGAAAAATACTGTAGAATGGAATTATTCTAGGTCGAAAGAAATGTTTGATGTAAATTTAAAATAGCTTCGAGTGCAAAGGTTCAAAGAAGTAGATGTAAGCGAACCTGGAATGAGAAATTCGAAAGAAGTGGCGAAAATTGTGAAGACGTGTGAACGGCGAGGGTAAGTATAGGTATTAGCAGGATTTTAGCATAGTTTCCGGCGGATTGATCGCGATTCCCGAGCGAAAACGATCTGAAGACCGGAGATGGGAGGTACCGGAGCGCTCCGGTTGCGGCAGGTTCACGAGAGCTGTATTAAATCGCGAGCAGTTTTACCTGTTATTCCGCTGCCCGGCGAATGTATACCACGCGAACCATTGTTCCGCTGGTTTTGTTGCGCGCCGACCTTGCGGAGAATATCGATTTCAATCGGGGTGTATACGGAATACAATCCGCCGTGGGTTTCCTTCGAAAAGGCCGAGAGCATACTGTGCACTCCCTCTCCATCTCTCTTCTTCTCTTTCTCTGTTGGTTCTCTGAATACCGGCGTACTCGAACCGAATACCTTGCGCCCTTCGCGTACTGCCGAGTTCTCGTCGTTTCAAAAACGTTCGAGCACAAAGGCGCCTCGATAAACGGGAACGGATTCTATCGAATTTCTAATGAGCCAGCCCCCCTCTCAATTTACACCGGTATAAATTCACCTAACCGCCTCGTGCACCATACTTTCCTACAACACCATACTCTAACTAATTCCAAACACAATAGACTCAGCCACGAAATAGATCCAAACACTTTTCACTCAATTTCTGATTTTCTATACCGTGTAATAAAATCTCAGAGGAAACGTATCATGCAGAGCGAAAGTGGAGGCTTCAAGATTTAAAATGAGCCTAGAAGCATCAGCGTATCATTGATTTTTTACAAATTTATAGTCATTTGAATAATCACATTTTATTCAGCCACGATCTAGAGACTTTTCACTTCATTTCCCATTTTCCATATCGTGGAAAATAATTTCAGAGGAAATGTATCATGCAGAGCGAAAGTGCAGGCTTCAAGCTTTAAAATGAGCCTAGAAGCATCAGCGTATCATTGACTTTTTACAAATTAATAATCATTTGAATAATCACAATTTATTCAGCCACGATCTAGAGACTTTTCACTTCATTTCCCATTTTCCCTATCGCGGAAAATATTTTTAGAGAAAATGAACGATACAGAGTGAAAGTGGAGGCTTGAAGCTTTAAAATGAGCCTAGAACCATCACCATACAATAATTTTTTACTAATTTAAAATCAGGTGAATAATCACAATTTATTCAGCCATGATCTATAGAGTTTTGCCTTCATTTCCAAATTTCCCTATCGTGGAAAATAATTTCAGAGAAAATTAAGGATGCAGAGTGAAAGTGGAGGCTTCAAGCTTTAAAAAGAGTCTAGAAGCATCACCACACGATAATTGTTTACAAATTTATAATAACTTGAATATCCACACTATATTCAGCCACAATCTAGAGACTTTTAATTTCATTTCCCATTTTCCCTATCGTGAAAAATAATTTCAGTGGAAATTAACGAGTGAAAGTGAAGGCTCCAAGCTTTAAACACAGTCTAGGACCGTCACCGTACAATAATTTTTTACAAATTTAAAATCAGTTGAATAATCACAATTTATTCAGCCATGATCTATAGAGTTTTCCCTTCATTTCCCATTTTCCCTATCGTGGAAAATAATTTCAGAGAAAATTAACGATGCAGAGTGAAAGTGGATGCTTCAAGCTGTAAAGAGAGCCTAGAACCATCATCGTACGGTAATGGTTTACAATCGGTTACAATCTCCGTCATCGACTCCCACAAATGTTAAGAGAAAATTGCCAACGTGCTATAAACCTAAAGTCCCGAAGCTTCAAAAGGAGCCTGGATCAATCACGACGATTGTTTACAAAATTACACCAATTCGAACCTCCAATCGAGAGTCCCGCTTTCAGAACACTGTCGCCAATTTCTGCGGTCGCTAAGATAAAAACCAGCATGGCCAACAGCGGAGCGAATCCGCGGGAATTATCTGATAACCGGGGCCGGTAGATAGGAGGCGCGAGAATGCAATTTAGAAATGCAAATCTAAATTGGAAAATTATGCAGATGCGACCGAGTCCCTGGACTCGGGACGACGGGGGTTGACGCGGGGGGCTTCGAGGGGGGATTCTCGCAACGCCGCGGCATAAAGCGAACGAATAAGAATTAATCTGTCGATAGAAAGTGAAACTATCGTCGCGGCCGATCATGAGTTATTGGATTAGCCGGGAAAATTGTGGACAGCGTGTTTGTAACGAGATACCTGCCCACGTTTGAACGGTATCACGCGTCGAGCTTAATAATTCAACGAAGCTGAAAGGCCCGGCGATACCATCGTCCGCGAATCGTAAACTGGTTGTCTTTGCAATAGGCCAGGAGGAGATTAAGCGACGAGAGGATTGAAATAACGAAGACTCGAAACACCTGTGACCAGAATCTTTCAGAGAATTCAGGGGAACAAGTTACCCCCTCTCTACCAGCTACCTCTAGCTGGTCACGTGTCCGGGCGATAGAGTGGGGGGACGAGTCTTAATCTGACGAGATTAGAGAACGGCGGATTTTCGTGGGAAAACGTTCGTTTATTTGATTTTCTTTTAGTTCGGAGGATATTTTCATGCTTGCTGAGGCTTCGCCAGGTTGCAGCGCTACGAGCCAACAGCAAGCAGCGAGCAATGCCTCTTCAAGGTGGCAACAGTGTTGGCGGGAAAGTTATTCGACCGGCCGCCAGTAAATCATTCTTCGCGGACTCCTGCTTTATTATCTGCTGTCTCTCTCGGTTCGGCTGTAGCCTCCGTTCCTTCGTTTTTGTCTTTCCTCGCCTTTCTCGATAGCAGTTTGTCTCGCTCCCACTCCGTTCCTCTCTCCTCGTCGCCGGTGCTCGCTTCTGCAGCCCAGAAACTGCAGCGTGTTGTGTTGTTTCGAGCTTTCAACCGGTGATCCTCTTTTGGAATTATTCTCTCAATATTCTTGATTAGTTTTAGTATCCTAGCTTCATCAGTAGCCAGAGAACGCAATGACGATGCATACTGACACGGAGAGATATTGTTTTGAATAAGCACATTGAGCAACTTCGTCACGAAGCTGGATCGTTCCAGCGTTGCCTTAATCGCGATAATGTTTCAGAAAATTTTAGGCGGGATTGGTAGCGGCACGGACGGACCATGTAGCCGAGTAATTGATCATCGATCGCAATCGTGTCCAACGCGATTCCCGATTGCTATCGGAACGCAATTGAAGAATACACTAAATTCAATGAAAAATACTGTACAATGGAATTATTCTAGGTCGAAAGAAATGTTTAATGTAAAAGGTAAAATAGGTTCGAGTGCAAAGGGTTAAAGAAGTAGATGCAAGAGAACCAGGAATCAGAAATTCGAAAGAAGTGGCGAAAAGTAAGGTGGCGAGGGTGAGTTGCAGGATTAATTTTAGAAATTGATCGTGAATGATTTCAGGGATAAAAGTAATTTGTGCATCCCTTTGGTGTAACCCGCATAAGAGTCTGCAATAATTTTGCTCTTTATCAAACTACTAGCACAATTATGCCACTAAAGTAATTTTAGCAGTCGATCCTGAAGGATTTCCGGAATGAAAGCATATTTGTGCAACCCCTTTGGGCTAAGGGTGTGTACCTTGTGTACCAAATCTCAGCTTCCTATATTTTATGTATTTCCAAATTTTTATTACCGTTTCAGAGGACAGAGGAACTGACAATTATATGCACATGGTGTTTCATAATTTATGATACAAACTGGGTCAGATAGATTCTATGGGTGGAAGTAAGACGAAAATCAAGTGTAACGAATGGTACAATGTCAAGGCTTGTTTGCTATCGGAATGCAATTGAAGAATACACTGAATTCAATGAAAAATACTGTACAATGGAATTATTCTACGTGGAAAGAAATGTTTGATGTTCAAGTTGAAATAGCTCCGAGTGCAAAGGGTTAAAGAAGTAGGTGTAAGAGAACCAGGAATGAGAAATTCGAAAGAAGTAGCGAAAATTGTGAAGACGTGAGAACGGCGAGGGTAAGTATAGGTTTTAGCAGGATTAATTTTAGCACTTGAACTTGAAGGTTTTCCGGGATAAAAGCATATTTGTGCACCCCTTTGGTCTAACTCGCATAAAAGTCTGCAATAATTTTGCTCATTTTTATACTACTAGCACAATTATGCCACTACAGTAATTTTAGCACTGGATCCTGAAGGATTTCCGGAATAAAAGCATATTTGTGCAACCCCTTTGGGCTAACGGTGTGTACCTGTGTACCAAATTTCAGTTTTCTATATTTTATGTGTTCCGAGATTTGTATTACCGTTACAAAGGACAGAGGAACTGACAATTATATGCACAGAGTGTTTCATAATTTACGATACAAATTGAGTCAGGTAGATTCTACGGTTGGAACTAAGACGAAAATCAAGTATAACGAATAGGACAATCAGTCAGGATTTGTTTGCTATCAGAATGCAATTGAAGAATACATTGAATTCAATGAAAAATACTGTACAATGGAATTATTCTACGTGGAAAGAAATGTGTTTGATGTTCAATTTAAAATAGCTCCGAGTGCAAAGGGTTAAAGAAGTAGATGCAAGAGAACCAGGAATCAGAAATTCGAAAGAAGTGGCGAAAAGTAAGGTGGCTGGGGTAAGTTGCAGGATTAATTTTAGCAATTGATCGAGAATGATTTTCGGGATAAAAGCATATTTGTGCACCCCTTTGGTCTAACTCGCATAGAAGTCTGCAATAATTTTGCTCTTTATCAAACTACTAGCACAATTATGCCACTAAAGTAATTTTAGCAGTCGATTCTGAAGGATTTCCGGAATGAAAGCATATTTGTGCAACCCCTTTGGGCTAACGGCTACCTGTGTATCAAATTTCAGATTTCTATATCTTATCCACCTTTCTTTTCCTCAAATAGAAAAACAATTCTATAGCAAACGTGGTCTTACTGTTACGAAATAGCTATATTGTGTAGAATTTGATCGAACCGTGGCGCCGATAAAATTATTCTAAGTGTATTCAAACATTTTACGATCGATCGACAAGAAGAGATCATCTATATCTTATGTGTTTCGAGATTTTGATTACCGTTACAGAGAACAGAGGAACTGACAATTATATGTACAGGGTGTTGCATAATTTATGATGCAAATTGGGTCAGGTAGTGGAAGTAAAACGAAAATCATGTATAACGAATAGGACAATCAGTCAAGACTTGTTCGCTATCAGAATGCAATTGAAGAATACACTAAATCCAATGTTCCAGCGTTGCCTTAATCACGATAATGTTTCAGAAAATTTTAGGCGGGATTGGTAGCGGTCGGGCCATGTAGCCGAGTAATTGATCATCGATCGCAATCGGATCCAGCGCGATTCCCAGTTCCCGTGGAACGAGCCGACACCATTTCTCTACGGCGCGGCGTCGGCACTCGGATCACGGATAGATGGCCGACTGCGATACCTCGAACGCGAGATGAAACTTTAAACTGTCATTAAGCCGGCCCTGGCTGGGTTAAAGGGTTCATTACCGCCCCGGACTCGCGTCTCGATTTCGCTTGCGAAGTACCACTACCATCTCGCTGACTCCGAGCTGATGAACTCGCTTATGTCTCTTTTTAACTCGGCGTGATTGCTGAATCAAAGCTGTAATATATTACAGGCGAGAAGAGTAAAAGAAAAATTTTTGCTCGTTGAGCATAGAATGCCTCGAGTGGGCGTGGCTTCGTTGCTCCTGATTTCAATAGGGCCTAAGGGGCTACCGGAAGTCTGGAGGACTAGATTTCTAGAAAATGGTTCAAGTCTAAACTAGGCAAGCTCTAGGATAAATGAAAAGCCACGCCCACTCGTGTCTTCATAAAAGCGTTAAATCTTCAAATCCGGATCTATAAAATATCGGAGATGCTCTAAGCACCGACTGGGCGGCGCCAAGGCGGAAGCCCCGCCCACCGCGACTCCCCGCAGATAGAGCAATCGAGTGTTCAATTTCTGAAGAGGGTTTCGCTGGTCTCTTTGGGGAGAGGATACGCGAAAAACGCGCGGAGAGGTCGCACGAGATGGAACGCGGCTCGCAATTACAGCCGCGCGTGTTCGAGCGCGTCCCATCGGAAAGAATGGTCAATCGCGGGGCCATCTATTGCTTAGACGGCCGGCGAGGAGCGAAGCGGAGTGAAGCGGAGCCGAGCGAACCGGCGCGGCGTCGAGTCTGTATCGTCATCGGCCGCTGGCCAGCCAGCCACATATAAAACTCGACATACCAGATGCGGTTCGCCGAGTCATCCGCGATTTACGGCGATAACTTTAGCAGCCGGACAATTTGTACCTGTAACGGGCGAGTAGTTGGCTCTCGGCTTTGATCGCGACGCGACGGCACGCCGCTGTCGCGCGACTGACCGCGCGAAATCGGCAGCGCCGGTTGTCCGGCTTTCTAGACACCTGAAAGCACCCGAGACTACCTGATGCACCTGACTCCACCTACCGACACCTTCACGAAAAACTCTACAGGCTATTTTGTTCACGATATTTTTGTACGATGGTTCTGGTGGCTCGTCTTGCTCAGACCAGACTTGTGAATAAAATTTTAATTGGTTCCAGTACCTTTTTATTGGCGAAGGAAGTGTTTATCTGGTTGTAGTATCATTTAATAATCAAGACAATTTTTATTTTGTTACTGTACCTTTTTATTGATGAGGAAAATTTTTACTTGGTTCCAGTACCTTCATTTTATTCATGAAGAATATTTTTACTTGGCCCCAGTACCTTTTTATTGGCGAAGGAAGTGTTTATCTGGTTGTAGTATCATTTAATAATGAAGACAATTTTTATTTTGTTCCAGTACCATTTAATGATGAAGACAATTTTTACTTGGTTCCAGTACCTTTTTATTGGCGAAGGAAGTGTTTATCTGGTTGTAGTATCATTTAATAATGAAGACAATTTTTATTTTGTTACAGTACCTTTTTATTGATGAGGAAAATTTTTACTTGGTTCCAGTACCTTCATTTCATTCATGAAGAACATTTTTACTTGATCCCAGTACCTTCTTATTGGCGAAGGAAGTGTTTATCTGGTTGTAGTATCATTTAATAGTGAAGACAATTTTTATTTTGTTCCAGTACCATTTAATGATGATGCAAATTTTTACTTTGTTCCAGTACCTTCATTTTATTCATGAAGAATATTTTTACTTGATCCCAGTACCTTTTTATTGGCTAAGGGAATGTTTATCTGGTTGTAGTATCATTTAATAATGAAGACAATTTTTATTAGGTTCCAGTACCATTTAATGATGAAGACAACTTTCATTTGGTTCCAGTACCTTTTTATTGATGAAGGAAATTTTTATTTGGTTCCAGTACCTTCATTTTATTCGTGCAGAAAATTTTTACTTGTTTCGAGTATCTTTCTATTGGCGAAGGAAATGTTTATCTAGTTGTAGTATCATTTAATAATTAAGACAATTTTTATTTTGTTACTGTACCTTTTTATTGATGAGGAAAATTTTTACTTGGTTCCAGTACCTTCATTTTATTCATGAAGAATATTTTTACTTGGCCCCAGTACCTTTTTATTGGCGAAGGAAGTGTTTATCTAGTTGTAGTATCATTTAATAATGAAGACAATTTTTATTTTGTTCCAGTACCATTTATTGATGAAGACAATTTTCATTTCATTTCAGTAGTGCCTTTTAATTCATAAAAAAAACTTTTATCTGGTTCCAGTGCCTTTTTATTCATGAAGAAAATTATTATTTGGCTCTAGTAACTTCATTTTATTCATAAAGAAAATTTTTATTTGGTTCCAGTGCCATTTAATGATAAAGACAATTTTCATTTGGTTCGAGTACCTTTTAATTGATGAAGAAAATTTCTACTTGGTTCTAGTAGATTTTATTGAGGAAGATAATTTTTATTTCGTTCCAGTACCTTTTTATTCATGAAGAAAATTTTTATTTTGTTCCAGTGCCATTTAATGATAAAGACAATTTTCATTTGGTTCGAGTACCTTTTAATTGATGAAGAAAATTTCTACTTGGTTCTAGTAGGTTTTTATTGACGAAGAAAATTTTTATTTCGTTCCAGTACCTTTTTATTCACGAAGAAAATTATTATTTGTCTCCAGTACTTTAATTTTATTCATGAAAAAAAATTTTATTTTGTTCCGGTACCATTTATTGATGAAGACAACTTTCGTTTTGTTCCAGTACCTTTTAATTGATGAAAAAAAATTTTATTTGGTTCCAGTACCTTTTTATTCGCGAAGAAAATTATTATCTGTCTCCAGTACCTTAATTGTATTCATGAAGAAAGTTTTTACTTGTTTGCAGTACCTTTTTATTGGCGAAGAAACTTGTTATTTGGTTCCAGTTTCATTTTATTGATGTAGAAGATCTCTATGTGGTTGCTCTACCAAGAAACTTTTTATTATGCCGGAAGACGGCTTCTAACATTATAAAATGATAACAGATCAGCGCAAATACTGAAGTTGCCGTTTGCTCGCGAGAACGTCAGAAAAATCTGGAAGCCGAATGGCATCGTAATTTAGCGAACAAAAGGGCACCGATCTCCGCAGCCGGTATAATTAGTTTAAAAGCTTCCCCGGGATCTGGGATGCTCTGCGGAGGGAATTAAAGGGCGAAGGAAAGAAAGGGAAAGAAACGGGAAAAAAGAACAAGAGACCAGGGAGACGTTGGTTCCGCGGAAACGTTGAGAGTAACGCCGGTAGAGGAGAGCTCGCGTGTACGATGCAATTATTTCCGAAAGATATGAAGTTCCGTTCGTATAGATACATAGCTGTTCAACGCTTAAGAAGGGCCCATTACGAGGCTATAATCGATCTCGCGCGTAATTGCTAGACCGGTTTGCCAGGCGTTCCGGATCGTGTGCCACACAGTTCGAGACGTTGTACGACGCGTATCAAATTTTCCCCGTGTTCCTGTCTAATAACGTTCCCGTTTCCACGTGCGAGGCGCTTTTACAGTTTATTCGAACCAGCGTTGATCGACAGTTGTTTCATCGATCCACCGGTATCGATGGAGGAGGGGGGCGATTGTACAAAGTCGGATGTAACTTGATTAATACGAGCGATTCCGACGAGTTAATGGCCCCGCCTTTCAGTATTTCCTCCCGCCGGGAAAAAATCTTCGTTAATATTGTATGAAATTCCCGCGCATTAAGCTCACCGAAAGGCATTCCCTCGCATTCCCCGGGGTCAACGATGCCGCGCGCAACAGGCATTCGCCTAAGTGTACGAGCCGCGCCGACGATGCAACGATATTTCATACGATTATCCCAAGCATCGTCGGGTTACTAAATCATCACCCCAAGGCGGCACTGTCTTCCTTCCACCGGCGGTCGCGTAATCCATAAAACTGGGCCATCGCCGACCACTCCGGTCACGAACAAAAATTCAGCTGATCGTTACAAACGGAAATTCCCATTCGCTTAACAGTCACGGCAGAGATGAAACGAAGAATCACCTCAAGAGAATCGAACTTGATTCAAGAAGGGTGTACTTCGGGAATTATTTCTGTGACCCAGAAATTTCATTCAAATTCTTTTTATACGCGGTTCGAACGTCTGTATATTGGACTATGTTCACGAATTTTTTCATCGAAAACTATTCATGTGTAACGAAGTTATAGAAATTTCAGTGGTACCTCGGTACACGTCTGCTTCGGAGTACGTACAATTCGGAAAACGTCCTGTTTTGACTTGACGAATTTTGCGTCGTTTTAAAATAATTATCTCAGAGGAATAATTCAATTAATAATCAATTACATTCGGAGTTGACGTATTATTAACTGACTGATCGTACTGTTAGAAAGCGTGTATGTGTATACATTTACATTGTACGAGCGAAACATCGGGCGTGCGACAAATGAAAAGCGAATAGCGAACAAGCGAGCGGCGATGTGCGAGACTGTTCCTCGCGGAGGCAACGGAACAGTAAGTTCTCAATGATATACCGTAAGAGATGGTTGATGTCGTTATATGTATTCCACATTAAATTTAGTTATTAAGTTAACCAAATCCTCTCCAAACGTGATTTGTTTCTAACACATACAAGTAAGGAATACTGATCAGTAATGGAATAAACTGTTGAGGTCGGCGTACGATCGCGAAGGACGTGTCTACAACCGGAAAAGATGAAAGAAAATGATCAGTCGATCGAGTGTATCGGTCATTTTCATTTAAACAGTGTTTAAATTATTTTACAACCCCATTAATGTAGGTATAATATCAATAAGAGTTTTTTTACATGAGAACGGATTAATCATTTCTACATTAATTCTTATGGGAAAGGTTGCTTTGGTGTACGTCCTATTCGGTATAAGTTCGAGCATCAGGAACGGATTAAAGTCGTATACCGAGATACCACTGTATTTTAGCACAAGCAACCACGACGCAGGATGAGGCCCTGACTCGCACGGGAAATGCTCGGCCCGTGATACTAGGATTTCGTCCGGGCCTCCCTCGATCATGGCAGTCGGTCCATGGTGCCGCCACCCTTCTGGACACGGGAGAGTCGGTATCCGAGGGTTTTTCTCTCCATAGCCCGGCTCCTAACCCCCCGTCGTCCATCGTCCCGATGGTTTCCGTTGGTCGTGCGTGCGACCACGCGAGCCGCCGGTTTTTGCTCGCTCGAGCTCGACAGATAGAGCTGTTCGTCGAGTAAGCTGGGAAGCCATCCTCGGTATTCCCGGCTCGCCGACTCTCTGATGGACTGACAGTCGTCCTCCGCCGGTGCCACGAGTATTCCTCGCGATCCTTTCACTCTTCCTTCCTATCCAAGCGCGTTCTTCACGGTCCCGAGCCGGCACCGAGCCGTTTCCCGTCCAGTTTCAACGGTCTAAATCAGCCCCAGACGGTGGGTGCCCCGTGGGGCATAGTCGCGATTAGGCTCGAACCAGGGGCCATCGAATTATTTGCTGAATTCATGAAGTTATGCGGTGAATCCGTATTGAAGGATAGTCTTCGACAAATTCTTGAGAATTCTGCTGAAATCTTTTCCTTTTGGGGAGGAGCTGGGTTGTGGGATGGACCATGGGCGTGACCAAACTCTAGAGCTATCAAATCTCTATTGACGATTAGAACGGGATCATTCTTCTTTTTTTGGGAAGGACATAAGTTGCACGTAGGGGCGTGGCTAAAACTAGACTAGGAGTGGCTAAATCTAGACTAGGAGTGGCTGAACTAGACTGGGCGTGGCTAAACAATTTTTCACGTCACCTACTCCGTAGCCTAGCTCCTAGGGGCTTCTCCTAATGACCAACTGACCCTCGCAACTCACTTCGATCCGCAATATTGACGATTAGAACGGGATCATTCTTGTTTTTTTAGGAAAACATTGGTTACACGTAAGGGCGTGGCTAAATCTAGACTGGGCGTGGCTAAACAATTTTTTGCGTCACCTACTCCGTAGCCTAGCTCCTAGGGGCTTCTCCGAATGACCAACTGACCCTCGCAAATCACTCCGATACGCAACACTGCATCAATCTAGCCGGACAACGAATTCCAGGAAACACTCGATCGCTCGTTACGCATGTATCACGGGGTTAGAAACCAGGGCCATCGAATTCTTTGCAGAATTCAAGAAGTTATGTGATGAATCTCCATTGAAGGCTAGACTTTGACAAATTCTTGAGAATTCTGCTGAAATATTTTCCGTTTGGGAAGGAGCTAGATTGTGGGATGGGCCAGAGGTGTGATCAAACTCTAGAGCTATCAAATCGTTAGCTTGACATCAGGAGGTACTCAAAGAATCACTATTGACGATTAGAACGGCATCATTATTGTTTTTTGAGAAGAACGTATGGTGCACTTAGGGGCGTGGCTAAATCTAGACTGGGCGTGGCTAAACAATTTTTAAACAAATTCTTGAGAATTCTGCTGAATTCTTTTCCTTTTGAGGAGGAGCTAGGTTGTGGAATGGGCCAGAGGCGTGTCCAAACTCTAGAGCTATCAAATCGTTAGTTTGATATCAGGAGGTACTCAATGAATCTCGCTTGACGATTAGAAAAAGATCATTATTGTTTTTTGAGAAGAATGTAGGCTGCACGTAAGGGCGTGGCTAAATCTAGACTGGGCGTGGCTAAATCTAGACTGGGCGTGACATAACAATTTTTCACGTCATCTACTCCGTAACCTAGCTCCTAGGGGCTTCTCCTAATGACCAACTGACCCTCGCAACTCACTTTGATCCGCAACAGTGCTTCAATCCAGCCGGGCGGTGGTCGAAGGGCAAAGACGGCACAGAACTGTGCATAAGAACGAATTCCAGGAAACACTCGGTCGCTCGTTACGCACGTACCACGGGGTTTTATCTGGTGTGCAGCCGCGTTTAAAATTCTTGTCATTTGCACATAAGAGCGCCTAATTGCGCGACCATGCAACGCGAGGTCCGCGCGCACGCGAGCTTGCGCTCTCCGGCTATCTAAGAAAGGGAAAGGTGCACAGAAACCCGTGGACACGCGGAGAGCAAGAGAAACAGAAGAAAGGGAAAGAGAGGAGAGGAACCGGGCGACGAACCGGAAGTTTCGTGGGTGGACGCCGCGGCCACGACCCTTTGTCACGCGAATTGACATGCAGGAACGATGCCCGGGTAGCCGTCACGTGAGTCACCGCGGGTGTGCGACCGCACAATTAGCTGGATGCGTATTCCGTTTGCATAAATAAATATGCGCGTGTTTGCCGCCTCGCCCCTCCACCCCATCCTCGACTCTTTGACCGGCGTCCTTGCCTCTGTCTCTCTTTCCCTCCGTCTTTCGCATCCTTTTTCTCGCTTTGTCGCCGGCTCCCGCGTCCCGTTTACAAATAAATTATGTGGTCCGAGAGATCGATGGAACTGTATTTCATCGAAGGAAACTAGAGTTTTTGCGGTGAACTGTTTATATTGTAGGGTTGAAGTGCGGATGGTGATTGAATTTGTAATAACAGAGAATCGAAAATAACATTAGAGTTGTAGAATTGCGATCGCCAACGTATCGCAAGAAGAAGATCAGATCGAAACGAACGGCCGCGAGAAGAAACACGTCGCGAATGGTTATCCGTGTGTCCTTACGGCTTTTCCTTACAATATCTTATTCAAATAATTTTCGTCACGACCTGAAAATTATTTCTCGCAGTAAAAAAATTTCGATTCCGCGGAAAGAGCAGGAGCGCAGCCATTACGGTCGCTGAAGCCCGTAGCAAGTCCCCGGCAAGTCCTTAGCCAGTCCGTTTTCCGAAAGAGGAGTCCCAAGACGCATCTGTAGTCCCAACAGCATGCCCAGTCCACATGTTCCCAGTCGATCGAGAATGGATCTGGACATCTGTACCTCGAGAGTACACTGATCTCTCGCAAAACAGGCCACGGTTGCACACGGGACACTAAGCGCTTTATTATCTCCGGAGGTGCACACTGTTCTCGGTTATGGTGGGACTGCGAACACGTAAAACCGTGGAATCCGACGCGGTATTCACGCAACCCGCGGGAACGGTGATTGTGCTCGTGGAAAAAAGAATTCCGACTTCAATTAGCCCGCGGACCGTGAGCCTCTATTTAGAGATACGGAACGAAGTTTACCGCATCGCTTACTCCTCCTCTTCTTCTTCTTCTTCTTCTTCTTCTTCTTCTTCTACTTTCCATCTTTGCTGGTCGTGTTTCCTTCATTTTTTTACTTCTCTCTCATCGTTCGCGATTTTTTCACCGTCTCCTCGCTGCCTACGTGCACGCACACGCGAGCTGATTCCACGGAAAAAATATATCTCGAATATTATTTAAGACTTCTACATTGAGAAAGCGTCTTTCAGGATTTTTTCTCGGACCCAGGAATTTTGGAAAATTTCTTCCGATGGGGGGTTTGAATGTTCATATCAGGTGATTGCATATGTTCGTGCCCGATTTGGAAATAAAATTCAATGGTTGAATTTGGACGAATACAGCTTTATTAATCGATTATTATTGTCACCATTGTTTTCTACAATTAGAATAAATCTATTACCTAATTGTAGAAAAGAATGGTGACTATATAATTGTTTTGGCACGAACTTATGCGATCATCTAATATGTTGGAGAATCTCCATGAATTTTTTTATTGTAAATATTGTGAGAGTAGTTTGTACCACCGTGTGAATGACTGACAATGAGTGTTTATCGATTTACGATCGTGTCATGTTTAACTATTATATACGTTTTTATCCATTTATGTGCCGCGTTAACGTTTTGTTAACGAATGTACGTGTTACGTTGTGATTTTGTTCAATAAACAGCGTCGACGGTTCCCTGCGAGCGAGCGACGAAGCATCACGCCGTGAGCCATCTTACAATACGCATGTGCAATGAAGTGCAGGAGGTTTCACAATTTCAAAAAATACGAGTTTACGCATTAATTAAGCTCAATAGGCAAATACATCTTTTAAAATAGAATAACTTTTTTATAATTTTACCAAACGACCTGATTTTTAGAAGCATTGGTTTACGAAATGATGTGCAAAAAAGATCTTCAAAAAATTATAATTTACAAGGTTACATGCAAAAATAAAAAAGGCATTTTTGGAAACTTTTTTATTTGGGCTCTTAATGGAAATTTAAAATATATTCTTTGTAGATTTATGCTAGTTGTACACATGCTGAAATTTCATCGAAATTTTCGATTAACATACACACGAGATACAAGCGATTAAAATGATGAAAATCGTAGTTTTACACGACTTTTGATCAGTTTTTTCTTAAAATCCACAGAATCGTACATCTTTCGATGCGTGTCGTTTCATCCTGCGTCAACCGATTTCGATGAAATTTTCAGAATGTGTACAACTAACACAGATCTACAAAACATATATTTTAAATTTTCATTAAAAAATTCCTTCTTTATGTTAAAAACTATACAAAGTGTTCGTACACCTTTTAAAATGGAATAACATTTTTATAATTGTACCAAACGACCTGATTCTTTATAATCAATTCGAAGCAATGGTTTGCGAAATGATATGCAGAAAAGATTTTCCAAAAATTCTAATTTACAAGGTTACATGCGAAAATAAAAAAGGCATTTTGTAAAACTTTTAGTTGGGCTCTTAACCCTTTCACTCGGAGCTATTTTATCTCGAAATTTAAACATTTCTTCCCACCTAGCGTAATTCCATTCTATATGACTATTTTCATTTAAAGGATATGAAATTAATATAATACCTCGTACAATATTAAAATGTTTAGTAATTGGTTAGATCTCAGCTTATTTAATAATGTAAACAATATTTTGAATTATGGTACAGCAATTTTTAACGGCGACTCTTAGTCACCACTCAAGTGTTAAGGGTTAATGAATATTTAAAATATACGTTTTGCAGATCTATGTTTCTCATCTAAATTTCTCTTACAAATATCTACCGATTCAGAGTCGTAGATTCACCCCTAGGACGGGTGACCATTACTTTTTACACACCCTGTACGCGTTCGCCAGAAAAGAAGTTGCGGAAACAATTCGAAAGGCTGGAAAAAATATTGAGTTGGCGATCGAAACTTGAAACGGCAATATCTCGAGAGTGAAAGTATTGCTTTGTGTCCGACAAAAATGTGGAGTTTCGATGGGAAAATGGTAATTCGTGGGGGCCCGTGTGGGCCCGAGAGGGGACGGGGTGAGTCTGCTTGTAAATTGAGTGGCAAGTGGGCGCCGTGGGCACCGGAATCGGTCTAAAACGTCCGCGACAAGAAGATAATCGAGCTCGGTGTCCGAGGTGTACCGGAGCTCGTCTCTCGGCTCGGTTACAGCCGATATACACGACGTACGGTACTAAATGTCGTGAGCGGTACCGAGGCCGATACGACGCTTTACATACGAGCTCGCGAGAGAGTACCGCGGCAAAAGTGACCGCTAAGAGATGCCCGAGGAGAAGGGAAATCCGCACAATGCTACCAACCCGACGAACTCTATAGAGCTGTCACTCACTGTTCCCTGAAGAGTCGGTTGCCGGACGACGACTCCGTCCTTCTCTCTCTCCTTCCCTCCACTCCCGTTCTCTTTTTCTCTTCGTTATTTCCCTTCCACTAGTCTCCCTCTCCCGTTCCTGGATTTCTGCCACGCGAAACGACCGCAGACCAACGGGTTCATCGACGTTGATTTTCTATGGAATTGGATAAGGAATATCCAAACGTCACGGATATCACCGCGGCTGTCGATGAGCGAGCGTCGCAGACCGATTTATCGAGAAAAATTCAGCAAAATCCGCAGAGATGTTGGCGAAGAGTGGATTCGATGGGTTACGGACGTTGAAATTGCCCCGTGGGGCAGTGTACAGGCTTGGGAGCGACGAGGCCACGCCCACTAGGAAGAACGCAACGGGTGGATGAGGGAGATTATCGTTTGTTTTATAGATGATTTGATGAAACTTCGCTCCTGGGGCTGCGGAAAGTGCTTATTAACGTGATGCGCAGCTGTGAGACCAGGATTTTCAGACTAATTGACAAAAATTCTGCGGAGGATCTATAGACAATGGATCGTAAACGTGGTTTGTACAGGAAGATACAATTTAGTCGATTTGGGAGCAACGAGGCCACGCCCATTCAGAACAAAAAATAATAACTTAAACAGCAAAACTAGAAGAAGAGTAGTTGAAATAGCAGTAAGGATCATTTTTAAACGGTGGATCTTTTTATCCCAACACCCTATTCACGGGAGCAACGGGCCCCAAGGAAATCACCGACACAGGTTTCGTCGACACGGTTTTCACCGACAATATTTCACCGACTCCAGGTTTGACCGACAAAGACTTTATTCCACGACAGTATTATTCGATATTTACATCGTTTGACAACAACGCTAGCCGACTACATCTAATCCTTCTTACAGTGTAATAATTATATTTTTATACAGAAGTAAAAGTGTCAGTGTAGAATAGTTATAGGGAAAAAATGTCAGCACCATCTTTAGAAACGATGTTAATATCGGATAATACTGTCGTCAATTGAAATTGTTGTCGGTTAAATTCGTCGACGGTCAAAGTCGTCGGTCGATTTGACCGACATAACTTTGACCGACAACGACTTTAGTCCGCGACAGTATTATTCGATATTTACATCGTTTAACAACAACGTTAGCCGACTACATCTAATTCTTCTTACAGTGTAATAATTATATTTTTATACAGAAGTAAAAGTGTCAGTGTAGAATAGTTAAAGGAAAAAAATGTCAGCACCATTTTTAGAAACGATGTTAATATCGGATAATACTGTCGTCAATTGTAATTGTTGTCGGTTAAATTCGTCGACGGTCAAAGTCGTCGGTCGATTTGACCGACATAACTTTGGCCGACAACAACTTTAGTCCACGACAGTATTATTCGATATTTACATTGTTTGACAACAACGTTAGCCGACTACATCTAATTCTTCTTACAGTGTAATAATTATATGTTTATACAAAAGTAAAAGTGTCAGTCTAGAATAGTTAATGGGAAAAAATGTCAGCACCATCTTTAGAAACGATGTTAATATCGGATAATACTGTCGTCAACTGTTGTCGGTTAAATTCGTCGTCGGTCAAAGTCGTCGGCCAAAGTAATTGTCGGTGAAATCTGGAGTCGGTGAGAACTGTGCCGATGAAACCTGTGTCGGTGATTTCCATGGGACTCGGGCGCAAAGAGGCCACGCCCACTCGGGTTGCGATACACATTTAAATAGCTAAAATAGAACAAAACTAGTTAAAATAGCATTGAGGGACACATACTCCGTCAGAATGTTTAAAATTTCCTAACCTAACCAGCCAGCGTCTCGGGATCTCGTAAATATTAGAGGCCAGCTCCCCGTTCGATCGAATGACACAGGGGACAAAAAAGGGTTGCCAGCGGTGGTGTAGTGTATTCTCCAATGAAAGAAGAAGCTGCACGGGACCTCCTCTTAACCTTTGCTCTTTCGGGTTGCATGTTTTTGCCGCGGAGCCGCAAGCCGAGAGGCGAGTCGCAGACCCGGGTCCCCTGGCGGGTCGCTGCCCGGTAATTGCGATGAGATATGGCGGCCACTTCTCATTAAAATAGTTTAATATATATTTGTCAAGCTATCACCGCGACGTATGTCCCGCCATTCGTTATCGCCTCTCCGTGGACCTGCTGTCTCCGCCGCTGCAATCCCTTTCTACGTGGGGACCGGTCACTATGGGGATCGGAGTTTATTTTTCGCAAATTCGGCATTCGGCTAATAGCCGCCGTTCCTCGTTGTCACTGGCTGCGGACGTTCGCAGAAACTCCGGGCACCGAGCTTCATTTCTACGCACAAACCAAGGAAACGGCGAGGCAATTTTTCTCAATTTTTGTGTCTCACGCCTGTAGCAAAACTGTTGTAAGTATGAAAGAAACCGTCGTAATTGCTCACAAAAATTTGATTGCACTCTTCAAGTGCTGGTTAATAAGTACACGTACTTTGAAATTGTAATATTCAGCACAGCCTCTTTGAAAAATTCCCAAAGATCCTAAAGTTGGAAAAGTGGTATCACTCTCATTACCATGGCTGTAACTTCGAAGGAGACCATACTAATTGCTTGATTAAAGTACACTACCCAAATGCTACATAATAGACCAGCCAAGTTTGAAATTGTAATATTCAATACCAACCTTTTAAAAAATTCTCAAGGATCGCCTCGCAACCACCGCAACAAATTAGCATCTTAAGCTGCATAAATGGTGTGTTTCTCAAGGTTCGAGCGAAGTGGGAATACAGCCTTTTTGCAAAAGCGAAGTGCAAAATTCCCATTGCAATATTGTTGCAGTCGTCTCGACCGTTAATTGCCGTCGCGGGAAGCAACGGGGTAATACTGACAATGTCTGGTTCCCCGGTTCTCCGCTATCGGTGAGAAACGATAGGAGATTGCCTCGGCTTGGAAAAAGCGTTTTGCACCTTGGCGAAGGTCGCGGCGCGATTCCTTGACGCGCGGGGGCTCCAATTACCAAGTTTTGAGTCGGTTAATACTAGTAGAAGAAAAATACGCATCGCGACGGTGCGTTCGTGTGCGCTCGTTCACGCAGTGTGTCCCGCAACGAGCCGCGCGCGTTTAAACTGCAGATTTAACTGTCGACATCCGCCCACGGCTCGTATATATGCCGGCCGATTGTAAAGGCAGATTACTAACGAGCTCTTCTGCGCCCTAGTATCCTTCGTGCATGGTTATGAGCGCGGGCAGCAGCGATAAAGGGAGAAACAAGAGGGAACTGTTTGTGAGTAGCGGGTTGAACTGGCGCGCGCAATAATGTAGCGTTTCGAGAGGACATCGCCGGGGACGCAATGGCCGTCGGGTCGTCGATCGTGGTGGGAATCGAACATCAAAACTCAAGTACACGTCAAGGGGTTGAAAGTTCGACGTTGTGATTATAAACCGATCTTTCAGAATTTTTTACTGGGACGGCGGTGAACATTTTTATTCCAAGGAAGGTAGGTTTGTTGATTGACGCTTGATGAATGTTCATGAATTTTAATCAACGGGTATAGTAATTTTCCTCGTAGTTACAACGATAGCAGTAAGGGGTTGATTATAGACGTTCTGATTGCGAGGCAATTTTTCAGAATTTTTTACTACGGCGGTGGAGAATATTTTTATAACAAAGTTTGTAGGCTTCTTGATTAACGTTGGAAGAATGCACATGAATTTTGTTAAATGAATATAGCAATTTTCTTCGCAGTTACAATGATAGTAGTAAGAGGTTGATTATTAACGTTCTGATTGCGAGACGATTTTTGAGAATTTTTTACTGGGACAGTACTGAATATTTCGGTTTGAAACTTGGTGATTTTATTAACTAGCGTTTGAAGAATGAGTACAAATTTTTTTATTTGAATATAGCAATTTTCCTCTTAGTCACAGCGACAGTAGTAAGGGGTTGATTATTAATGTTCTGACTGCGAGGCAACTTTTCAGAATTTTTTACTGGGGCGGTGGTAGATATTTTTATTCCAAAGTTTGTAGGCTACTTGATTGATATTTGAAGAATGCACATAAATTTTGTTAAACGAATATAGCAATTTTCTTCGCAGTTACAATGATAGTAGTAAGAGGTTGATTATTAACGTTATGATTGCGAGGTGATTTTTGAGAATTTTTTACTGGAACAGTACTCAATATTTCGGTTTGAAACTTGGTGATCTTATTAACTAGCATTCGAAGAATGAGTACAAATTTTTTTATTCGAATATAGCAATTTTCCTCGTAGTCACAGCGACAGTAGTAAGGGGTTGATTATTATTGTTCTGACTGCGAGGCGACGTTTCAGAATATTTTACTGGGGCGGTGGTAGATATTTTTATTCCAAAGTTTATAGGCTAGTTGATTGATATTCGAAGAATACACATAAATTTTGTTAAACGAATATAGCAATTTTTTTCGTAGTTACAACGATAGTAGTAAGAGGATGATTATTAACGTTTTGATTGCGAGACGATTTTTGAGAATTTTTTACTGGGACAGTACTGAATATTTCGGTTTGAAACTTGGTGATTTTATTAACTAGCATTTGCAGAATGAGTACAAATTTTTTTATTCGAATAGAATAATTTTCCTTGTAGTTACAGCGACAGTGGTAAGGGGTTGATTATTGACGTTCTGATTGCGAGGCGATTTTCGAGAATTTTTTACTGGAACAGTATTGAATATTTCGGTTCGAAACTTTGTGATCTTATTAACTGGTATTTGAAGAATGAGTATAAATTTTTTTATTCGAATAGAATAATTTTCCTCAAAGTTACAGAATATTAAATTTAAAGTGCGGTACTCGTCATTTTAACATCTTAATTCCACTGTTAATTCACGGTGTATGATTCGTATGATCGTTTCCCAGCGACCATTAGAAAAGGGAGAGCTACGAGAGAGAGAGAGAGGGAGAGAGAAGAAGAAGAAGAATCGTGAATAAGAAAAGGGTGGCACGGGTAGCGGGTGTCGTTGGACCGGTCCGTAGATCGTATTCTATTGAGACAAACCACGCGAAGAAGCGACGACGTCCAATCGGCAGGGTAGGAAAGCGAAGGGGGAGGATAGGTGAGAGGGGTAGCCAGCAGGGTAGAGTACTATGGAAGGCACGCCACGAACACCGGACAGCTATCTTAATCGACGACCTTTCTCTTAACCCGCCGATGGTTGCGCGGCACGCTCGGGCCCGACAGTTGCTTTTCCACGAGTCGCTTCTCGAGGAAGGTCCGTCGCTTCTCCAAGGGAGAATAACCAACCAAAGAAGAAGAAGAAGAGGAGGAGGAAGAAGGAAGAATAAGAGACAGAACGAAGGAACGCGGAATCCGAGGCCGGGAATCGGGCATCGGGGCAACCGGTCGAGTCGAGGGGAGGGGAACCGGGTACGCGTGGGCGGTTGCCGAATAATAATAAACTGGTCTCTCGAGCCGCGAGCATCTCGCTCTTCTTTGTCTCCCGAGTATTTATATTCTCCGGGTTTTCCTTCCAGCCTGTGCTCCGCGCCGACCGAAACGAACCTCGGACACCGTCCGCCAAAAATATTTCCGAGATCCTCATTTCCTCTCGATCCTTCTCCGAAAAGATCGTCACCGGACGCGTTCGATCGTCGTACAGGGTGTACCAAAATTATAGCGCGACTCTACACCCCCGATTTAAAACAAGGTAAAACAAAAAACAAATTTTTCCAAGATTTTAGATTCTCAATCTTGAAAACAATTACGTTCTTTTTACCTTGTTTTTCACGATGCGGGGGGTTCCTTATGTAATTTTCAAATAAAATAATGTTGTCATCCTGTGCATCTGCGATAGGTGGAAATCAACACAGGAAAAGTTCCCGAAAAAATTGACCTCGACTTTGAAGGTCCAGGTCAAAACAATGAATTCATTCAGTCGCGTTCTACCGGCCGCGAGAACCAACTTGCTGAATGAAATTCTGAAAAAGTGACGCTACTTAATTTTCACAATTTTTTGGCTGACAGTGTTCGTTTGGTTTAGGAAATCGACATAGGAAAAGTTCCCGAAAAAATTGACCTTGCCGTTCAAGGTCAAGGCCAAAACAATGAATTCATTCGGTCGCGTTCTACCGGTCGCGAGGACCAACTTGCGGAATGAAACTCTGAAAAATTGACGCTATTTAATTTTCACAATTTTTTGTCTAACAGTGTTCGGTTGGTTTAGGAAATCGACATAGGAAAAGTTCCCGAAAAAATTGACCTTGCCTTTGAATGTCGAGGCCAAAACAATGAATTCATTCAGTCGCGTTCTACCGGTCGCGAGGACCAACTTGCTGAATGAAACTCTGAAAAAGTGACGCTATTTAATTTTCACAATTTTATGGCTGACAGTGTTCGTTTGGTTTAGGAAATCGACATAGGAAAAGTTCCCGAAAAAATTGACCTTGACTTTGAAGGTCAAGGCCAAAACAATGAATTCATTCAGTCGCGTTCTACCGGCCGCGAGGACCAACTTTTTGAATGAAACTCTGAAAAATTGACGCTATTTAATTTTCACAATTTTGTGACTGACAGCGTTCGTTTGGTTTAGGAAATCGACATAGGAAAAGTTCCCGAAAAAATTGACCTTGCCTTTCAAGGTCAAGGTCAAAACAATGAATTAATTCAGTCGCGTTCTACCGGTCGCGAGGACCAACTTTCTGAATGAAACTCTGAAAAAGTGACGCTATTTAATTTTCACAATTTTTTGGCTGACAGCGTTCGTTTGTTTTCGGGAATTGTGGAATGGGAAACCGAATGAATCGATTCGGAGGATCGTGGAGAACGAGGCGAGAGCCGTGAACCCGGTGTTCTCACGAGAGCAGCGCACCGTCTCGGTCTAAGGGCTCGCTAAACTTTCCTTTTTCTTAATTGAAATCTCACGGCGGCGGATGCGATTCTTCGAATATACGCGGACACGGCCGAACGGTTATTTATCTAGCGAGTCTCACCATCTATCGTTCCGTCTACTCAGCGCCTTGATGGACCAATCATTTAGATTGCGCGCCGATGAAACGCGAGCTTAATTTTCTCCCGGTAATGACGGCCGATCCATTTAACTGGTTACCCGTTCGGAACGCAGTTAAAACGGTTGGCGCGCGAAGGTTCTCCCCGCGAGATTGACCAGAGGAACCTTCACTCTTTCTCTCTCTCTCTCTCTCTCTCTCTCTCTCTCTCTCTCTCTCTCTCTCTCTCTCTCTCTCTCACTTTGAAGAAGGAGAAAGAGAAAGAAAACTGTTCGCTCGATCATGCGCGAGATCAATTAATTACAAAGACAAGCGGAGACACCTTCCATTAATTCGTCTCTCGTAACAATAAAGAATTCCGTATCGACGCGCCGTGTCCGTGCGCGGATTTTTCAACGGCGAACAGGTCGCGGACCTGTTTCCTCCCTCGTTTTCTGAACGGTCAGACGGAAAAAATAGGGCTGCCTTGGAATAAATTTCACGGAGAGGCACGAGTTGTAGCGGCTCGCCAGCGTGGATCGATCGTTACCGATTTTTCTCTTACCTCGGGCCGAGAGCGGGAAAGAAGTCCCCGAGAGTTTCTCGGTTTATTACGGTTCGCGGAGAGCCAAGGATACACGCGCGCGAGCGCGAGCTCGGCGGAAAGGCTCGACGACAAAAATCAGCGAATCAGGTTTCTCGCGCCCTCATTAATCTCGGAAATTCTCTGTCCTCTTAACCAAGCGCGAGACCGTATGCAAGCGGCGCTCGAGATCGCGCGAAAATCCCGCACGATCCTTATCTGTACGCTCGGTGCTCCGATTGCTGCCCCAACTAATTTCGCCTATGGTCCTATTAATTTCGCTGAGTGCTTTTACTGGTACTCTAAGTGCACCGGCTGATACTTCGCGGATTGTTCGGCCTGAGGTCTTAATGGACGCGGGTTTCGTTGCGCGCAATTAAAAGTGCAACGGGAACTGCATTTGTTGAAACGAGTCTCGTTAGATACAGTACACAGAAAAGTAAATCATTTGGATTTTAAACAATGAATTGACATTCATATAAATTGTAAGTATAAAGAATTTGGAAATGCTATTGTATTAGCACTGTTATTAGATACAGTGCATGAAAAAGAGAACCGAGCTGACCCTTCGTATGTCGTCAACGCGATGTACAAACATTTATTAACAGTTCCAAACTATAAATAAATTAAAAATGCTATTGTATTCGTACTGTATTAGATACAGTGCATGAAAAAGAGAACCGAGCTGACCTCTGTATGTCGTCTACGCGATGTACAAACATTTATTGACAGTTCCAAACTATAAATAAATTAAAAATGCTATTGTATTAGTACTGTATTAGATACAGTGCATGGAAAAGAGAACCGAGCTGACCTTCGTATGTCGTCTACGCGATGTACAAACATTTATTAACAGTTCCAAACTATAAATAAATTAAAAATGCTATTGTATTAGTACTGTATTAGATACAGTGCATGAAAAAGAGAACCGAGTTGACCTTCGTATGTCGTCTACGCGATCTACAAACATTTATTAACAGTTCCAAACTATGAAGAAATTAAAAATGGTATTGTATCAGTACTGTATTAGATACAGTGCATGGAAAAGAGAACCGAGCTGACCTTCGTATGTCGTCTACGCGATGTACAAACATTTATTAACAGTTCCAAACTATGAAGAAATTAAAAATGCTATTGTATCAGTACTGTATTAGATACAGTGCATGAAAAAGAGAACCGAGTTGACCTTCGTATGTCGTCTACGCGATGTACAAACATTTATTAACAGTTCCAAACTATAAAGAAATTAAAAATGCTACTGTATTTGTACTAATTGGAATAATTGAGAAAATAATGAAATGTCTGCAGCCCTTGTATCTAACCTCGCGATTAATGTGGACAATATATTTTTCCGATAGAAATTCCAGCAACGTGCCATTTAACTTTTAAAAATGGTGCTTACACCACGCTTACGACGCTTACATTCTGATTGGTGAGATTTGCATTGGGGACAACAGCGTCCCGTGCCCCTCGGGGCAGCTTAAATCGCTCCCAGGGCAAAGGGCGCTCGTCGCTCACGGTTTGACGGTGCAAGAAGAGGGCCGTTGGATGTTTTTCGATCGGTATTCCTAGGGACAGGTCCAGGACACGAGCGGAATTTGAGCGCGTCGGTCCGAGGGAAATCGACGACGACAGGAGCACCAAGGATCGATCTCTCGCGGACTTCGCACGCTTCGTCTTCGTGGAATCGCGGGAACTTCGAAGATTAATGGGACCACGGGGAATCCGGCTCGCGTTTTTGCCACGGGCCGGACTCGATCGGTCCTCGGCTCTTGACAGGACTCGGCCGCGCGGCGAATCACGTTTCACCCGGTACGATCTGTTGCATTATAATAAACCAAAAACCACCTTTGTTCACCTGTCGGATCCACGGCGAGAGTACGCGCCAAACCATCGTTCGGCGTGGCGCCTCGTGACGCGTGTCCTTCGTGCCCTAACTTCCATCAAAGAAATCACAGAGTCCACTCTAAAACAGCTCAAGGCTCCAGTGATTTTATTCGATTTTTACATTATTTATTTACCTACACGCGCACGGTATAATCAATGGAAAACTGAAGCCACTTTTTTTCGAAAAATGGTACCAATTCAAACAACTGTAGAAACATCGAAAAAATTTTCTCGTTAACGAATCTCCCACGGATTTGAAGACCGAAGCTTCCTCTATAAAATGACTTCTTCAAAATTGATGTGCGATTTTTTTTTATTGAATTATTCTACTTTGAATGGAAGGTGTGCCACATTTTTCGAAAAATGGTACCAATCCAAACATCTGCAGAAACGTCGAAATAATTTTCTCCTTAACGAATCTCCCACGGATTTGAAGACCGAAGCTTCCTCTATAAAATGACTTCTTCAAAATTGATGTGCGATTTTTTTTTATTGAATTATTCTACTTTGAATGGAAGGTGTGTCACATTTTTCGAAAAATGGTACCAATCCAGACATCTGCAGAAACGTCGAAAAATTTTTCTCGTTAACGAATCTTCCACGGATTTAAAGATCGAAGCTTCCTCTTTAAAGTGACTGCTTGAAAATTGATGTGCGATTTTTTTAAATTGAACTATTCAACTTTGAATGTAAGGTGTGCCACTTTTTTCGAAAAATGGTACCAATTCAAACAACTGTAGAAACGTCGAAAAATTTTTCTCGTTAATGAATCTTCCACGGATTTGAAGAGCAAAGCTTCCTCTTTAAAATAACTGGCTGAAAATGGATGAGCGATTTTTTTTTATTGTGTTATTCAACTTTGAATGGAAGGTGTACTGTCAACACAATTCAAGAAGATTAAACTTCGAATTTCAGCGTCCACGTCAGAGAATCTTGTAAGTCGTATTACATGAATAAAGCGCAGCGCCATTCAAGGAGATTAGGCTTTAAATATCAGGATGAATGCCAGGATCTATCCGCAGCACACGTTCCTTAGCGCCCGGTGCGCGCGGTTTAATGCGAATCGACGGGCAAGGAGGAAGCCGCGTGCCGTTTCCCTGGACGTATTAATTGTCCCCGTTATCGGCGGACTCTTTCAGACCGTTTAGCCGTAAAAGGGACAAGAGGGGCTAGAGTACGCGTGATCGATGCACAGTTCGATTTCCTCGGAGCCGGGAGTAATTGCGCGACGACCGTACCGAGCAATCCGCGATCGTGGAAGGCCGTTTGCCGATCGTTTACCACAGAGAGAAAGAGAGAGAGAGAGCGAGACGGTACGTACGTGTATGTGCATGTATGCGCCGAGGCAAAAGAACAGCCGGATAAACGAGATCGCAATAATCGATACACCTATCCTCGCATTAAAGGATCCCCTTGCGCCTTGTAAGTCCGTCCCGCGATATTATTGATCCTGCGCACGCAATCGGCCGTATCCCATTGCGATTTAATCGATCGTACCGATTAATAATCGCGTCTCTGAATAACCCTGCCTTTTCTCTCCCGGGACCGCGTTTGCCCTGACTCGTTCCACTGTTGGCTCGCAGCACCATGCCGGTGAAAAATCTTTCTCCGACGTCGCCACGCCGCGCCGACTTCTCTACGCGCCGGCCACTTGGCACCCAATATACCGAGACGAATTTATTATG
Source organism: Lasioglossum figueresi (assembly GCA_028455805.1). Classification (NCBI taxonomy): domain Eukaryota; kingdom Metazoa; phylum Arthropoda; class Insecta; order Hymenoptera; family Halictidae; genus Lasioglossum; species Lasioglossum figueresi. Next base: position 5,232,680 of record CM052203.1, on the reverse strand, counting down.
CTCGGGGAACCGTCCTACGGTCGCATATCATCTCCGTTTTCCTCTATTTCGCTCGGTTTGCGCGCCGAGGCGATGCGACCGCCTCCGCGGGACACTCTGGTCTCGCCCATCAACCTCGGCCACGCCTACTTTGCCTATCGCGGTCGATAACCAGCTACCAAACTTAAAGATACAATGGAACATCCTATTTCTATATTCGGATTCGGAATAGCAGAACTCGTCCCGCAACTGTAAACTCGATGCTAGTTGATCTTGAAGATTTTTCTTCTGGGCGAAATCGTCAATCCGTGATTAAGCATTTTATGACACTTTCCTCCTGAATTAAATGTTGTGTCATTTGATCTGACTTTTCTTCTCCAGGACCGCCTCCGCGGGGCACTCTGACGCCGCCCATCGACCTCGGCCACGCCTACTTCGCCTATCGCGGTAGATAACCAGCAATCAAACTTAAAGATACAATGTAACCTCCTATTTCTATATTCATATTCGGAATAGCAGACCTATTCTCGCAAACTGTAAACTCGATGCTAGTTGATCTTGAAGATTTTTCTTCTGGGCGAAATTGTCAATCCGTGATTAAGCATTTTATGACACTTTCCTCCTGAATTAAGTGTTATGTCATTTGATCTGACTTTTCTTCTCCAGGACCGCCTCCGCGGGGCACTCTGACGCCGCCCATCGACCTCGGCCACGCCTACTTCGCCTATCGCGGTAGATAACCAGCAATCAAACTTAAAGATACAATGTAACCTCCTATTTCTATATTCGTATTCGGAATAGCAGAACTATTCTCGTAAACAGTAAACTCGATGCTAGTTGATCTTGAAGATTTTTCTTGTGAGTGAAATCGTCAATCATTGATTAAGCATTTGATGACACTCTCCTTCTTAATTAAATGTTGTGTCATTTGATCTGAATTTTCTTTTCCAGGACCGCCTCCGCGGGGCACTCTGACGCCGCCCATCGACCCAGACCACGCCTACTTCACCTATCACGGTCGACAACCAGCTAGCAAACTTGAAAATACAATAAATCTGTAAACTATAAACAACAGCAACTGTAAACTCGATGCTAGTTAGTCTGAAAGATTTTTCTTGTGGGTGAAATCGTCAATCAGTGATTAAGCATTTGATGACACTCTCCTTCTTAATTAAATGTTGTGTCATTTGATCTGACTTTTCTTCTCCAGAACCGCCTCCGCGGGGCACTCTGGCGCCGCCCATCGACCCAGACCACGCCTACTTTGCCTATCGCGGTCGACAACCAGCTAGCAAACTTGAAAGCACAATAAAACTGTAAACTACAAACAATAGCAACAGTAAACTCGATGCTAGTTAGTCTGAGAAGATTTTTCTAGTGGATGAAATCGTCAATCAGTGGGAACAAAAATGAAACAACTGTTCCTGCTCCATAAGGTCTGGCTAAAAATGCTAATACGCCGCGTTACAAGAAAAACCGTGCGGCACGATAACGAACAATCTAACATCTCATGAGTACAGCCATGATTCGTCTAGGAATCGAAAGATAGGGTCTGCTGATAAAGCTGGAAAGAGGTCGATGGGTTCCGAGGATTAGATCGTGTCCACGGAAAACAGAAAATGGTGAAGGCAGAGAGAGAGAGAAAGAGAGATTCATAGCGGGAGAGAGAAGGCTAGAGGAAGGAACAGGTAGAGACGATGTAAAGCAACAGCTTATCTTAATAGATTACCCAGCCATTCGACGTAATTTGCCGAGTCCTATTACCGGCGTCGGCCGCCGCGATAATATTCTCTTAATTCAGGCCCATAGGCGTTAATGGCGTTAATCTTGTCGAGCCAGGCGGAACGCTGATTAACCTTCCTAGTCGACGAGATTCGTCCGTCGGATAAAACCGACACTCTCTCTCCCTCTCTTTAGATTTCTTCATGGATCTCTTTGTCGCAATCTCTCGACCCGCGATATTGGTCACGCGTCAAGATCAGCGAACCCGTCCGAAGTTCGAAGGGCTCGGGACAACAAATGCCCTAACGAGATGCGCAGATCCTTTTCCACGGATCTCGGTTCCTCGATCGAGCCGCCGGCCAGTCTGGATCGTTCGGACGTACGTTGCGCATCAATGTTGCGAGTTAACTCGTCCCGAGAAGTCTCGTTCGGTGGAGTTTAAGGTCTTGCGAAGAGGAGTCGGGTCTCCGTTAAAAGTCGACTCCGGAGAGGAGAGAAAGAGACCTCTCGCACAAGTCCTGTCAGCCTACAGTGTACGTACGAATGACCGCCTCTTTGGATGCATTACGATGTATGTATTAGCATAATTATTGGTTGTTCGCTATCAGTGCCGGCGGGCCGGCGTTCACCAATTTATGATTTCATCGCCGGTCGTGCCGTGCCGTGCCCTGCCGTGTGCCACGGCGCCGTTAAACCAGTGCACAGACCAACTCCGAGCACGAGCCCCGGCGCAGCCATTGTTGCTCCTTTTTCTCGCAGAACTATAGCGGCGGACGACGGCAACCACCTTCGGCGGCGTACGTGGGCCGATTCGCGACCACGAGCGCATTTTTTCGAATCCTCCGTCGATGGCCACCTTGGCGCGGGCCTGCTTTGCGCGATTCTACGGCCCTTTCGAAAAAGTACACCATTTTCAGGACACTCTGTATGAAATTGTTAATGCTTTCGGCGCAAGGTTCGATCATTTGTTACTAATTTACAAAGACATTTTGCAAATTACTGAAGTAATTCCGCCGTTTCGATCTACATTCAGATCGTCTTCGAGGGTTACTAGAATTGCGTCTGTGAACAATTTTCTTTTTCTTTTAATAAATTAAGGATATTTCGGAATTTAAGAATACATAACACAGAAAGGGAACCACTCTTTATGTTGTATAGTATATATTCGGACACTCTGTGTGTCCCCAAGTTGAACACCTTCGAGATCTCGCATAATCTTGGTGATGGAATATGTAGCCTAATACGAGTACAGAAACTTCACGAGATTTGGGAAATCGGTACAAATAGGGAATTAATTTCTGTTCTAATTTTTTATCTGGCGTCAGTAACATGCGACTCTTGTATATCTTTTGTAATGGAAAATATGGAATATGATACTATGACCTCCGCGTGACCTTGAGTACAGAAATTTCAGAATATTTTGGAAATTGATGCAAATGGTGAGTTAATTTCTGTTCTAATTTCATATCTAGTGTCAGTAACATGCGACTCTTGTATATTTTCTGTAATGGAAAATATGGCCTATAATAATATCACCTCCGCGTGACCTTGAGTACAGAAATTTCAGAAGATTTGGGAAATTGATGCAAATGGTGAGTTAATTTCTGTTCTAATTTTTGATCCAGTGTCAATAACATGCATCTTTCACATACGTTTTTTATAATGGAATATATGGTTTGTAATACTACGACCTTCGTGTGACCTTGGGTCCACAAAATTTCAAAAGATTTGGGAAATTGATGCAAATGGTGAGCTAATTTCTGTTCTAATATTTGATCCAGTGTCAATAACATGCATCTTTAGTATATCTTTTTGTAATTGAATATATGGCTTGTAATACTGTGACCTTCCAGTGACCTCGAGCAGAAAAAATTCAAAAGATTTTGGAAATCGATGCAAACAGTGAATTAATTTCTGTTCTAATTTTTAATCCAATGTCAATAACATGCATCTTTCACATATGTTTTTTATAATGGAATATATGGTTTTTAATACCATGACCTTCCAGTGACCTCGTGCAGAAAAAATTCAAAAGATTGTGGAAATCGATGCAAATAGTGAATTAATTTCTGTTCTAATTTTTGATCCCGTGTCAATAACATGCATCTTTTACATACGTTTTTTATAATGGAATATATGGTTTTTAATACCATGACCTTCCAGTGACCTCGAGCAGAAAAAATTCTAAAGATTTTGGAAATCGATGCAAATAGTGAATTAATTTCTGTTCTAATTTTTGATCCAGTGTCAATAACATGCATCTTTCACATACGTTTTTTATAATGGAATATATGGTTTTTAATACCATGACCTTCCAGTGACCTCGAGCAGAAAAAATTCAAAAGATTGTGGAAATCGATGCAATTAGTGAATTAATTTTTTTAAAATTTTATATATTCTTACAGATACCGAAGATTGCGCGTATTGACAAGATTTTATTTAGGAAGATCAGGAGGTACATTGTAAAAGGAGACACGTGTAAGATGGTTTTTCGGTGTTGGTGATCGCACGCCTCGTCAAATATTCCCCTGTATCTGCGTTCGATAAAGACCGGAGGATCGTTCGATCCTTAAGGACATCTTCGGAGGCTCCCGGCCCCTTTCCCTTTTCTTTCTCCCTCTCTCCTTTCCTCTGCTCTTTCATTCCCGCGGAGCAATCCGGTCCTTAAGTGGCAGGTGCTTAAGATTCTCTGCGATCGCGCGAGGAGAACCAGTCGTGCTGCATTTGGATCGCATTCGGATCCCTCTCTCACTCTCTTTCTCTCGCGTTACGTTCTTTCTCTTTCTCTTGTTCTCTGTCTCTATCGGTTTCGAGCACCGTGTATGCTAAAGCGTCTTCGATCTTTTCGTCTGCGATCGCGTTCACCGTCTACCACGGTTATTTCAGCAAATCGCGTTCGACCGTTTCGCACGGCGGCCAGATAACCATCACGATACAGAACCAGAGAGAAAAAGAGAGAGGAGAGAGTGTATAGTCGCTCCAATTTCGGAATGATGTGCGCCTAACCGATACTCGGTGCGTTATTTCAATGAATGTTGCGTTATTCGACAGGATACAATTTTTTATCAACAAATTAACAAGATTGTTCAATCATTTTTTGGACCGCAGTTCATCCTAGTACAATTTATACTACAGTGTGATTTACTTCTTACAGTCTCTAATCCAAAAAAGGTGAAGAATTAGAACCAGAGAGAAAGAGAGAGAGCGGAGAGAGTGTATAGTCGCTCCAATTTCGGAATGATGTGCGCCTAACCGATACTCGGTGCGTTATTTCAATGAATGTTGCGTTATTCGACAGGATACAATTTTTTATCAAGAATTAACAAGATTGTTCAATCATTTTTTGGACCGCATTTCATCCTAGTGCAATTTATACTACAGTGTGATTTACTTCTTACAGTCTCTAATCCAAAAAAGGTGAAGAATTAGAACCAGAGAGAAAGAGAGAGAGGGAAGAGAGTTTATAGTCGCTCCAATTTCGGAATGATGTGCGCCTAACCGATACTCGGAGCGTTATTTCAATGAATGTTGCGTTATTCGACAGGATACAATTTTTTATCAAGAATTAACAAGATTGTTCAATCATTTTTTGGACCGCAGTTCATCCTAGTTCAATGTATACTACAGTGTGATTTACTCTTTGCAGTCTCTAATCCAAGAAAGGTGAAGAATTAGAGATTGGATAATATGTATTGTTAATAATTTTTTATGGTGATTACTGCATAATTTTGAAAAATCTGTGCCACATGGCTAAACAGTTTTTAGTGGAACCTTCAATAGCTACAGCAATTTTCATTGTAAAATAACAAATCACCTTCAATAACGTCATGTAATAGTTTCATTTAAGATCGCAATATAAAAGAGAATTTCTATGCTTTCTTCTGGTACAGCACAATTATTGAAAATCCTATTAACACTTTGCACTCGAAGCTATTTTAACTTGAAAA